>WBMW01004674.1:224-31444 GCA_013396635.1 Penelope pileata
CATCCCCTGCAGTGCCCCCATCCCCTGCAGTCCCTGTGTCCCCGTGTGCTGCCCTGACCATGCCCTCTCGCTGCCTCCCTGCAGGAATTAAGGACCCAGAAGCAGAAGATTGTGTCGGAGCGGGAGCGGCTGCAGGCCGAGCTGGATCACCTGCGGAAGTGCCTTGCCTTGCCTGCAATGCAGTGGTCTAGGGGTTATTTCAAGGGGTATCCCAGGTGACGCTCCTTGGGCTAGGCCGAACCTATAGTCTAGAAATAATAATCTATTTTATTACCTGGAATATTTAATATTTTTCACTGGGAGGTTTGAAGCTAAAAAAATAAAATAAACAAAAAAAATAGTGCTAAACAACAGAGAAAAAACAGTTTGCTACAACAGCAGGACTGATAAAATACGTGTTACATTTTAATGTGGGTCAGCATCGTTAAAACTTTCTACAGTGTATTAAAAAGAAAAGACATTTTATGCATATTTTTGGGGAATGTTTTTCTATTTCACACTGCTTTTTTTATTTCTTCTGCTAGGTACCTAAGGGGAAAAAAAAGTCACCCCATGTCTATAACAACAGCCAGCTTTTCTGAAGAGCCGTAGGTTTCCTTGCCTTGGAGGTAGGTCAGCTTACACAGCTGAGCGTTTGCCCCCTGAAATTTTGCTGCCACTGAGATCCTAGAAAGTAAATGACAATCTTCCCTCATCACACACACATGCACATGCATGCACACACGAGAAAGAAGAAACTGAGATTTTGCTCTGCTTTGTCTATTACACTCATATAACTGTCAGCTTTTCTGGTATTTGCTTCTAATGTCCTGGAAGACAGAATCAGTCCCAGACAGAAGAGGAAAAGTGTGCATCCACTGAGGAATATTAAAATTACTATAACTGCATTAAGAATAGACATAACTGATAGCAGTGGATTTAAAGTATCTCAAAATCTGAAGATCTGATCTCACAGACACACACAGAAAACAAGCAGAGCAACTTAATAAAAAAAGACAAGTTCGCTATTTTAGCATACCCTCATTTAGCCTATCACAGGTATATAAGAAACCTAAAAAACCCAGGAAAGTAGCCAGATAAGATGATATTCCTTCTTACCCATAGGCACCAAGGTCCTTGAAGAGAATTGCATCCTGCAGACCGTAGATACTTGCTTGAAAACTTGAAAAGCAGGTTTTAAGCAAAACTCTTTGGAGAATTAGATCCAGACTCAAGAGGCTGAAAGCATCACTTGAAACAGGCAGTTTAATTTATTCAAATAAAAGCCACATAGCTCAAGGACAGGTAAGTAGGTAAATAAGCCGTCACCACCTCCTTCTTGGTAAAGAAAGGCGCTATGAAAAGCCTGCATTAAAGTAGATCTCCATGTAGGAAATGAAGGAGCCTCGGGTAGAGACATTTGATTTATTTTTTTCTAACTGTGGCACAGGGGAGCGTGCACTGGCTCAACCTGTTGTAATAGAACATGTGAGTTGCTAGTTGTTGCGATGTTATTGCAGCAGCCTCTTCATTAAAAGAGGCTGTGTCTTTAGCAGCAAGGATTAATTTGCTACATACAAAATCAAGATATTGCCAGTGCCGGCATTGCTTCTTGCTGTTCTTTTCCCCCTTTTCCCCACCTTTCACTTTCCTTCTTTCTGACTTGTGGCAAGCAGGAAGGAATGCAGTGAAGAAAAGATAGGTACTTTATGCTTCTGATTTGCTGAGGTGACAATCCTTTTGCTACTTGATTTTACTTTAATAGGATCTTCTTGTTACCCACCTACTGTAGCTCAGTGTGGAAAATCCTTGCATCAAAAGGTTGAAAGCTTGAGGCAAAACTTGCCTCCCTGCAGCTCTAGATGGGGTGAGGGAGAGACAAAGTCATCTGGTTGCTTTGCAAACAGCATTAAGGCGGTTCAAGGAAGTCTGGGTTAAGGACATTATCTTCCCCATAAATTAATCTCCAGCAGGCTTCTACTCTTTCTAAAGGCAGAGAAGCAAAACGAAGATTCAAATGTATTTTAGAAGGTAGAAATGTCAAGGAGAAGTGCTCAAAGGATTTCTTCCATTTGAGACGTGAGTGCATTTCTGTTCGCTTTGTGTAGGGGGGGGTGTGCATGTGTGTGCATGCACAAAATGGACCCTGTGACAGAAGATGCAAGTGTGATAGGAAAAAAGAAAGAAAAAAACACCCTAATATACCTGGGCACCCTTTAGTTGTGAATCGGTGTGCAGTGCTATGAGTGTGCACCTGCATGTGGTGTCACTTGGGTGCACCTCTGGGACCACCTGCATGAGCTCTGAGACTTCTTGGTGTTCTCCCTCTGTAATTCTTCACCAATGAAAAATCACTCCAGTTTAAAGTAGCCTCTGGAATATGATATTAAGACATTAGAAGTAAAATCAAGATTGTGCTTACAGCCCTGAGTCCGCTTGTTTTTCTGCTGCATTTACTCTGGGATTTATAATCCAATGTGTACATCATTCTTACTGCAGGAGGGCATATGTGAAAGTCAGCTTGGAGACACCTCATTTATTGGTCCTGGGGATGTGGAGGATAAGACCGAGTCACCAAAGGGGATTAAATCAGGTATTTGTGTTGGCAGTGGACATTTCAGCTCTGCAAATACAAGCCCTGACACTTTTCCCTGCTCAGCGCAGAGCGGCAGGACAGAACACGCTGGGAAGCGTGTGTGTACCACTTCCCTCTGCTGGAGGCAGCCCAGACTGTTACCTGCCTCCATCCAGGGATATTTCTATTGACGCCGACAGTGCTCCAGCCCCCACCATCCAGCCCAGCAGTGATAATGAAGTGGCTGCAAATAATTTTCGTATCTATCATTTATATAAAAATCCCAGTGCTGATAGTGGGATGGAACAGAGCAGCTCTAAAAGCACTGTGAAATGTGTGCTGCAGAGACTGTTTAAGCTGACACATTTTGAAAGGAGACAGAATACTACAGCCTGGGCATGTAACACTTCTTAAAAGCAGAATGAACCATCTGATTGCTCACAGCTTTGCACAGCCACACACATACCCCCCGCCATCAAAAATCATTGTAAAGCCAGTCAGGGAGTGATTTGTTCTGTTTTGTTTTGTTTTTTAATGTGGACAACAATACGTTATTGCCCATATATCCGTGCACAGATCAGGATTGGTATGGGTAAGATTACAGGTCGAGGAGATGTGGGCGATGGAATATACTGGTGGAGAGAAGAATCTGTCTGCAAATCATCTTCCTTACTCCTCTCTTGCATCATCTTAAGGCTTTAAAATGCCTCCTGTGAAATTGTATAACTGATAAGTTTTCCCATCTAATCCCTTTCTTATAGATTGCAAACATCAGTGTTTTTATAACAATGTCCAGCTATACACTGTAGAAGGGTATAGCCCAGATGGAAATTGATTTTTTTCCTATCTCAAATATGCAGAACATTTCACAATGTTTAAGATATTATACATCCCCTTAGATAAATACTCATAAGCATCTCCATTAGACTTGTGGAATGAGCCACAATCACGTCCACTGCCTTTTCAAGCTCTCTGGTTGATAGAGACTTTAAGAATACAGGTGGAAAAGTCCTGATGACCCAAGGCTGGGTAGCTGTCTTTGAATGGTGGCCTCCTAGTACTCTACTTTATTTTTTTTCTGATAGTATCCTTCACATCAACCTCTCACGGCTATTTCTGTAAGAGAAGTTGTCATTCAGTAGAGCTTTACCATCAGTATGCTAAACCCTCTCTTTATGAGCCAGAGAGCCATTGTAGGGACACAGATGTATGTTTCATAACAAGACACACAGCTGGAAATGTAAGCACAACATTTATTACAAAAACAATATTCACTAGAAATTGCAGGAAAAAAAGACAAGTTTATATTTACGGACAAACCTTTCTTGTTTACTTTCCAGTTTCCTCAGATAACCTGATTTTACAAGGGACATACTCTCCTTAGCTTTTCTGCAATCTCATTGGTTGTTGCTAGTCTGTAGACTAGCTGACCATGCTCCCCCTTCTGTCACATTTACCCTCACTGCTGCACAAGGTTTGTTCTGTGCTTCATATTGAAGCTTCAGTTGTAAATTTAATCCTATTAAAACATCAGCAAATATCCCTTTTGTATGAAAAGAAGGAGAAGGAGGAATCATGGAGAGATTCTATCACATTTCAATGTTTATTTATTGGTTGATTTTAAGGGGAGATGAGTGGCATTTGTCTGACAAATGAAATCATGACATTGATCTAAATTACTGGAGATGCTTGTTGCAAATAGGAAGGCTGAGGCTTTCCAGACATTTTGTTAATGAAGAGATAAATAAATATGAAAATCAAAAGGAAGCAAGATTTCTGTGACTCTTAATCTGATGTGTAGAATGGACCTCTGGTCGCATATACACACATTTTACTTGGGATCAGAGGGGTTCTCGTGAAGCAAATATGTTGACAGTTCTGTGTGGTTTGTCCTGCATTCACTGTGGTTTGTTTTTCATGTCAGAGTAGACTGGGAACAAACTGGATCCTTTTCGGATAAAAGTGAATGGGAAGATAGGCTCCAGAAATTTGCCTGATAAGTTCCATCTATTAATGAGCATTTACTCTATTGGAAAATTTACTCTATTGGAGCAAAGCTGGCTAAAAGCATCTGTAAAGAAACATTTAATGGGAATAGCAGGTCTTCAAATTAAGCTCCTTCCATCTATGAATCTGTTCCTGTTATGCTGTACTATTTTGCTCATGTAGTTACAGCTCTGAAAACCAGAAGTCCAAGTGTTCTTCACTCAAGTATCAAGAACAACGTGTTAACAAATGAAATGGCTGCATGAGGGACACATGGAAGGAGATTCCTCTGAGGTGAGCCCAAGGGATGCTAGGCTATGCTAGCACTAGCATTTCCGCAGACTAGTGGGCTCAATTTGTAGGATAGATCTGTCATGACAATGGAAGAAGGTATCTGAAAGAATCTGAAACCATGGTATATAATTCTTAGACATTAAGGCAGAATTTCTCATGATGTTCTATCACACAGCCAGGAATTTTCATATAAAAGGAATCAATTGCAAGTGAAAGTTTAGGGAAATATTCTGTCTAAGCACTGTTCCTACAAATTTAATACCCTACGCCTGAATTTCAAGACATCACACAACGGTGAAATTAGGAAAATACAGTTTATTAGCTCAACTTTGAAAATAATGACTACATTTATCTCACGTTCAACTGCACCGAAGCCAAATAAATTATAGAAATGAGGTTAGTCTGCAGTGGCCATGCATGACATTGGGACAATTGCATCTCATTAGAATTGTGGAAAATTAGTCTTTCATTTTTGCATCAAAACAGCCTCCAAAGGTAATTCTCTATTCCTATTAAAAAAATAAATAAATAAGGAGAAGGAGAAGAAAGAGGAAGAGATATAGGTAAAAGAATGTTTTAAGATGTATGTTAAAAAGACCTTACTCTCCGAGAAATAGGAAGCAACAAATTTTCTTCTTTCTTCCTTCTTTCAGATAAAGCACATCTGGTTTTCTTACAAGCAAGAAAAGCTCTGTAAATGACAGAGCATACTGACAACAGCACAGGCACTGTATTTGAAATTTCCTTTGCTCTGTGTCTGATATCCTTGTTTATGTACTGCTCTAGGCATTCATGTGAAAATGAATGTCCATGAAGCTAGGATATAATGTAAATGCTACTAACGTTTAAATCTCTCTAATTACAATTTAAAATAGTTGCCATCTTATTTTCCAAGAATTCCCTGTCAATCCTACTCTCCCTTGACCAGAAAAGTAACCGGAACGTAAAGAAAATCAATAGCGAATGGTGACTTCCCTTGCAAAGGGAACAAAAAAATAAAATACTTTTCCCTCTGATTAGAGTGACTGTCTGCAGTAGGGTGGGCCTGAACAGGGACAGTGATGGAGAGAGAGACCTGAGGCAATGCAAGAACTGGACTGGGAGCTTCCAAAGGAGTGACACATTTGGCTGAGGACAGAATGGTTTGGCAGTGCTACAGCCAGTCCATCATCCTGCTGGAGAAAGAACGAGGCCATGAGGCTGATTAGGAAGGAAACAATGACCTTAATTTTGTTTCCAAAGAGACTATTCCTTCCTTAAGTTGATTTGCAATGAAAAAGTTAGAAACAAAAAAAAAGAAAAAAAAAAGAAAAGCACAATGCTCTTCGTAAAAGTGAAATACAAAAAACATAGCGTATGTTTAGCAGCTAGTGGAAACCGTTTTGGTCTATCTGTTAAGGCATTACAAGGGTAATGTCAGAGAGAGGTATGTTACCTCCATGGACTCCTTCTCTCTGGAGTCAAGATGCTTGCAGTGGTCTGAACAGAGGATGCCACAGTGAAATTCCAGGTCTTTGACAAGGCATTTCTAAGCCTCAGTTACCCTCATGCAGGAAAATTAATAACACGTACATTCCGAACTCTTCATCAAAATCCTCTAGTAGAAAGAATGTGAATTCTGCTGCAATGTTTAATACATAGAATTGCATTTTCCCACCCACAGGAGAAGAGTGTTTTCAGAAGACACAAGATAGATATTCTATATATGCTATTCTTTATGTTGTTTGACTATCAGCTTTGTGAAGCTCCATCAGACCTGCCAGATGCAATAAATATTATAAAGCCAAGTATGACTTCACCATTCTTGTGGATTTTGGCTTTACATAGCAAGATGCATACGGACCTTAAGTTGCAAGAAGTGTCCCCACTCAGGACTGTGCTTTTCCTGTTTTTTTTTTTTCCTATTTATCTGTGTCTTGTGCTTTGCTCTATGCAATGATTTGCAACGATTTGTAAGCAATCTATGCAGAGCTAGGCCCAGCTGAGAGTTATTATTATGCTCAGACAACTTTATGCATTGACAGAAGATGAAATACACCCATCTCTTTAATACTCTCTCTATATAATTTTAAACTGTCCTTACTGACATTCTAACATAGGATCAGTAGTTTGCATTTATTTTTGCACCTTTTTTCTTTTGACCTACCACAGCAGTGTTCAAATTAAACCAAGATAGCTTTGTTTAGTTTTGTTCCAGACTATATAGTTTCTAATGTCACTGTGACTGAGAGCATAACTCTTCAGACCAGGAGCCTGGACAACTGCTTCTGAGCAACTGTGTGCTCAAGCCATCTTACTTACCTTCCTTGTAGATGGAGGAGAGCAGTGATTTGTAAAACTGCCCTGAGATCTATGGCTGGGAAGTGTCAGGTAGATGCCAAGTGTGACTATAAATACAATTTGAACAGCAAAAGGGACTGGAGCCAAGCTCTTTCAGAAGGACATTTTCAAACTAAGGATGCGGAAAGTCTCAGATTCCCTATCTAAGCTAGACTGCTTTCAAAGCCTGCCAAACCATTTGCATTGATTTCAGTGAGAGAATTCATGAAGGAAAGGACTATTGTCAAGAAGACAAGTGGCATTGACCAAGCTTTCTTTGACCACTAAAATCAGGAGAATCAATATTAGTTATTATATCAAAGCTAACATTGTTAGAAGACTGGGTCATTTGTCCAGCAGAGCTCTAGAACTTCAACAAGGTTTTTGAGCCAGTAATAAAATAAAGAGTAAATGTGTGTTCCTACACAGAAAAGAAGTTCAGAAATTTTTCTTTCTCTCCATCAGTACTCATTCCTGGTTAAAAAGTCCATAATGAACAGTAGCTCCCACAGCTCTGCTAAGATTTTTAAAGTAAAGTCAATGCAGCTCATGTGAAATCTGTTCCTCATTCTTAAGGTTCAATGACTGTTGGGCCAGTGTTGTTAATACGAATTTCTGTGCTGATGCAGCCATAGCATTAAATGACAAAGATGACAGTATTGCTAATTTATGCAGTCACTGAAAAAAGAGATAACCCATAATTTTGTTATGTTTTCAGGGCTTGACTTTTGTTCTAAATGTCAACAGGGTGTGCAAATGCCATGCAAGTCTCCCTTAGGACTTGGCTCAAATTCATATGCAGATATGCAGATACTTCTGAAGATGCCTTGGATTCATGAGCTTAAGAAATTCATCTTAAATACAGCAAGGGAAAAATAGCCATGATATAAACTGTAAAAGTACTGCATGAACTCCTGAGCATTTCTATTTGTTCTTATATACGCATGCATATGTGTGCCTGCACACATATACATATACATATACATACACATACATACACACATGAGCACTATGCACACAGGACTTCAGATAAACTTACTGACCAATTCCAAACAGTTGTAGAGTGTAAAACAATGTTTATTTTCCAATTTATCTCCTTGGATTAAATTTCTAGCTAATTTACTCTTTTTTTCTGCATTTCTCTTTTCTATTTAAACTGAAAATTATCATTGAAAACTTCTTAAAAGAGTAGCCTTGGATGCTGTCTCTTCAGATGATACAGTATACAAGTACTCGGAGAGGAAACTCCTTCAGACTACTCCAGCACTACATCTCGGACTTTTTCTGTGTGGAAATGTTTATAGATGTAAAACACCCAATGACACAAAAGTTCCTATGTAGATCCCTTGGGGGCATGGCAGCGTTGAATTGTTTGGCACAGTTGGATGGAAAAATCAGTGCAAAAACCTGCCCTTACACTTCCTCATGTAAATAGAGGTCTTGCATACATCTTCACTGTGTGAAGATCTGGAAGACAGAACTTGTTTTTCACCAAGTTGCAGGACGTTTTAGAAGTTCTTCACAATCTGCGTGGAGGCTGTGAAAAGGTTTGAAGGAAAAATATTCTTGAAATAGGACCTCTCTGATGGTCTCTGTACTTTAGGCAGCATTCTCAGATAAACTTCCAAGAGAAGCTGATAGACAGAGCCTGGGAAAATCTTAGTAAGATATCAGAAGAAGCTGAGGAATAGTCAAAATAGGCTAAGAAGCAGGTAAATGGTACAAAGATCCTTAAGGAGATGGGAAGGTTTGTGAGCTACATAGGAAGACACATCTGGAGCACTGGAAAAAAAGTGTTTCTTATGAATCTGCAGGGAATAGTTAGACTATTAAAAAAGTAAATAAATAATAATAAAAAAAAGATTAAGTCTGAAGGGGTCGATGCTTTGTGCAAAAGATTTATCTTCCAGGCTCAATTATAAGTTCAATTTACTTCCATTGTACCAAATCTCTTAAAGTTGCCAAGCAATCAAGATATAAAACCATTCCACCTATTCCTGATTTGAATAATAAAACTTCCCCTTTCCCCCATACATAGGTAGTAGAATTATAGATTCTCTGCCACTTCTCTCTTATTACATGACTCTTGTCACTGGAAATGATTGCTGTACAGGAAACAAGCAGGATCATTTATAAATCTGCTGGTCTGTTCAAGAGTGTAAAAGAAGTTACACCCCCCACACTATGAAGTATAGGTAGTAAGTTGGTCGATTTATTTCATACAAAAGAAAGGAAGGAAAGAAAGAAGGAAGGGAAGAGAGAAGGAAGGGAGGAAAAGAGAGTAAGAATGAAAGCAAGAGAGAAAGCAAATGAGAAAGCAAGAAAAAGACAGAGAAATGAAGAGAGGAAGGAAGGGAGAAAAGAAAGCAAGAAAGGAAGAAAGAAATAAAGAGATGAAGAGAGAAAGAAAGAAAGAACACTTTGCCCAAATCCCAATTCCTAATATTCAGAGAAGCTTTTGCCCCTAAGATAAACATTTATGCACTGCATGGGTAGTGGTCTATCAATGACATGATAGTAGGCTAGAAGAAGCAAGAAAGAAGCACATATTTTGGAGGACAGTTTCCTCTCATTGTCAAAGGGACCCAGGCGATGGGCAGACAGTATTTGTTCTCCCCTCTCTCCCCCTTTATGTGGAGGTGTATAAATGATAACACTATTATGGACTTTCTCTGGCTTCTGATCTTAGAATAGAGATGGGTCTGAACAAAGTGC
Source organism: Penelope pileata (assembly GCA_013396635.1). Taxonomy (NCBI): domain Eukaryota; kingdom Metazoa; phylum Chordata; class Aves; order Galliformes; family Cracidae; genus Penelope; species Penelope pileata. The sequence goes on from WBMW01004674.1 coordinate 10,093, forward strand.
AGGAGGCACAGGTTTTCATAGAGGTTAAGACTGTTCAAATTCATTCCCATTTGTCCCTTGTGGTAACATTCCTATTAGCTCAATTGGTTTGGCTACAAGTTTTCATCTGTCATCTCTCTGTCAGATTCAGGTATATGACTGTTATACACGTTAAGAAATCAGTTATACATCCTTATAACTTAATGAGACCACATGTACACACAAAAATCCTTCTTCCAACTGTGATCTTGAAAAACACCCACCACTTACGTTCATGAAAACTAGCCTTCCCTATTCCACTACTACCATCTAGCTTCATCTCTTCTGCTTTTCAGCTTTCATACCAAACACTTCTTGTCCCTTTATCACAATGTACTGAACATGTAGACTTATTTGAAGCCAACATCAATGCTGATCTTTTTTGGCACTGTATAGAGAGGAGTACAGAGTTATAAAGCTGCTGGCAATTACCTTTCCTTACTGACTGAATATCACTTGAACACGTGATACGCATTGCAGCATGCAGAATGTTTGACATCCCAAATCTTTCCTTGTCAAAGCAGGAGCAGTACCTGATCCCACGGCTGCAATGGCTTCATTCCTTGAAAAACTGCTAGCAGCTATTGTGTTTTTCAGATTTATTCTATAACAGGGTTTCAAAGTTGTCTCTCGAACGTCAGTATCAAAGATAGGTCTGGTTTTATGCCTATGTTTTGGGCTGTTATTTTTGTGGAGTGAAATATACTTTTTTGAAATGTGTTTCTAAGGCTTTCCTTACTAATGAGTGTTTTCAGAAATAAATGCTGGGTGTCAAAAAAAAAAATTGTTATGCATTTCTACTTCATTTCCTGACATTCTGTAAACTCTCTTGAAATCAACCATTCAAAACAGTAAACAGATGTTCTAATAATAATTAACAAGTATTTCTGCAAGTAGGGGAACAAACTGAGCCTGTAAAACTATGGATTTCTTTTACTCTCTATCTTCAGTCTCCTCTACCACAAAAACATCCTTTTTTTCCTTCCTTCCTGATTTCCCTGTGATCTCAACTCCCACTGCCAAAGCCTGTAGATGGCCTGTAGATAATCATATTCCCTTGGTACCCCCCATGCCTCCAGGCTCTCTTCAAAGTCTAGAAATTACCAGCTGGCAAAAGGCACTGCATGTTGTGGCTGGTTCCAAAATATACATGTAATAATTGGCCACTCGCTATGTACAGGCTGATTGTTCAATGTCAGAACAAGCAAGTAAAAGTCATATCACAGCCTTTCTAAGCTAAGGGTTTCTTCCCGATTCATAGGGTATTAATTTTAGCATTTTCCTCCTACTCTCTTATTAATTTTCATGAAACTTATCAGTACCTTGTATTTTTTTTGGAGACTTCTAGACCTTGTCCAACATGATTAATTCAACAATGATTTCATTTGCTAGTAAGGGGACTGATAAACGGATGGACAGAACAACTGCATAAAGCTTTAGGAACCCAGAATAAAAATTAGACTGTCATAATGCACATACTCTAAGGAGCTCAGGAGACTTGATATCTATTAATGAATCGTATTTCATGACATCATCTCATCAGCAAGAGAAATACTATTGTCATTAATTTACAAATGGCTCAACAGAGATATGTAGAGATTAGGAGACTCCTCAAGGTCACAGACCAAATCCATAGCAGGACCATGGATATTTTTCTGGCTGTCCTGTCCTGTATCTTCAAAGCCACTGTACCTAATTGTGTCTTTGGGTAAAGCTGTGCCTTTGTCATGCAGTGAGACTAGGAACAAAGGTACAAAGTATCTTACAAGGATTCATCCCTCTTACAGGTAGTGGTTGATGTCATCTGAACTTCACCTGACTGGGGAGAATGGGATAAGTGGCACAGATGACAGTTGCAGACTCACTAGATTTATGAAGGTTAATTTTTCAATTCTGGACATCTACAATGTGGACCTTTGGCTCATCACATCCTCAGATGCTTCCATGATCCCATGAACCAGTTTATTTCACCCTTCCTTGGGTCTGCTCTTGCATTGACTTCTCCAAGGACTCGGTTTGTTACTGAGACTACCTGTTCATCATCTCTCAAATGCAGGTCTTCTTGATCAAGCCATATCTGTTATCCCTGTCTTCTCCTTAAAGGTGATTACAGCTCCCTGCCACAGGATACCCTACTACCAAGGATATCAAATAGACTGTTAATATTATCTCCCAGTGCCTCTGGGAAACTCTAATTCCCTTTCATAGGTGGGAAATAGGAGGCACAATGAGATTACACAAGTCCCTCAAGGAACATGTAACTTGGATGAAATGTGAATAAACTCTAGGAGCCCTAATGTGAAGTTCTACCTCTCCTTGCAGTCAACAGCAAAAATAGTATTCCTTAGCTCTTTTTTCCTTAATCCCATAGTTTTCTTTACCTAGAGTTGCACCACTTGATCTGAAAGGCTTTGGCCTCGGCTCAACTTCCCTAGGCTGCATATTTTCTTCACTTTCTGTCTTACTATTTCTTGAAATCCTTGGATACGACCCTATTCCCCAGTCTCTATCTGCTGATTTGGTGTGGTGGCCTCCTGAAACACCTCATAAAGACAGCTTAGAGACATTTACCAGAAATGCTCTGTCCTTCAGACTCAGATTTGTTTTTGAAGACTGAATAGCTTTTAAAACTCTGGGAGTCTGAATGGTCGAGGCCTCACAGAACCCCATGAAAGACTCAGTAAATTGAGCAGGTATTGGTATCTTAAACCACAGTGCTCAGATCTTCCTACACCTCACTACATGAAATATGTTTACAATTATGAGTCTAGTTATTTTTAATCAAATTATGTGGTTTTGAAGCTTTTCTTGTGATCAAGTCCTGAAAAAAGATATAAAAAAAGATGGCCTTGGGACCATCCCATGTCATTTTAATAAGACACAAATATTCTGAATGGTCTCTTCCATTCTTCAAACGTAAGTTTGCCCACTGGAGGTGGAAATAAGGAATAAATTGTGACATTGTTTTTAAAGAGAGCCCCACTAAAACAAAACAAAGCAAAGCAAACCAAACCAGCTATTTAATCTCTGCTTTTCTTTCAAACTGTTTTATTGCTTATCTATGAATCAGAGAGGAAAACAAAGAAACAAACAAAAAACAGTCTTGTAAGTTATCTACCAGATAAGGATAAAGGGAATCTGAATCCAGTTTCTGCCTATCATTGTGACTTTTATGTGACTTTAGGCTAGGTGTTTCCTCACCTTAAGAAGAAGTATCGAAACATCTTCTTGCATTTTTGGCTGAATTAAATCGTTAGCTCAACAGACAAGCCTTGCCTGTCACTATAGCCCTGTATGCACATACGGTTTTGATCTCAGCTGATGTCTCTAGGCGCTAATGCAATGCAAAGATTCTGTAATCAAAACTTTGCAGTCAACTGTGCTAAGTCAATCATCTCGTTCGAACTAAAAGCTCTGAGGATCCAGTGGCAGGCAAAGAAGTAGATAAGTAATGAGCAAGCCCACTACAGTTCAGATCATGTTGTTTCAGGCAAGAATAATAATTTCCTAATGGTATGATAGTAGACATCAGTTCTCTCTAGAAGATCCCATTGAAATTGCTGCCTTCCTGTACTTTACATTTTATTACCGGAACACAGCAATAATGTACTAAAAATAAAATTAAGCGTATTTTCACCCAACCATCTTGCCACTTGAGGATTCTAGCCATTTATAAGCTGTGATAATCTCTTAACTACTTCCCTCGATTAAAAAGTGAGCTCTTTACTCCACTGTAAAAAGAATTTAACTCACAGAGCTGGCTGAGGCTGAACCAGGAGTCTGCCTCATCCAATCCACTTCAGGTTTTTGTAGAACAGCAATTCTCAAATGCCTCAGGGCAGCTAGCTTTCGCTGTCAGGAGCCCTGCTTATGCCTATTGTGCTTCCAGATAACCCACATCATAATGCTTTGACAACTAAAACCATGGTCACTATGGATCTGCATGGGACTTTCTGTAGAAAACGACTTCTGGCCTGCAAGTTTTACTGAAATCTTCATTTCTCTCTTCTGTGTGAAATTATTAATTTATTGAAACACATCAATTTTAGTTTATGCTTTTGTTGGAAAAGGACTTTCTGGCTGCAGCTATGCATCTGTGAAGCACAAAGTCACTCACTCCAGAAGCCCAGTCTGCTTGATGACCAGCAATGTCCTCTTGCAGCTGTATAAATAATGAAATATTCAGTTGGTTGTAAAAGAGACAATATCTTTAGTTCCTTGGTTGAAAACTTGTCTGGGGTGTGAGAACTGCACACAATGAAGTCCTTGCTCCAAAAAAACGTATATTTATTCACATAAAGAGCTTGGTCACAAGATGGTGAGAGGGAGAGTCACCTTAGGGAGCCTCAGGAGTATTTTGATGTCCAAAGTGTTCTTTCAGAAAATCAAATGGCTACAATTGACAAAGAACACAGGCTTCTTTTCCCCCTCTCCTTAAGAGGGTCTGGTTTGACTTCAGTAGGAACGTTTTTCAAAATCCTTAAGTTTTCTGGGGACGGGAAATCCATTTCCCTCCCAAACCTACATGGCATCCATCACCACAGAAACAGACACTCAAATACTAATGGTGCCTGTAAAGCATAAATTGAACTCTGCTAAGTAAAATTAAACTAATTAATCATAGGCCAAAACTTCAGAAAAAAAATAAAATAACCAGAAGTCTTTCAGTGTGCTGTGAAAGCTGCCGACTTCTGGGACTTGCAGGAGTCTCACAGGACCAGTGCATTACTTTGCTCTTGCAACAACTACATCAAAAATAAAACTTTAAACAGGACTGATAACAGTATCTTTTAGAGCATGGGTGTCTAACCTTTTGGCTTGCCTGGGCCACATTGAGTGAAGAGGAATTATCTTGAGCTGCATATAAAATTTATGATATAGTTAATATATATAACTAACAAGACTTATTTCATTTTTTAATATTTTTATTAAAACAAAAAAAACAATAAAAACATAAAAATAGTGGGAAATTTGACCTTACTTTCGTGAAACTAATGCATCAGTCTGGTTTGATGGAAGTTGTTGCAATTCCTAGTGAGTTCTCAAAGTGATCATTGGAGATTTTTGATGAAATTTTACTCTTTCTGTACTTCATCCTTGAAAACAGTTATTCACAAACATACATACTGCCAAAAAGCAATGACGTGAATAAGGCGTGTTTGTGATGCGAGGGATATTTTTCTCTGATAAGAGAGGCCTTGTAGCAGTCTAGTAGAAAGACATGATCAATTTATTCTTTGAATTGAATGTCTGATTGCAACTCTATACATTCCACTTGAAAATTCTCGGGGAATGTATTTATGTTGACTGAAAATTGAGTCACAAATATACCAAAAAAAATATTTTTTCAACACTCTTGAAACCTATTCTTAAATTCCTTTATCAAAATGGAAAGCCAGGCTGCATGTTATTTGCTATTCACAGGAATGTGTTTATTCAGTGTATCAAAATGTATAAAATAATTTGTCAAAACTTTAATTAGCACTGCGCTACACCCTTCCCTTGTCCTGGTCTCAGCTCAGTGTGAATTGCACAGCAATGTTTGGTTGTTGCTGAGTGATGTGTGTGTGCCCAGGGCCAGGCTGGGCAGTTCAGCAGGGCAGAGCCACCACCATGCTCTTGTGGCAGCACAGGGTGAGCTGCAGTGCAAGCTGTGCTGAGCCGCGCTTGGCCCATGAGCCACAGGTTTGACATGCCTCATCTCAGATACATGCAAATTAGCTAAGACTCAAGTTTTTCTGTTTGGTACAACAGGGTTAGAAATTCCCTGAGGATGTCTTGTTTTGTGGTTTACAAAGTCTTTCTGGCCCCAGTTTTCTACTGAAGACAGGTGCCTTTTTGCTCCTTCTCTTCCTGTTCTCATGATAAGAGCTGTGATAGATGCACACGCACGCATACACATAGATATGGCAGGTATACACTTGGGGAAATATTCAGACCTTCCCAGTTACAGTTCCTCTTAAGTGAGTCTCCCATGACTTCCAACAGCTTATATTTCTTCATTGACCATACAGAGATCCTCAGTGACTACTCTTGCAGGAACAAATATTCTTGAAAAAATCTGTGCTTTTTCAAACTGGACAGATGGTTTATGTATGGACGCAGAGAGGCATGCTCTTTCAACAATGCCATTTGTATAGGTAGTGACAAGCCAGGTTGGCTTGAGGAAGGTGGAATTCATACCATTGCTCTTGTGACTAGTAGCACAGTGGATGGTTCCCTGTTAACACATTGTGAATGGCTGCATATGTGCTTTCTGGCAAAAGGGCCTCCGTGCCATAATGCATTTGCCAGAGGAGTCCATTACAACTTAGCTCAAATGATGCTGGATTTAGAAACAGTTCTGCTGTTGTGCCGTGCAGAGATATTCACTCTTACAATCTCTCATCCCTCCCTGCCCCTATAAAAAACCCACCCTATCCTACTAATTAGAGAGACAGGTACACTTTATAATTAAAGCACAGACCAAGTGATTTGGTGTGAATGAGCAGAATATGACATGTTTTTCAAAAAAAAAAAAAATAAGTAATTTTTTTTGTCTTCTTGCCAGGTTTAAGACCATAGTTGCCAAGTATCTCATGAAGGATGATCCGAACATTATTCAAGAATCCTCCTGAAAGCACTATAAACCAGAAAACACATTCCACATCCTACCTAGCTCTGCAGACGCAGGGTGTTTTAGTTGAACTTTTTCTCTCAGACATAAATCCAACCGACAATTATTCTGAGATATTTTTATATCTTGGTAGAAGCAGTGGTGGCTTAAAGTACCTGAGGATTTAAGGGGCTTGCATTTTGGTCCAGACTTTAATCTCATTTTACTTATTTGAGAAAAGGTTCTGCTTCTCTGTCAGTGCCCAGTAATACTTTTTTTTTTCTTTTTTTTTAAAGGGTTTGGAGATGAACAAATTAAAAATACAGTATAATATGCACCCCTTCATAATTCTTTTGAACTCCATGTATTGAGTTGAAACCTTTTTCTAAACTCAGAATATAGAGCTGTGACGTGGAAGAGGCCTTGAGATGCCATCTAATCCATCCTTTGAGTCAAGCTGAAGCCATCACTGATGACTACATAGCCTCTTCTTCAAAGCATACATTACCTTTTCAGGAAAATTACCCAGTGTTTATTTACACTCAGCTTCAGAAAGTTTTTTGAAACTTGATCTTCTCATCTGCATTTGTTTCACTTGTGTTGTCTTTGGTGAACATTTATGGAATTCATTTGTGTCCTTTGTGCAGCAACATTTTCATACCAGAAATTTTAAGACCATCCCTTAGCCCTCACTTCTGTTGACTAAACAAATCCCACCTCTTTTGCTTTCCTTCAGTGAATGTATTTTTTTGATCTCTGATCATTACTGCTTGTACAAATGCATGGTACATCAAATTTGTCATGGTGCCTCTTCTAAAGTATTTATTAGGAGTAATTAATACACTGGACATACGTATTTCGTTCTACATCCCAATATGATATTTTTGAGCTGTAGTGTATTGTTGCAAGTTTCACCCCAAATTTGCTATGATCTTCAGGCACAGGCAGACAGAACTGCTTCCTGTAGTAGTGCAGCTGTTAGCTCCGTAATGAACTCTTCACACTTACTTTTCTTATTTCAGAGTATTTACCAAACTTACTTTGAATTCTACATATCTATCATTTTATCTAAATGTTTGCAAGCTCTCTTTGCTTGGGATGACTTGCAAGACCAGGAAACGTGGTCTTCTCTATCCATCCAATCATCGATGAAAATATTGAACAGAATGCCTTCTCTAACTGAAATTCTTCTAGCACATGCTCTCCTGATGCAGTTTCATCTAAGATTAGCTTTGTTAATGGGATCATTTCTCAAAGCCGTTCAAAAGTCCTCCTGAAGTTAAGGAATGCAGTTTACACTGAGAATTAACAATGGTCCTGGAGTTATCAAAGAGATCTGCTGATTTCTTAAATATCCTATAAGGAACAACATCAGCTTCTCCTGATTTAGAAACATTAACTGATCCAAACAATATCTTGCCATACCTTTCTTGTTTCACTGATGGTTGTTACTCTTTCAGCCCTGATATTAATTTTGTTAGTCATCCAATTGCAGTTAATCTATCCAGGGAAGACTAAAGGAAAAAGACATTAAATGCTTCAGCCACATCATCCGTTATTTTCTCTCTTTGTCCATTGAGTAATGGTCCTACAGTTACATTTCTTTTACTAACAGAACTGCTTTAGGCAGCTCTCAGCCCTTCCTCCCCCTTTCCCTTTGCCATCTCTCTTTCCCTTGCATTACAGCTTGCTTGTGCCAGTACAACAGTTTGCAGGACCGCATGGTGAACAAATTAACTGATTTAAGTTAAAAATAAACATGTTTTGCTGGGCTATTTCTTCGTGCTCTTTCCTTCCTTTTCTTATTATTAACAGTGCACCTACCCAATATGCTTTTGTATTGCTATAAAACCTTTGCATAACATTTCGTCTTTCCTGTTTTTATCCATACGTTCCTGTGCTTATATTATTTCCCACTGATTTGATCTACCTTCCACTTCCTTTATCTCTCCTTCTTAATTTTCATAGAGTGGTGATGATCATGCATTAGACAAACTCTTATTAACCTTCCTAAACATGCCACAGGATGTTAATCCTAGCCCAAAGTCATCAGCTTTTTCCCCTTAGGTTTGCTTCCTGTGAGATCTCCTCTATCAGTTAGCTGTGCTTACTGATGTCTCTTAATGCCTCTTTGTATTTTATTTTCTGATTCTCTCTCTTTTCTTCCCACGAATCAGGATATTCACTGTCTTTCTACTTTAGTCTTATTTTATTTTCTAAACAATTCATGTATCTGTGGTTCAGAAAAGAATCTACAAGAACTTTTTCTCCAGTCAACTATCCCCATTTTGGGGTTAAAATCCAGTTCCTGAACACCACAGAGTTTGCCATTTCTACTGTACTTCTATCTCAACTATTTGTGCCAGAGTCTCCCACTAACACCAGCCCATGGAGTTTTAGATGTTCCATGTAGCTGCTCATGTCCCTGTCATCTCGCCTGCCTGCTCTGATGGTTACCACAAACGTATCCCACCAGTCTGCTTTTTTGTATCTTTCTCACCAAGACAGTTTCAGCAAGTCCATCTCACACTGAATTCTGGCTCACAGAGCTAACAAGGTTTCCTTGATCTATAAACCACAACATCTTCTCTCTTTTCCTCCGTCCTCGCAGAACAAGCTGTACCTTTTCACATCAATATTCCAAGCATGTGAATCAGCCTAGCAAACCTCCACTAAGCCAATTAAGACGTAATTCTAATTATGTATTAAGATTCCCAGTTCTTCTGGCATATTCCCTATGCATCTTACATTAGGGCACAACCATTTAAAAGGTTCACCAGATTGACCCAGTGGTTTTCTTTTCATCTCCCCTTTGACCTTTTATGTTTACGCTCTCCTTTTCCTGACATATTTGAGTCCATCCTCATCACCCGCATTTATAACTGGTAAGAAAAGCATTGGAGTCACGTGTATCAGTATCGAGGCCAACCACAGCACTAAATATTGCACTATTAAAATATTAAAATCTTAAGCACTTGAATTTTACAAAGGAAGATATTTTCTGTAAAATAGCAGGACAGATATTGGGCATGCTAATAACACTAAAACAAGAATGACTGAGAAGAATGGGTGTTAGTCAGTGGAAAAATATCATTCACAAAGAAAGAAAAAATCACCCAGACAAGGAATGAGTCATGTAAATGATTTGTCGTTAATAGTGCTTCTTTCCAAATCATGTTAGGTCATGCCCATACCTTATCCCTACCTCAAGCTATTACAAACACTAAGTATTACTTAATTTGGGAATAGTTCTTTTTTTTTTTTTTTTTTTTTTTTTTATCTTGGAGAATATGTCTATAAACTGCCTTGAATAATCAAATCCCAAAGAATTTCCAAATTGTTGTCAATGCAGGCAGCCTCTCCCTGCATTTCCTACATCAAATATAACTTTCTTCTTTTGCTTGCTTTCATGCAAATCAGTACCTGTACGTATGCATGCACGTACTCAGACAAACAGATACACAGCTAGCAGATCAGCTATAGCTCCCTAAAGGTTGCAGTGAGACAAAAGAAGAAAAAATGGCCACGTTACAGTGCAGCTGTAATAACAAATGATAATATTTTACTTAACATTTCCATCGCACTTTCCATCCATCATGTACTTGTATTTTGGCAGCAGCTTTCTGTGCATCCATGCTCTTTCTTCCCGGTATTCTCCAATGTAGGAAACTATTTAATTCTAATCACTTTAAATTTCCTTTGCTCTCCCAGAGCACGTGGTACCAGTCATAATTAACAGGGTACCACTGGGCCCATTGGTATCCTACAGAAGTGCCGTTAATGCAAAGCAGGCTATAAAATTGGGGTTAGAACACATACATCAGTAATAGAGGCTTCAGTTCCCCCGTGCTACAGGTCTCTACTGAATTAGGTAGAAAGCCATTACACCCATTTTACATAAACAAAACACAGTGGAATTCTCCCCCACATAAATCCTCAATGACCTCAGTTTGTAAGTATTCAGCTTGTGAAACTGTCAGGCTGATGATCCTACATTTGATGAAAGAGTCATAGAAATTTTACATTGTGCAGTCGAAAAATAAAGGACTGAAGACTGGAATTGTACAAAATCTGCTTTGTTGTAGGGAACAGACTGTGGATGCGAAGGCTTAATGTTGTCAGATACAGACAGACAGCTCGAATGGGACACAGTGATTTTGTGGATCCATCAACTTCGGAGAAGCTCTGAGACTTCAAAACCAGGCTGCTTGGTGAACGTAGGTTGGGTGGACCCAGCCTTACATGACTCATGCAGACCTGGCAGCAGAGTATGGACTAGAAACAGCCATTCACATACCTACCCACCATTCTAATGATTGCACTGCTGTTTCTTGCAGAGCAGAGCTTGTGTGAGGGAAACCAAGTGCCAGATTTCCAAGCCACTGCCAAACCCTTGCACTCGATTTACTATGCACCATCCCTACTGATAAGTGTCCTCCTTGGAGTCCTAATTGCAAATGTCATTTTAAAACAGTTTCTAATATACAATAGGGAAATAAGCAGCCTCGGGGGGTGGGAACTCTTAAATCAAGGTCACCATCATGTGAAAGTGGATGGCTCATCCCCCATACACTTTGTGAAGTACCACAGTGCTAATAAAATAAGGCCTGCTCACAGCAGATGCAGGCATATCTTTCAGCCCACTCTCTGTGATAATAGATGTAGTAACGTTTTGACTACCGCCTTGTGTTTACTGTGGGTGTTAGCTGAGACACTTCCATGTAAATAAAACATTTATAACACTCACAAAAATGTCTGCAGAGCAATTATTGCACAAGAGTGGTGAGCACTGGAGAAGCAGGCTCATTCATAGACTCCATCCACCTGCTTAGGCTTGTTGCAAGGGAAGCTGCTGCTTTCACAGATGTTGGAATTAGGTCAGGTCTCCTGTGCAGAAGCTGCGTGGGCCAAGGAATAAGGCTTGGCACCAGGAGACCAGGTTTCTATTTGCATAGCTTCTGCTGAGTTACTATATGGCCTTGAGCAACTCAGTTTGCTGCTCCATGATGATGTTTCCCACCCATCTGTAAAACGGGGTTAATGGTACTTATCAGCCTTTGCAAAGTACTTTTGTGATGCAGAGTTGAAAATTATGGTGAGCACTAATTGTTTTCCCTCACTCCATGGAGAGAAGTTCAGTCCCTTTCAGGAGTGTAAACCCAAGCACATTTTCTGCTGGCTGTAGAGTTTAGGTTTTCATTTGCATTAATGGTAATATCGCTTCCTATAAATTTTCATATGTACGATGTGCAGCATCTGAGATTGAGACTGTGAGGTTGGGTACTGTTCAGCCCCATAGCAACTATGGGCACTGCAACAGTGTTTACAATCCGGACATGACAAAAAGAAGCAGTAGAAAATACGTGCTCTTCCCTGGTGGGGAACTGAGGGCAAGAATATGTTGAATTGCCTCACTGAGTTTAGAAGGATATGTTTTAAGAAGCTATGACATAGCCCACATCTCTTGGTCTCCAGGTTAGTGAATTGACCACAAGAACTTTTTCTTGTCTGCCACAATGTCCTTCTGGATTAATATTAGACATTACCATGAAGCATTTTTTTGGTTATTTAGGTTTCATTTTACAAAATATTCACACTTTCCAAATAACTGCTTTTTCTAAAGAACGATCACTGACACCATGCAGTAGTGGAGAAGTATCTGAAATTTCTTAGTTACTGGAAAAGAAGGGCTTCAGAAACCTTAGCTTATTAGCACATTAATTGCAGCTGTCACAGGCAGCAATTATTTGCTCAATTTTCCTCAAATTCATCATTTTCTTAAAAAACAAAACCAAATCCAAAACTGCAGTAATGAATATTCAGAGCATTCTGGCACCTGAAATCCTGTTCTCATTTTTTAGCTGTCTATGTCCTCTTATCTGAATAGCTTACACACCTATCAGGCATGTATGATTGACAGCTGTCCTGCATGTGTAGCAAATCAGAGTTTAATCCCCCATATCATAGACAAATGTACTTTGACAGTTTCAGTGCTGAGCAGCACACAGTGTACCATCCACCCAGAACAAGTACTCTCTAAAGCAAACACCAGCTTGTCTCATCTCCAGTGGACGCTTAAGGTTCATCTGCAGTCACCTGGGCATGGAATATGATCTACAGCTATTAGACTTGCAGCAGTAGTAGGGGAAATATTGCATGTAGTTTCTGTGATTAGGCATCTCCTTTGGTTATATCAACTAAAAAGATCAGGAAAACATATTCCTCTCCTCTAGTGTTTCACTAAGTCCAAGTCTTTAAGCTGTTTGCTCCCATACACTCCATCGGCAGTGGAGAGTGCAGCTTAGGAGAATTAATGCATCTCCAGGAAAGAGGCAATGCAGTTAGACTAGGGGGACTTCAGGTCTAAAAATCATTCTCAGGAGCCTTAATGTGGTTTTTAACAAATGCCATAAGGCACTCTTGTATGTATGTACGCATGCGTATATATGTATGAATGAGCAATATCACAGACTTTACCCTGAAAAATGGTGAGTTTGCAGGATGATGGATTAGGCTGCAGAGAGTCGGTAGGGAAGGAAGAATATATGCCTATTTATGGGATGCTGAGAAAGCTGTGTGCTTTGTCCATGTGCGTCAGACACTAAATGTGCAGGCAATTTTAACTGTGTAACATTGAGCTGGAACAGTATATGCAAAATCAATTTGTTATGATGGAATATTTAGTATCATTATTTAGATTAGTGCACTTTATCACTAGACAGGGCTTTTATGACCATCTAGCGTAACCTTCTACATATCACCTAGCAATTTTTGTAGCTTCATAACTAATGCTAGAGCTACAGCACATCTTTTAGAGAGACATCACGTCTTGATTTAGAGCCTTCAAGTCATGGAAAATCTAACACCTTCATTGTAAATTGCTCCCAAGGTTCATTACTCTTGCTGCTAAAATTTGCACCTTATCTTTAGTTTGAATCTGTCTGGCTTCGACTTCCAGTCACTGGATCTTGTTATACCTTTGTCTGAGAGATGAAAGAGCCCTATGCTATTGAAAGCCGTCTTCCTGCGTAGGTACTTGCACAGTGTCAGCAAATCTCCTCTTAACCTTCTTTCCAACAAACTAAATACACTCAGTGTCAAAATTACTCTTTCTTGGGATGGGAAGATTGACGGTACCAAACTGAGGCAACTACCTGTGACTACTTGCCTCATCCTTTTGTAATCAGAAGTTCCTCCAGAAGGCAGATTAACTTGTCTTAAATGTGAATATCCCCTGAAGGTGTCTGTCTGTCTCCAGCAATTATTTAAGTGTTCTAGGGCAACTATGGCCTTCACTTGGATGTCTCACATAAGAGACTGAAGTTTGGTGAGATTTCCAGCCTTTAAATCATCTCTTCGTCTCTTTCTGAAATCCTTGCTGTTTTCTCAACAACTTTTCAGAAGGATAGACATGAGAAATGGAGATACATGTCAGCCCTAGCTTTTCCCAGCATCCTAACACAGTTAGTGCCTCTGCTCTCCTGTTCAACTCGCCTGCATTTGACCAAGAGCAAATTTAGCCTTGTGTCTTAGCTATTAGCTCCACATTCAGAGTTCGTATTCAGTACATTGTCTGCAATGACCTTTCAGTCATTTTTTTCAGAGCTTCTGCTTTCCCAAATACAGTCCCATATCCCCTAGGGCTCGGAGATACAGAATTTTCAATTTGGGGTAATATTAAAATAGATTTGTAGTGTACTCAGAGCTGCCAATCAGGATCAGGGCCTCACCATGCAAACACACAGTGAGAGACAGTCCCTACCCTAAAGAATTTACACTCTGAATTAGACAAGACAGACAGCAGTAGCGTGTGGGGGTGGTTAAATGAAGATACTGAAAAGTGAAGGCCACAAAGAGATTCGAGGTTTCCAAGACCTTTCCATTCCCACTAACTTACAAAATTGATGTGTGGGTGTTGTTTGCCTGATACCCACTGCTCAGCTCCATCTCAGCATCCTTCTTGCTGCAACCCCACCTGGTTGCAGGTGAGGGGCTGCTATGAGCTGAGCAGCTCTGCCTTATATGTAGGGTCCCATACTCAGCAGGAGGCTAAATGCATTTCAGCAGCAGTATGGACCAGATGGGCTCAGCACTGCAAGAAGCCCCAGGTGCAGGAGTATGGCTGGGATGCCTGCTTCTCCTGCAGCTCCAGTCAGTGCTTCTCCCAGGCACAGATACAGCTCATGGCTGTGGAAAATGCCAAACCAGGATTCAGCAAATCCCTACAACAATGTCTAGCTCTCTGGTGGCTGGGTTTCTTTGTTGCCGATGTTCAACAGGACGAGAAAAGCAGGAAAGTGCAAACTTACCTCTGAGAAGGAAAATAAAAGTACAATATGAATTTGTACACGTTTCCATGTCAACACTGAAGATGGTGCACTGGTTCTCACACCCTCCAGAGTGGCCAGTCTGTTTTTTTAAGACTATCTCACTCCAACTTTTTGCAACAGAGAGATTCAGACTTCTCTGAAGTGTATTTTGAATGTATAGTGGAACTATAAAGGTTTTTGGATATATTCAAGCTAGCTCTGTCAGCAGTGACTATCTAGCTGAACAGTTTGCAATCTCACAGGAGGTGAAGACCCAGGTGAGAATGGGAGGATGAAGCATGAAGCACCTGCTTTCATCAGTTTTCAAGCCCTCCCATTGTTTTCGGCAGCTGTGCAGGTCATAGATGTATCAATAAGTTGGAGGTCAGATTTGCATAGTATATTTTCCCACTTATCCTTTCTGTTTCATTTAAAGTCTATATACCTTTTTTCTGCTTACCTGAAAAATAAAGATCTGACCCATTTTAATCTTAGTTTTCCTGTCATCGCCTAGATTTTATTCCTCTGTAGGTTGAGCTACTAAGAAAGCAAAATGAAACAGAACAAAACAAAACCGTTTTAGCAATCAATTCCTGCCACTGAAGGAGCAGCAAGTACTTTCTTGGGAAGAAAATAATTTAATAGAGATATTTAAACACACTGTAAAATCATTTCTAGAAAATAACATACAGCTTTCAAAAACAGATTCTCTATGACAAGAACCTGCAAAATACTGAGCAAACTCACTTCCGCACATGCCCTCGGGAGCTGAAGACAATCAGAGTTTAATCCTGCAGGAACTGCAGTCAAGAGCAGTAACATGAGGCATTCAACACCTTCTAGCAGGTGTTCAGCTTCAGTGCTGCTGCTCTCTGTGCACCTCTCTAGTTTATAACAAACCATGTCCTGCTCAAAAAATAAACCTTTGCTAAATGTGTCTGATCCTTTCACAGCTCCTAGTATTGATTATACTTTCAACATGACATCTGGGCAGATTGGCTAAGTATTTTCTATCCAGGTCTATAGAGTAAAGCCAGACTTTCCCTCGTGATGGTTGCTCACATTTACTCCAGGTCGGGGTCAGGAACTCTGTTATTCTTGACCCCATTACACTATCAATGTGAGGCTCAAAAACAGAGTGGGGGAAAAGTCAAATGAGAAAGAAGTAAAGTAGAAAACTGCAAGAGACATCTGATGAGTCTAGGGTGATAAGAGCAAACAAGGAATGTCAGGGGCAGATGAGGTGAATGCAGGCCATATTATATGGTATTGTACTTTCAGACATGGGGCACTGGAAGGGAAAATGGGAACTAACATCTCTCTTTTACCTTACAGAAAGATATAAATATCAATTAATTAACTTTCCTCAAGGACAAAGCAACAAGACTATTGAGCACATCAGAGAAGAACTTGAGGAAATTAATTTGTTTTCTTCTTGTCAGTAAGTCACAAAAAAGATGAAAATTGTCTCTATATATTTATAATATATTATAATTATTTATGCATGCATTAAAATGGAACCCTACAGATAAAAATATCTAAGTATTCTCCATGTCAGTTATTGAATGAAATAAGGAGTCAAGAAAACTAAATACCCTACAAATAAACCTTATGTATTTAATGCATGCTATATAGAAAAGACAATAAATGTCTCACAGGTAACATTCATTTTGGATTTTCTGTGTGCTTCAATGTTTGAATTTGAAGCATTAACAACATTCTGTCACTCTAACTTAGGATGTTTTTTGTTTTTTGGTAGCAATACCTTCTTTCCAACTAAAGTGCCTGTTGGCCCTGTGCAACTCTTAGGGAGAAAAAAAGAAAAAAAAGAAGAGATAAAACCAGATGTGCTGGGTACTAATCTGATTGCTTAATGTGTTTTTGGAAGATGCTCTGATACCATGATGATTCAAGTTAAATGAGGACTTGCAGATAAGTGGAACTGAGCCCCAGGTTGTCAGTAATGAACTTCAACTAACTCACACTGGGCCTAAGCCCAACAGCACTGGGCACTTTTACATACCACAGAAGGCAATGATAAGGCACAAGTACACTCATCTCCCTGTGGATCCAAGATATGATACCACTTGCAGGCAAAATTACATTAGCTGCTTACTGTGCTGCAATTTTTAATAGCTTATAAGCAACTAGAAATTGCCACATTGTAAATTTGGATAGATGATACAAAAATCAAACAGAGTTACGGGGGATGTTCCCTTAGATCTCAGCTGAGTTATACTTTATTAATATCCTGTTTTCTCCTTGTTTACAGCAGTGATTGTTTTTATGAGTGGATAAAGTGTGTTTTGCTCATTTGTTTGTATTTAGCATGGGGAAACAAGAAAAAAAAAATGCTTTCTGCTTTCCTCTTCTTCCTTCCCAGACCTCATGCTCACACAGGAGGAAGAGTTACATTAGTGATAGCATAAGTGCCACTAAACAGAGTTGTTGCTAGCGGGGACCCAGCACTGTTTCTCTGACGATGTACCTAGATGCCATGGTGACAAACATGGAAGTATTCTGAATGGGGACTTTTACCCTTTGCTTTTTCCCTCAGAATTTCCTCTTGCTGCTGCTAGCAGTTCTGTTCCAGTAGCAGGGAAAAGAGTGTACACAAGACTGCAAGTCTGTTTAAACCCTCTGTGGCTGATGACACTCACAGAAACTGGGCAGCTCGTTTCAAGGCTCTGTCAATCTCACAGTAAGAAAGCCCTTCCTCGTGTTCACATGGAACTTTCAGCGTTCCAGTTTATGCCCTGTCACTGGGCACCACTGAAAAGAGCCTGGTCCCATTCGCTTGACACCCTCCATTTAGGTATTTATAAACATTGGTAAGATGCCCTCTGAGTCTTCTCCAGGCTGAACAGCCCCAAGTGTCTCAGCCTTCATAAGGGAGATATTCCAGGCCCTTTATCATCTTTGTGACCCTTTACTGGACTGTCTCTAGGAGATCCCTGTCTTTTTAGAACTGGGGAGCCCAGAACTAGATACAGTACTCCAGGTGTGGCCTGACCAGGGCACCCAGGTCCTTCTTACAGAGCCTCATTCCAGCAGGTACAGGTACATTCCCCAACCTGTACTGGTGTATGGGGTTATTCCTCCCCAGCTGTAGAACTCTATAGTTGCTCTTGTTGTACTTCATCATGTTCCTCTCTGCCCAACTCTCAGCCTGTTCAGGTCTTGCTGAATGGCAGCAAAGCCTTCTGGTGTGACAGCCACTCCTCCCAGCTTCATATCATCAGGAAATTTGCTGCGCGTGCACTCTATGCCTTCATCCAGGTCATTGACGAAGATGTTGAACAAGACCAGGCTCAGTACTGACCCCTGGGGAACACCACTAGTTACAAGCCTTCAACCCGACTCTGCACCATGGATCACAACACTCTGAGCTCTGCCAGCCAGCCAGTTCTCAGCCCACGTCACTGTCCANTAGTTGCTCTTGTTGTACTTCATCATGTTCCTCTCTGCCCAACTCTCAGCCTGTTCAGGTCTTGCTGAATGGCAGCAAAGCCTTCTGGTGTGACAGCCACTCCTCCCAGCTTCATATCATCAGGAAATTTGCTGCGCGTGCACTCTATGCCTTCATCCAGGTCATTGACGAAGATGTTGAACAAGACCAGGCTCAGTACTGACCCCTGGGGAACACCACTAGTTACAAGCCTTCAACCCGACTCTGCACCATGGATCACAACACTCTGAGCTCTGCCAGCCAGCCAGTTCTCAGCCCACGTCACTGTCCACTCGTCTATCCCACACTTCCTAAGCTTACCTACAAGGATGTTATGGGAGACAGTGCCAAAAGCTTTGCTGAAGTCAAGGTACGCAACATCCACTGCTCTCCCTACATCTACCCAGCTGTTCATGACATCATAGAAGGCTACCATAGAAAGCTGCACCACGTGTGTCCCTTTATCATGTCTTGTTTATTCAAGAAATGAGTGGCATGCATAAAAACTTGGAGAAATTACTTCAACTTATTGAGCAGTCAATAAGTCTGATGAGTATGGCTAAGCCCTAGGGTGCATATTTACCACTCAGCCTTTAATATCGTAAAAGAGGATTTGAGATTTTCCTCTGAGTCCTAGGAACTCATGTTCACACCACCCACATTAATATATGTAGCCAGAAGTGTAGGCAAAAAGTGAGTGTGAGAGGATGCTTATGCAGAAGACAATTTCTCGAGTACATGCACCTCTGAATGAATGAGTGGAAAGTGAGATGAATTACATTCAGAGCAATACATTTCCTTCTGTCTTACTACTAAGCTCTTTGCTCAGAGATATAGCAATATTATATGGGCAGCTTATAAGATGCACACACTAATACTACAGCTGCCACTTAGAAGGGCAGTGGGGAGGGAGTAACAAATGCTGCATTGTCAGTCTGCAACAATAAAGGATCATTTTCATTCCTTGTGCACAAGAGCTCCAATTATAATCTAATTCAATTCAGATTAACTGTGCTTTGATGGCATTTCCATTACATAAAAAATAAATTTATTAGCCAAGTATAATGTGTTTTGACTGTAGTTCTAATGCTAATAAGGAGGATGCTTAACTGCTTTAATGCTGCATTTTAACCACAGTTATAAGCTATTTCTTCAAAATTTATAATCAAGGTGTGCAAATATTGCACTGGAAACTCAAGAAAGGGAAATCATCAGGATTTACAGGTGAGCTGTTAATAAAGGTTTATAATCCTCTGGGTTTAAATCCCGCCCATTAAGAGTTTTCATAACACACTTTCATCAAAATCTCTTTCCAAGTGCTTTGTCTCGAACTAATAGCACGGTCTGCTGAAAGGCGGCAAAAGTGATGGGATCAAATTAATGTTGCTTTAATCTAATGATTGTTAATGACTCATTGCAGGTATATCTGAACCACAGACACCTAATCTAATTATAGCACAAGAGCTGTCTCTTTATGCTCTGTGAATGGACTCAATGCCTTTTGTACTACCAGACTCTCCAGCAATCCTCATCCTCTCCCTGGGTTCCTGATGAGCTTGTCATCTGCTCATTGTTCATAATTTAATATCTACTGTGAACTCTTCAGAAGAGGGTGCTCACCATCACCTGCTTTGCTCAGTGCACAAATGGAAGGAGGGTACTGACTAATTAGCCATTCTGATTAATGTAGCGTGTATTTATGTTTCCACCCAGAGCTTTAGGGCATGCATTTGAGCTATTTCACATAAAAGACCAAAGCAATCTTCCATCCAGCCCAAAGCAACAGCAAAGCTGGATCAGCTGCACATCACTTTGCTGGTCTTCAAGTCATCATTTGTCTTTTGGCAGATTGTGCACAGGATGCTGGCATGGACAACTCTGCTGTTCGCCAAGATACAAGAGACTCTGTAGAGCCAGGAAAAACTATGAAACTGTATACCAGGAGGAAATACACTCAACATACACTCACTCCATTTATTAGGGAAAATACCTACCTTAAGAATCCACCTCAAGATACATGGTATTTATTTCTAAGCTTACACTTGAACTGAAACTATCATGCTTGGGCAGCTAGCTTTATTCAAGAAACAGTTGTCTTTGAATTAGCTAGATCCCTTGGCTCTGGAACCACTCAAAAATGGATGCAGTGACAGATGGAAAATTCTGATTACTCCAAACTTATATCTATGAAAGCTCCATTTTAATTACATTCCATAGCGACAGAAAACCAGACCCCTGCTATACTTACGATTTACTCTTTATTTAAATTTACTTCTCATTGATGCTGTTAGTTTATGTGAACTGAAATTAACCTTTGATTTCTTTTTCTCTTTCACAATTTCTTTCCAGAATAAAAACATTTCTATTGAGAGTTCATTACTGAATTAAATTGTATCTGGGAATAATAATAATAATAAAACATAAGCACCAAAAACAACACCTCAACTTTTGAAGTAATATGACTTCCAAAAAAACAAAAACACCAAAATTTGGATCATTAGTCAATCTTCTCAATTATGTATGATGAGCAATTTGTCCTCTCTTTTAATACTCTTATAGGGAAAGTGCATTTTTTGAAAACATATCAACAATTTAATATTAAGGATTATTTTCTCCTTGACTTAAATTTTCTTTTTATTACTTAATACACATCTGTACACAATATATCTAACCCCTGAGCCTGTCATTTTTTTTTTTTTAAAGTGCAATTGCTTACATGAGAAAGAGATTTATTATAGTAATCTAAAAGATCAAGAAAGAAACAACAAGATTTAATGTCTGGACTCCAAACTTGGATTTGCATATGTTGATTTTTTGTTTCTTTCTTTTTCTTTGTTTCTTTGTTTCTTTGTTTCTTTCTTTTTCTTTCTTTCTTTTTCTTTTTCTTTCTTTCTTTCTTTTTCTTTCTTTTTCTTTCTCTTTCTTTCTTTCTTTCTTTCTTTCTTTCTTTCTTTCTTTCTTTCTTTCTTTCTTTCTTTCTTT
>WBMW01004674.1:31579-145606 GCA_013396635.1 Penelope pileata
TTTTCTTTTCTTTTCTTTTCTTTTCTTTTCTTTTTCCAGCTAGGGGCAATTAATCATTCAAAGAGCTTATTTGGAGATAAGGCAGGCTTCCTATCACTGCCACAAGATCTTCCACAATATACCTTCTAGCTGAAAGCGAAGATGGGAGATACCTGTCAAACCCTATGGCCTCTTGTTTGTAAAATGTCAGATTAGATGAGCATAATGTTATCTTCTGGCCTTAAAATTTATGAAGTATCTATTTCAGAGTTGATCTGTGCTAGTCACCTAGGTCAAATAATAGGTCAAACAATTGTGAATAAAATAGACATGCAGATACAAGCATCACCATGGGGCAGAAAATGCCGGTCTTCACCCTGTTGAACACTCCAGCCAGATCCTCAAAATGATAACTGGACAGCTGAGGACAACCTGCAGCCCAAAAACAGCAACTCAAGTGACAATTTGAGTGGAAACAATCAACATTGGAAAAAATTACCACCAGCTGCTGAAAATACACTAAAGTCATTTACTCATTTCTAATGTGTAAATTAAACATAAATTTACTATTGATACATAACAGAAAACAAAACAAACAAATAAAAGCCCTTCATTACAGAGTTTCTAAACAGAATCACTGTCAGGTTTCTGCATAGGGTGGTAACAATCTCTCCTTTGTGCCTAGTGCCAGTGACACAACATCTGGAAAGGTGTTCAGTGGAAACACCTCATTATCAGAATGAGCTGGAGGCACTTCAGAGACATCCACTCAAACAATTAAAGAGGTAGGAGGACTGATCTGGGTGGAAACGACTTCTGGGAAAGGAATGACTAAGGCATTGTGTTGGCTTTTTGTTGACTTCTATGGGAACATTTGCATAGCTTTCAGTGGAATCAAGATATAGGACAGAAATAGGCTAATCAAAGGCAAATTTTCAAAGTGTGTGAGAAAGAGGAGGTAAAGGAATATTTAGCCATCACACAGAGTAGAAATGATATGAATTGTAAAAAAAAATTAATAGAAGATAACTCCCCTAAAACACCAAAATTTACATTGAGCAAATGATTAACATAAATATCCCACAGAGCTGAATATGCTTTTTGATAATTTTGAAGTTAATTTCACCAATGGAGAAAGTGTTAGGAGTTGACATGACATAGCCTGGAAATTGAGATTTCTTAGGTGAGTCCTAGTTCATATTCCAGTTTTCCATTTGAATAATCTATCACAAGCCAAAGCCCTCTGCTCAGAGTATATCCAAAATGCTTCTTCAAACCCTCTTTGTACAGTCCTGTTTTCCAACTCTTTCTCCTTAACAGAGCTTCAGCGCAAATAGTGGAAGGTGAAAATGCTTTCACCTCCAAAATGTGTAGCTAGGAGCTACCACAGAGCACATGCTGCTACTGGTTTCAAGAGAAAGGGAGTATTAATGTTTGAAAAGATCCTTAAATAAGAAAAAAATAGTATATATATATGTGTATATATATTTGCAGATCTGGTTTTAGAGGCTTGTGTCTAAATGCCTATTATGGGAAATTCTAAGTATGGAGATAAATTCATTGTCTGATGAACAGTGAGCTGCACAGTACCTGAACTTCTGACCTTCTCAGTGAAAAAGAGCCATGCCAGTCTTCACCTTTTGCCTCCTCATTATGTATTGTTTATGTACTTCTATCCAAAGCACTCCAAATATTTAAATTATGAGCAATGGTGAGTCAACGGAAGGATATCTAGTCCAATATTTCTTTCCATTGAGATTAGTTAGCCTTACATTTTTGTTTGGTATCCCTACTAGTTTTGTCTTTTATGTTTATTTGTATGGTTGGTTGGTTTGGTTTGGTTTCTGTTTCGTTTTGTTTATTTCTTTTTGTCTGGAGGGTCAGCACTAGAAGAAAAATGACCAGCTTTATGAAGGGGCAGTTTTTATCAGCTTAATGATCAGAGAGTAAACGGATCCTGCAAAGACACAAGGACTCACAGTTCAACAAGAGGCAATGACTCCTGAAGATAAACATCTACTCTTAGTTTTGGTTGTTATTTATACAAATCATAAAAACCCTAGAGTAGGAGAAACCATGTTGAAGGTAACAGGCATTTATGGCCTTGGGGAGCTGCTATTTCCTGGAGGCCTGTAAGTAAAGCTGCAAGATTTCTTCGGAGTCTGCATCTGCTGCATTTCTCTGTTGGATATAGGAATATTTTAACAGCTTTAATTTTAATATAGGAATATGTTTAGATCCTTTTTTTATGCATCCTCCCTCTCTCACCACTTATCTTGCCTTTTGTTCTATGTGGAGGTGCTGGATAATGCATGGAATATGTTAAAGGAGTTCTTTCCAAGATAGAAAAACAAGAATGAAATGAAAGAGAATGAAAGAGAGAACTGGTGAGCAAGGGAAAAGAAGTGAAAATGAAACATAAATTGTATGTTGTTAAAAAAACAGGAAAAGTCTAAAATTTTTAATAGGAGAAAAAAAATGTAGTTTTCTCCACACTAACATTAAAGCAGCCCATCTGCAGGGGTTACATGGAAGTGGTCCCTAAGCGAGGAGTATGATTAATCAACTACTGTCTCACAAGGTAACATCTCATAAGCAAAGTTAACTGAACTGCTGTAGACTTTTGTATGTTTTGTGTCATCCAAAGAACACAGACTTGTTGGCACCTTTATACCACGTGCCAGACTCTCTGCTCCAGACCTGTGGTCGTCTTCTCCACGTTTGATTCTATAAAACCAGCAAGCCCTTAACCCAGCTGTATACTTCCTAGGTGTCCTACTGGGCCCATCACAGTGTCTGCTCTCTCCGTGAGCACCCCTCAAGAAAAAGCCCGGAATGTGCTGGTGAAACCTTCTACTAAACAGAAGACTCTGTAAGTAATGACCAACTGTGGTTTGTCTTCTGGTCCTCTGGAATCTCAGGTGCATAATTCTAAGTGCTTCTGTCTGTCCCTTTGTGCAAGGGCTGACTGCGGAGTTAGCAAGGATGGGATTTTATTCTGAAAACACCAACTGTGCAGAAAACGGATGCACTGAGGAGGAAAAAGAAAGACTTATATCCTTCTAGACTCAGGTGCCAACATAGGCAGTCACTTCATAGAGCAGGAAAGTACTGAGCACATGGCCTGTGACAGACTTTATATTGCCTGAAATGGGAGCTTGCACAGCACACCTACGGCATGAGAAATGGGCTGTGGAGGGACTAGAAGGAAGCATGGACTGGAGTGTGCTGAACAAGCAAAGAGGAAATCATATAATCAGGTTGCAAAGGTACGGCCCTTGGCAAGACCTCTGGTAGTAAAATCTATGTTAACAATATCACCTTGTAAATTTGTTGAATGCATGTAACTCTGCTTCCTCTGAATAATATTTTTATTATGAAAAAAAGCCTACCTCAAAAGATAAATGTGTTTCAAAGTAAGTTTGAGTGGAGTTTTAACAGATCACTCTTACACTTTTATAAAAGGAAAACAAGTGCAACATTCAAACATTTCTTGAGGTACAAATGAAAAATTAGTGGCCAGCTGCAATCCTTTTTGTTTTCTTTTCCAAATTAACAATGAGGAGGCCAGCTCAGTTTGTTTTTCTGACATCATAGCCAGGGAATATTTCTTTTCATGCAGGTTGGCTGTGGCTTAGAGGGGATATTAAACCATTTGCATTAATAATAATAAAGGACTATCTACCGTCAAAACAAGTTGTAGACTCGACAGTCTGATTACATCATTTTAGAGAGAGGAAATGAAGTATAGCATTTGTTTAAACGTAGTGAAATGAATTTAAAATGTTACTAAAAAACATTAAAATTCATCTTCCACTCATTCAGTAGCGTTGTGGATAAAAATCAGCTGACAAGGAGAGAAAGAGATGCACTGACCCTTGCGAGTGTTTTGTTAAGAGTGACTCATTTAGTAAAAAATGCATTTCAGTTCAAACAAATGCAAGATCATCCATCTAGGAACCAGAGAGACAGACCATCCTTAAGAGGCAGAGATATGCTATGCTGAAATAAGATATAAGTTTTCTTCCTGGATAACCAACTGGAAAGAAATATAGTGTGATGCTATAATAAAGAATGTAAAAAAAAAAAAATCTTCGAGTGCTTAAGCATCAAGTTGAGATATGGAGGTGTTATTAGTGATGGGGTTTGGAAGATTTTTCCTGGACTGTTTCCAGTAGCTGCACTTCCAAAAAAGATACCAATTTAAAAATATTTTGGAAATTATGTTAAAAAGATAATCTGGGAGAGGGTAATGTTCCTTTAAGGGGAAATCATAGTATTCCAATATATTTAGTCTATTTGTAGATGATCAAGAGTTTGTTTGGTCATGAATTATGTGTACTTAGAGAAAGAGGGGCTTTCTAACTGTATGCTAATCTTTAATTTAGTGAAGATAAAACTGAACAAGCAGTAACAGCCATTGTTTGGGAGATGAAACTGGATAAATTCAGACCAAAACATTAATGTGATTAACTCTTTCAGTAGTATATCTATATTTTGCTCTTTAACAGTTAAACTAACTCAAGACTGAGCTATAGCATATCCATTTGAACAAACGCACAAACAAAAAATCCACAAAGGCAGAAGTCGTAGGCTTGACATAGAAGTTATTAAGCATTATGCTACAGGATAGCAGAGGACAAGAAGAGATCTACCAGAACATCAGGTCTCCTGTGGACAGCTATATCTCTGAAGGATGTAGGAGGGTGTCCTTTCTGCCTATGAAGATCCAGCAGCCCATCCATTCCCATAGCATAAGACCTTGTTCTTGACCTGATGATCCAGGTGCAACTAATCATCCAAGAGAATAGATGGCCACAGTATTGTGGATTTTTGTAGCAGGTGAGAGCCTTCTGCGTTGTGCAACAGTTAAAGACGTGCCTCTTTCCACCTCCTCCTTTGTTGTTGGTGCTAAACAAAGCTTGCCATATCATGGAAAGTTTAGGAAGGAGATGCTCAGCTCTGTCCACCGCTGAAATGGTGGATGAATTCCCTTTGTATTCACACTGCCTTGCTGGGAAGCTAAACCAGAGGATAATACTGGTTCTCATTCACAACTATTTTGAATCTTAAAAAAAAAAACAATTTATCCCCTTTTTCTTTTACTCTTATACTGGGTAGTTTATACTGAATGATTCAGCCCGGATCAAAAAAACGTATCTATTCAGAAAACTACTTATGAAGAAAACAAGTTTAACTGAGTAGTAATGTATGATCTTTTTTCTTGTTGGATAAAATGATAATACCCAGACAAAAGCTTATACAAATTTTCTAACTTTGAATAAATTATTTTGGTATGGAATAATAGGTATATTATGCAAGTAGAAGTTATTATGATCCTGCATAAAGGTCCTTATCCATTTTAGTTAATCCTCACTAATACATTTGATTAGATTTGCATTTCCTTATTTTACTTTGTTAAAAGAAGATTCAACAATGATGAGTATTTTTTAAAAAAGCAGAATGGCTATAAAGGACTGACATTATCTACACATAGAACCTGCTATAGTTTTCGATACTGCAAAGAGGTTTTGAGTAGATTCATTGAAAATGCTTTTAAGAATGAATAAATATGTCAAGGCTTTTTGTTTCAGACATAAGCCACCGCATTAAAATGGACTATGATATTTTACATGATGAAAACAGCACAGAAGATTTTGACTTTGCAGAGGACATACAGAATCATACTGGGATTTCCAGGTCAGCTGCAACCGGACTCCTTCTCAGAGACTCAAGATGATAAAATCTCTGTCTTTGTAACTTTTACCTACATCTGCACTTCAAAAAAAAAAAAAAATAGGGATCAGCTTTCTGCTCAGTCACATAAACTGAATGGGTTTTGCATTCTTTCATATTTGGCTCTGAATACAAATGCTGTTTTGCTTCTATACCTGCTATATATTTTACAAGTGATTATTATCTTTTTCCTTTTTGTAGAGCATGTTAGTGCAGATGTTCTACGGGGCTGAGAATATACGTGTGTGTATATAAGTATGTACACCATCACATTCATCTATGTTGTTAGTATCCAAAGGATTCTTCTGCTGACTTTCTGAAAGGAACCTGTGTTGCTCAAAGAGATCTGAGCAGTCACTGCCTGAGGATGATGGATTCCAGGTTCTAAACCACCAGTGTTCTTCACCAAGGACACAATACTTGGTAGATTCGAATGGAAAGCTTCATTATTACAAGCATCTTGCATAAAGGAAGAATTGTATCCACAAAGGGGAATCATTAAGATGAAAACCTTCAGGCAGCCTGGCCATTCTCAGGCCAGCTGATGCCTTGTCATTACTGAGTAGCTACTCCTGTTGTGTAGAGACAAGTGACACTGCCTAAGGGCAGAGACAGGGATAGTAAAAGATAAAATTGAAGTCTTTACTACTATTTGGTACTCTTGTTGATTCTACTTACCACTTCTTCCTTAATTTCATTCACTGATATCACTGCTTCCATAAATTATCACATTTTATGGTTCTATTGTGAGCAAAATAAACTTTGATGTCATATTTAAAAGATGTCAAGGCTATGAAAATGAGTTTGTATTTGCAGAATATTTTTAAGTTACAATATTTTCAATACATTACAGCCAGAGGGGGGGGAAAAAGTGTTTAAATGAAGGTGACACAGTGAAGGTTATTCTGGCCACATATACACACAGACACATGCAAAAATGACCTTGAAAGATGTCCCATCTGCCAGGTCTCTCCATCTGACTGAAGCAGGGAGTTGCTTTGCAGTCAATCCGTGCTAAATAGAATGAATTCAACAAAAATGTGGCAGGCAGCTTCTTGTCAGTCTAACTAATTAAAAAAAAAAATAGCAAACAGATGGACAAGCAATGACTCTTATTCAACAGGAATTTGGGCACTCTTAAGTGAGAAGGCACTGTAATAATTTTCCATAAGATGTAAAAAGGATTGTCCTTATAGATTTTTTCCCAGGTTCTAGATCTTAGAGGTTGATCCTGTGTTTCTGATCACACACACGCAAACACACACTCCTATTGCTCTTATTCTGAAGCCTAACATACAGTGTAAAAGCATGAATCTGAGTGATTCTTGGAGAAATGAGCGAGGAAAGGATAAGAGAAACAAGAGATCACAGGTTTGGTTTAATTATGTTGTTATTTTTAATCTCTTTGAATCCTCTTTTTATGTACTCAGATTTAATGATTGGTGAATTGTTATCATATCCACAGTGACTAAGGGAAGACTGCTGAGAGGCAGGGTGATCCCTTCATGGCCAACGGTACTCTGGGGTGCGTCATACCCAGCATTGCCCGTGGGTGAGGAAAGGGATTGTCCCACTCTGCTCTGCATGGTGTGGCCTCACCTTGAGCACTGGGTGCAGGTTGGGTGCAATGATATAAGAAGGACATAACTATTAGTTATTAGACAGTCTAAAGGAAGGTTACAAAGATGGAGAAAGGTCTGGAGGATGGTGTGTGAGGAGCAGCTGAGGTCCCTTGGTTTGTTCAGCCCAGAGCAGAGGAGGCTAAGGGGAGGCCTCATGGCGGCCTACAGCTCCTCACAGGGAGCGGAGGGCAATGCTGAGCTCTGCTCTCTGGGGACAGCAACAGGGTCTGAGAGAATGGCATGGAACTGTTTCTGGGGAGGGTCAGCTGGGGGTTATGAAAAGGTTCTTCACCAGAAGGTGGTGGGCATGGAAGGTTCTTCACTGGGACAGTGGTCATGGCTCCAAGCTGCTGGAGTTCGAGGAGAATTTGGATAACACTTTCAGACACAGAGTTTGAATTTGGGGTGATCCTGTGTAGAGTTGGACTCAATGACTCTTGTGGGTCCCTTCCAGCTTGAGATATTCTCTGATTCTGATTTTTCCCCAGAGCAGTGAGCCTGAAAGGAGACAACTGAAAGAGAACAGGGAGACAAGATTCTTGAAGCAAACACTGAAATGAGAATGAATCTGTGAAAGTGGTACAAAGCAACTAGATCCTGCACGTGATGTTCAGAATGAAAGGAGAAAGGAGAAGAAAGGAACGTTCTATACCACTTCCTGATAGTCTGTATCAGGAGGCAATGATTGCTTTATTTGTAGCAGTTAAGGGGAACTGAACTGAGAAGGTAATAGTCAAGCGATAATGACAGAACATAAAACTCAGTTATCGCTTTTTCAAAGGAGGATGAGCCTTTACCACATTGATACGGCAAGAATCAACACAACCATTGGCAGAAAAATTCTATATATAAAAAAAGTTACCCTATAGCTGAAAACATGGAAATATATGCTTTACAAAGGATTTTTCAATATTCTGTCCACAAGCATAAATAAGTCATCTCATTTGAACTTTTAGCATCTCTGTAAAAGACTTTATAGTGTAAGACATAAGTTCTGCAAAGACTCGCTGATGTGTTGAAATCCATACAAAGGATAATGTTTACAGGGCTTTATTCAATGCATAGCCATAAGCATGTTTAAGACTTTCTGGAGCAGGAAGACTAGCAATCCCAGGAACTCCAGAATTTATGAGATGAACTGACAAAGTCGTGAGAATTGGCCTGAAAGTTGTTAAATTTTCCGTGTGAGACTCCAAAATTTTGCTTTTTGAACAGACTCTTCTGACTTTGAGCACACAAGCCAGCTTGCAACAGTTTCTAGTGAACAAGGCCAGCTTTCTGGTCTCTTTGGGAGCCCTCACTAGAAGAACCAGCTGGGATTAAATCACGAAAAAGCTGCCAGATGGTGTAGCCACCTTTCCCCCTCCAACCAAAATGCCCAATGAGAAATAATTATGTGCTTCTCTAACACAGTATCTGCCAGCCTTTTAATATTTCAGCAGCTCACTATATATACCTCTCCCCTCTATCATATCAGTTTGAGTGTTCATCATGCACTATATCAATTAATTTCCCACTCTCCACCTTAACAAATTCACAGTTTCGAGTCCAATATAAAAAACAATTTGTGTACCTCAGTCGGAGCTAGAGGATAAGAAAAACATGGGATATGCTAGGTTTCTGGATGCTTCCAACTCATGTCTTTTTTCTGTGGCAATAATGCCACCCACTCTTTCTGCCTAGCTCATGGCACTGCTGGCAGTCCTAGAAAGGAAGAAGGGAAGTGCCGCTGATCTAATTTAAAGGCTCCAGTTGCTTTGCTTTGCTCTAGGAAGTCATAACTCCTAGATAGCGTGTCTAAGACAGAACAATTTTCTCAAGAGCTTTGACTGTAAAGACGTTCATGGTATTGACAGAATATTGCAAAATAGGTAAGAGACCTATGACAACACCTGTGGGAATATTTTCTTTATTTTGGTTTCATGGCACCATCGTTAACAGTTTGCCTGTCCCTTTAACTGACTGAATAACTGCGGCATGGGTAACACTGAACATTCCAAAATAATGAATTGCTTTCCAGAGAATATCTCTAAGCTACTGAAAGGCTGCAGTGAGGTCATATTTTCAAACATTTCTTTTATACATAACTGAACTTCACATGAAGTCATGATTTCGGAAGCTCTACCTTCCACAAAATTGACAAAATAAGGCAAAATTTTCATCACAATCATGACAGTTACGTTAAAACTCTATGCAAGTCTTAATGCAGACATATCAATGATTTTCAATATTAGTTCGCAGCCCACAGTGGTATCTGCAGATAAGTTCTGATAGATTTGGAGAAGGTAAAAAAGCAAAACAAAAACAAATGAGCAAATAAAAGCTAGTGAAATGCAGATAAGCTGCTTCTCTTAGGGAGGAATTTCTCCAACTGAAGATTTTCATGATTCACATATTAAAAAAGGTTAAAAATCACTAGAATGGATTATTTCCTCTTTTACAGTCTAACTGAATAAATTTAAATTTTAAAAAACAACAACACAAATCCCAGCAACCAATTTTCAGGGAAAAGCTGAAACCCAGATGTCCTGGTCCTGCTCCCAATTATCTTGAGTGTTAAAATGAGGAACAACTTCATGAATGCAAATGCAGTTCAAATCATCAGCAACTCTTGAAAACTATCATCTGTGGAGAACAGAGTACAACAGAATCAATATCTACAAACCTTGGAATGTTACCAGTGTTATTATTAGTAAAATCAAATTGTGAAATTCTCGGTCTGTTCCTCCTGCAGCGAAACTTTTACTGACTTGTATGGGACTTTAGGGCTAATTTTGAACCTAAATGTTTGACCTACTGTTGGAAACTTGACAAAGTCCGTGCACAACCCTGTTGATGGGATTTTCAGGTTTATAACACTTCTGTGATTCTTTCTGTGAGTAATGCCCCCTCCATAAAGCTCTGAATCAGGTTCAGAGACTGCCTTTTCTCTAGAATTCCATAGAAATGTTTTTGAACTATCATATATGAAGGTCTAAAAAGAGCAATGAATGGTTGACCCACTCCTCTACAACAGAGATGTCTTCTGCCTTTAGGAAGTGATGAGTGTGCATGGGTTTGCCTGAAGAACTACAGCAGACCTCGTTACCTCCACTTCAAATACAACCATGCTTCTGCATGCAGTCCTAAACAGAGGACTGCATGTACATTATGTGCATTTAATAAAAAAAAAAGGGATACAAAAAGCCTCCCAAAACCTACTGAAATGAAACTGTCTCCTGCACATCAAATGCTCCCACTTTACAGGAGATGTGGTGGTGATGGAAAAAGTGACAGGGAGAACAGATCTTGATGTGACAGATGTTAGTCATACTGCTTAACGCGCTATTGGAAAGCACTCAGATCGTGCAGTGATAAACACGTGGTACGAAGCAGAGCAGAATGTAATTCTTTCTTTTTCTGTCGTGTTTTGGAGTCTACATCCTCTGCTCTCTCTCTCTCTCTCTCACCTGGTGATCATCTTTCTCTCTCATTAGGTCCAAATGTAATTCGACAGATATTCACACTTATCAATTTCATTTGTTCGCTCAGCTGGGTATGCAGGACTAGGGAAATCATTCTTGGTGGCCCAAATCATACATTTCCATTTAGTTTGCATATATGAAAATCCTAAAAGCTCACAGCTCTCATGAGATTGTAATTGTGACTGAGTGGCAATACAATCTCACCTGTTCTTTCAACACCCTTTCTGCTCTTCTTCATGTTTCAGATTGCAGTTATTATTTTTTTATTTATTCAGCACAGTCAAAGCACTCAGCTTAACAAGATACAAATGTAATAACAATCCCTAATCCCTAAAGAGCTTATGTTGGTAAAAACAAGGATTACATGTTGCTCTAACTCTCCTGACTTATGACGGTTCCTCGTTCTTCTGTCTCTTGCCATGTTTTGAATAATTAATGGAGTTAAGGTGGTATTTGCAACATTAATTGCATCATTACATGGTTTAACAAAGACTTTTTGGCTGTTGCTGCATATTGGGCTGACTATACTATCATTCTAAAAAAATAATGTTCTCAGTTAGATGAAACCATTTTTGATACAGTTGAATTTTCAACCAAGTGATTTAAATTTATTTCACACTGCATTTGCTTCCTGAGGGATTTATTGTAAGGCAATCAATGGCAATATTTTTTGTTCTTCTCCAGATTTTTTAAGTCATAAGCTCTGTTCCTATTCATATTTATTAGTGGTTTTGATCATTAAGTCTTCAAGTACTATACAAAAAAGTGACATTAGTGGTATTTTATAGATGGGTAAACTGAGGCAAAGGTAGTGAAACAATTAAAACCTGGGGTCATTGCATTACATGACATTTAAGAAAAATTAGCTATGGAAATACGTCAGGTAGTAATAAATGCTGTTATATTATGACTAGATTTGAACAAACTGATGTGTCAGCTTATTCTCAGCTTCCGTTTTCATTACCCAGCAATTAGCGTAATGATCACACTCAGTATTAACTTCACTAAAAGGAAGAAAATGTTTAGACATTACAAGGCTTTATGTAAAAATTCAAGTTTTGCTAGCAAACAAACACACAAACAAAAACCATTCACTATCATATCAAATGTAACAGGATGATCCGAGATGGAACAGAGAGATGGTACTTACTTTGTGCCCCAAGGATCGTATATCAATAGCAGTTCATTCTGAATTTATTTTACTTCATTTTTTTTTGTTGTATATTACTTTATGTTATGTTATTTTAATCTTATTTTTTAGAGCTCTTCAGATGCATAGACTTTTATTTAGTGTATAAAGATTGACATGGGCATACAAAAGACCACCTTGAACAAAAAGCTATGTAAAAACTGAAGTCCAGTTCATCTTTTCTATAAACATTAATTTATGTCTTGAAACGGCTCTGTGTATTACAACCTACCAGTTAAACTCTGAATCAGCTGACAACAGAATATACCCACGAACAAACAAAAGAAAGGCAGATTCAACAAAGACTGAACAAAAATGAGAGGTACCAACATCATAAATCTAACATGACATTTAAAAACATTCCTCTTTCTGCTCATTTCTGCAGGAGTTCCTCCAGTCTCTTCTGCCTTTTATTTATTCAGCCAGCAAAGATCTTTTTTCAGGTCAAAGGCTGTGTTTTATCATCATTGTTTAACAAAAGTGAGACCTAATTCTGGGCATTTTTCTGGTATAAAGGCTGTGGTCAACATTGTCAATATTAAGAAGCTCTGACAGCCAACAGAGCTGCTCCATTATCTGTACTCTTGATTAAACTGTCAGCAGTTCTCTCTGCAGATGCATGTGTATTCAAATGTGGTGCTTGAGAAACAACATGTAACAAAAATTTGGAGGCCCAAGCAGTGGTTGCTGGGAAGAGGGGGCAGCATTTTGGCACAAGAGACAATTCTCTGACCCTGGCCAAATTCTCTAGTCTGTCTCCTGTTAGCCAGCACGGAACAGCAGAAGATGAGCCAGCGCCAGCCCAGGGACACATCTACGTGCATGCTGCTATCGCGCTGCTGCATCGCAGTTGGTGTCTGCACAGCACAAATCTCCCGGTGTCATATAGCCGCATCGGCTCGTCTGCATCTGGCTTGGGGCTACATTAAGATACATCCTGCAGCCTTATCACCTAGCAGCTAAATTAAGAGGACAAAGCCCAAGATGAAGAACAGAAAATGAGATACCTTGGACTGTTCATCAGCAGAAAAGGCTGATGCAGACGTCACCTGCGGCGTTCTTTGCTGAAAGCAAGAGCCATTGCAGAAGGTTAAACTGCATGAGGAAACAAAGACAAGAGACATTTGGGATTGCTACAGAAATTCTGACTAAATCCTGCTCAGCACTGTGTGAGTGAAAGCAGAAAGCAAGAAGCAAGTCCATCTCCTGTCATGGGTTAAAAAAAATATAAAATAAGAAAGTGTTGCAGGAGCAAAGGAAAAGTAGTTCAGTTATTAAGGGGAATAAACAGCAGACAGAACGACTTCATGAACATCAAGGGTTAAATTAAACTCTTCCTTGCTTTAATGGCTGAGTTTAGAGGGGGAAGGGAGTTCCTAAGCCTGTGTTTTGTTGTTCTTTCTATAGTGAAAAAAAAAAAAAAGAAAAATGAGAAAAAGTGAGAAAGACTTCTTGCTAAGGATTAATTATTGAGCGTGTAGGGCTTTATAATATATTTATATACTCCCTAGAGCCTGGTGTGCTCTCTCTCCCCCTCTTTCTGTTTTACTGTGTCATCTCCATCCCAATACTTTTCACTCAAATACCTCACAAGACAACCTGGTATCAAAAGAGATGCAAGCGCTGGTGGAAATGCCTGCACTCCGTGCAGCTCCGCTAGTGATGCTGCAGCTGAGGGCTTCCTGAGCACCTCCTGCAAACTAGGAGTTCAGCAAAGGTGCTGCAGAGGCTTCTAATTACACCAAGGTCTAATATTTAAACTTGCATTTCATCTTGAAATACGTTTTACTCCTATAATTATTAACGGTTACAGAATTTGATTTGCTTAACAAGCAATTTGTTTTGTCTTTTAATATTCTCCCACCCTTCAACTGCAGCATAAGAAGCGAAACCAGATTATAATGTATTTAAAGTTGCAGGAGGTGAGAGGAGGATTTTGATTAATATCTGCCACAGGAGAATTTATTTTATTAAAAGGATGTGCTGCTGCTGGACAACTCAGATGATCCAAAGGACAGCACAGAGTTTACAGTCAATGGACAAATAGCGAGAGAGGAGAGTGGAAAATGGAAAACCTGAGTTTTCCATGGCCAGGAGTGGGACACAAGCTCCAGTGTTTGTCACTGTTAATGAGCACTTTGGTGGTACTCTGCCTTGCCAAAGCCCTAAGCAAACATTAATTAACACATTCATTAACAGTCCTCCACTTGCGGAGATGTGGAAAGAGGTGAAGAAGGTGAAGTCTTGGCCTCATTGACCTCAATAATGGTCAGGTCAAGCTAGCCAGAGCCTCACCCTAAAGTGGTTTTCAATAGACTACACAGAAAACACAGCTCATTCCAGAAGCATTCCTATGGTTTCCCACCCTTATTATGCTGGTGATAGTGAGTGCCCTGGTTTACACCGCCACTTTGCCAAGAACGCTAGGGTGGTTTCTATATAAATCTACATTTTTGATTTACCTCTGGAACTTGGGACAATAGTAAGAAAAATGTTTTTTAATGGAGATGAAGCCAACTCTGTATCCTTGTTCCATATTTGGTGTCCTGTAGCAGGAGATTTTCACTGTTATTGGCATGAAAACAGCAAATAAATATCTCTGAGACACTGGCTACAGAATAACTAGGAGTATTTCTCACTGTTAAAAAATGTTCTAAATCAAATTTTACAAAATGGAGATACATAGAATTCACACCGTTTGTATTTTAAACCGTAAGTAGGCCTATATCTTGAGTATTGTGTGCTTACATACCCTTCAACACAGACACAGGTTGTAATGACACTGTATGTTGCAATCTATTGAATAACTGGCAAGAATTTAAAAATTACATGATAAAGCACTTATAGAAAGGATAACAGCTCTATTGACCTACCAAACAATCACAGTTTACAAGTTATTTAACTTTTGCATTTAAAGTCAGAGGAGCTATTGTAGTCTGTTATCTAAAGAATATAGATCAGATAACTAAGGAGGAGTATTTGCCCAAATACAAACTTTTGCAATGCGCAGATGTCTTCATCTGAGCTAGCCAACCTGGGGTTCTTTTGTACTTCTCAGGCTTCACAGGGAGGATTATGCCTCCAGAAACAGAATCACTTCATCTTAAAACAAACTTTTGAAATAAGTTAGATGAATAGTATCTCATTTTTCTCTACTCGTTCTGGAGGAAGTCCAATCAACCAGTTTACATATAGTCACCAAAACAGCAGAGATCTAAAGTTGGGGGAAGCAAATCTTATCCCTGGTAACTTCTGATACTTCCCCAGCAGCATCTCAAGACAACAATCTCAAAATCTTTCAAAATACTTATCACTGAAATAATCTAATCCAAACTGGCCAATGAAGAGAGATAGCTACATACAGACAACTGCTCAGACCACCTCGAGATACCATCCTGTGGAGTTACATTTCTCTCTCTATTGCCTCTGACTAGATAAGATACTTAAATTTAATGTGGCTACAAACAGGGAAAAGAAATTCCCCAAGGCTGAATCAGGGAAAAGAAATTCCCCAAGGCTGAATGTCTTCCTATGGTTCAGTGAGCCAGTGGCTGATTTCAGTTTAATTCTGTCCTGCAATATTTTGAGGAGCATGGAACAGTTCAGCTTTATCCTTAATACACTCTGTCTGTCTTAAAAAGGATAGAACACAACAAATGATAAAATCTTGTTCTTTAAAAGTAGGACTGCTTTACTTGAGGTTACATTTTCAAAACAGTGATGAACTTGGATGGATCAATTTTCTGGAGTTAGATTAGAAGCACCTGGGAAAAGTTCTTTCAGAAGTCCTCCCTGGTTCTGACAAAACACAGTGGTACTTATACCACTTGGCACTTAAAATAATTAGCTTCTGTAAAGATGTAATCCATAGCATCGAGTACTACTTCTGGATACCTGGAATAACTTCATACAAACGTATTAATTCTTTGGTTATATTTGTCACGTCATTATTTTAAAATCATTTAATTTTCTGATGGTTGTATTCTGATTTAAAGATGTGATTCCTTCTAAGTGTGTTGAAAAAATATTCTTAGAACAGGCAGGAGAAGGAATTATATTCAGTTATCATAAAATCAGCATAAAAAGTTTGGTATCCCATGTGGAACCAAACCCATGTGAAGTAGTGAGGGAAAATGGGGTAAAATAGGGCCATGGTCCAAAAATACTCCTGATGAGACATAACTGGCTGTCATAAGCAGCACTAATCTTCAAATTAATTTTTGCAGACACTGTTTCAAAAGACTCCTTACTGCCCTTACACTTCCTTCTCACCCTACTTTTACCTTCTGCCAGCTGGATCTCCATGTAAGAAAGAATTTAACTCTTTGGTTTCTTAGTTTTACTAACCTCAGATACATCTCTTCTGTTGTCAACATAAATCCCTTGCAAATTAAATAGAGTCAGCTGCCTTTCTTTTGCTATAGAGAAGTAAATATAGGGTTTTTTACAATGAACCAGCAGAGGTTGGTCCCTACTCCAATTTCAATATGTCTATTAACCAGTTCAGATCAGATTCAGGCTCTACAGGGTCATGCAATCAGGGGTAAATGAATGTCCATAACTCAGCTGTTATAACACAAAAGATCAATACTGCACATTCCAATGAGAAAGAAGCTTCCAGACTGGAGTAAATCTTTGCCATGTTCTTTTAGGGACAGTATCATGAAGACTCTTTACTAATTCAAGTAATAACAAGCCTGCTGTCATTTCAGTTTAACTTCCATGAGTCTGCACATTTATGTTAGAGGACAAGACTGTATTCAGCAATAGGTCACAATGGTAATCCCTTTTAATACTTTCAATATATGAGGAGCACATATCCTATCTCTCCTTCTGATACAGCTTTCAAGATCAACGTTGTGTCAGTATTTCATTCCTGATAATCGTTTTCTTAACCACTGGATTTTTCTGAGATGACCTCCTGGGTCACTGCTTTGTTTTCATGTTTGCTCAGCCTCCATACAACGCATAACCATATTTAGTCAGGCACTTCTCTAGCTCCATTGTCAGTAGGATTATTGGAAATGACCCATTCTCCTTCAAATAATAATTCTGGAGTGTATCCAACATATGGAAGGACCAGCTCCTGACTANTTTTTTTCTATCAGGACTTTTCTGGTTTTGCATTTCATTCAGTACGTCAGCTCACTGACTACTAGGAGTAAAGTCAAAAAGCAATCAGTGTGAGAAGAAGCATTAAAATCCAAATGCTACTAATAACGTAAATTTCCTAGGAAGAATTAACAAATTACTGTGCCATTTTTTGGCTGTTTGCTTTCAGAGGGATTTTCAAAGTTTCTATCTATCTTAAAATACATACAGAAAATAGATCTCATGCAATTCCAGGCAGAGTTCAGCCTGTAATAACACATTGCACAACTTTGAGCCAAAGGAGGCTTGTATGAATCAAAAAGAAAGCCTGATGGAAGATTTCACATCCTGCCTCCTTTAGGCATGTCACTGCTGCCCTGAGCCAGCATGAGACTGAGATTTGGTGCCAGAACTGCTTCCAACACTTTAACATCCCAGTTATTTCTTTGACTGTGGACAAGTGGGTGAATAAGGGTGATTTCCAGTGTCAGCCTGGTTCAGCATATGCGAAACTTGGATCGAATGACCTCAGCTTGTGGAAAGTCCAATTCATAGATCATAGTCAGATCATACGTCAGAGTGCCCAGAGCATATACAAGGCTGTTGAAGGTGCACTACATGTGCCTTCTTCTTAAGGCTGGACAACAGGTAGGAAGACAGCAAAATTTGGATGGCCAGAGGTAAAGCAAGAAGGGTTTGATTATCATTCAGTGCCAAGAACACCTGGTGGGAGAAAGAAGCCCTTGTCTCTAGTTCCTGTGCTGTTTTTGTGAGTCACATTTACGTATTTCTGGCAGTAGCGTATATGTTAAATGAACTTGTTACTGCAGGTGTGGCACAGTGCTGATACAGCTAGAGAAAGCTCAGATTTCGTGCAGTTTTCTACATCAGATTTCCCTGTGCCTCCCTCCTTTGTGCGATGCAGGCAGCTTGACATTTGATTTGATTCCTGGATGCTCACAGGGATGTCAGTACTAAAATCCAGTGTAAGATAGGTATTAGGTGCCTGAATTCTTGCTGGGTGTAATCCTCTAGGCTTCACCTCTGATCATCCAACATACTATAACATAGTGAAAGAGAGGTTGAGTGATTTTCCCAGTGTTTAACAAGGAGGCTGCTGGAGGAAGAGTGTTGGATTTAGGGCTTGCTGTCATTTCCATGAGCAGACTATTGAGCTCTACTGCTTCATGAAGCTGAAAGTGACACGACAGTAAACTAGGTGGGAGGCAAAAAGGGCAAGCTAGGAAAGCTCAGGAAGAATAAAAAGCTGGATTTTTTTTTTTTCAGAATTATAGTAAAACAAATGTCTGCTATGTTACAAAATATGAACAATTTGATTTGGTTTACTCGGATATGTAAATATGCAGAAAAGATTAGCAAAATATTGTAAATATAAGGACTAGATTAATACATTCAGATGCATCTCAATAGTTTGTGGGTACTTCTGAGCTAAATCTAGGCTTTGTCATCATTCCAAAATGTACACAGTGGAAATTCTTTTCTCAGTCGTAACATTCAAAATATTATTTTAATCAGGAGTATTTGATTCCATCCTTCATAAGTGGAAACAGGAGTGGAATTCAATACATTTCATTGACTCTTGGAACTTATTCTTTGTCAGCATTTTTAAACTGATAAAGAAGGCTGAATATTATTTCTGTACTGAGATCATGTGAACAATAATGACATAGCATTAAGGCTAACCATGCATGTACAGAGGGCTCAGTCATCCTGTTGCAAATGAAAAACTTGCACAAAGACCAATAATAAACCATTAACCAAATAAATAACAAATGTTTCTTGTCAATTACCCAATTTTTGAAATCATTTTCACTTTCATAAATCACAGCCTTTTTATTCTCTCTCCTCCTGTTTGTGCTGTTCTCCTCTTTCCTTTTATTCATTCCCATCCATTTTTTTATCCTTTAAAATTTCTTTATTACACTATTTCCTAGTTTCCCATCTTGGGCTTTACCTTTATCTCATACAGTGATCAGTAATTTCATACAGAATTATTATATGAGAAAGTCTTAGGCTCCAGTGCAGCATCCCAAAGAAAACAGAGGTGAGAAATACGCATATCCCAAAGATATGATTTTAGGCTGTTGACTCAATAAAATAAACACTGAGTCAGTGGCTCTGTATGCTTAGAAAGCTTTTCTTCCAAACTAAATAATATACTTAAGATATAGGTGTAAAAAATCCCAAATAACCTGCCAAATTTGAATGTGCCATAAACATACAAAGCAGAATGGAATCAGCCCTCAGGAGGGATGTTTAACACCTCTGCTCTTCATATCATCTTGTCTCTCCTCGATTCATGCAAACTGCAAAAAGTTCACTGCCAACCTCACAGGACTCTTACACAACTGCGTTTATCTGAGCACTTTGCAGAAACAATCTTCACAACAGCTGGGTGCTGTAGGCACACAACCATTTCTTGTTTTATAACTGGGAAACTGAGTCATGGTGAAACTGAATGGCTTGGCCAGAAGTCACTCCTTGAAAACAGTGGCAGTGCCAAATATAAACCTGATGGTCTCAACTCTGTCTCTACCATGAATCAATTGATTATATTTTCTCTCTCTCTGTCATTCTTCAAGGACACTCTAAACATGTTGAATTTTGTTTTGACACTTTTGAAATGCGACTGTTTTTTTTACTGAGTTCTTATATATTTCATTTGTACCATCTGCAGAAATTCTCAGAGCTGCAGTTTAATTTGGCTTTTGTTGTATTGCACTGAAATAGAGAAGATTTAATGAAACTCGTATTCCATCTCATTCATATTGAAGAATGAATTTTACTTTACAGTGCAACAATTAATATCGATCGTATTACTTGAAAATGTAAGGGACTGCTCATATATATTTTCCATGAATTGGTGTTCTAGCAAGAACCTCTATTCATTATAGCTACTGAATATGATCAAAGAAGTGAATCTTTAAAGTAAATAGTTCAACATATAAAATTAAATATCAAGATTTGTTCTTTTTAAAGGAATGGTACATCTATCTGTAAGGCAGAGAGCAGAGAGAAAATCTGTGGTAAGAATCACTCACACTTAAGTGGATAGTTTGAAACATAGCAGAGAGGATTTAATTCTTTGCTAATTGTGTATGGGGAAATTATAGTCACTCTGCTTCTCAGTTAGCCATATTCAAGTGATGTCTCATGGCACCTCTCTAACCCAAAGGTGGCAGTGCCAATT
Organism: Penelope pileata; assembly: GCA_013396635.1. NCBI lineage: Eukaryota > Metazoa > Chordata > Aves > Galliformes > Cracidae > Penelope > Penelope pileata. Next base: position 51,872 of record WBMW01004674.1, read on the forward strand.
TACTCAAAACATTTATGCCAAAAGTACAGACCTATAGCTCATCCATTCTCAAACTCCGGATGCTGCCTCTGGTCAAACAGGAAATTTAGCTGGAAAAAGTGGGAAATAAGACATAAGACACACTCTGAAGGATTCACTGAAACAGGACTGAGGAGGTAGATCTGGGAAGATGTCAGACAGTGCACAAGCAGGAGTGGAGGGACCTACAGGTGTCAGAATCTACTTTTCCTTTTTCTTAAATAAAGCCTATCACTACCACTCCATCCTGTTGACCCCATCGTCCTCCCATCTGCATTGTAAACTGCACTTTCAAGAAAGAAGAATCAGCCTTGGGCCTGGAATCTGATGCATGATCCTTTGACAGAAGTATTGAATCCCTCAAAAAGAGAGCTCTATGAAGACACTAACCGCAAGGATTTTGTGACGTAAGTGTACATATGATGAGGTTGGTTTTCTTTCTTTCTGTTCTTTTTCTCACTAACAACCCAAAATAACTGTTTTTTTTTCCTATCAATAAACCACATCTGATTAATAATGACTGTATGTCAGAGGTGTTCCAGATCCTGTGATTCAATATCAATATCAGAATGCTTTCGTATCATACATTTACAAATTACAGACCAGCAAATCCTTTGAATTGTGCTTAAGGGAAACCATGCTAAACACTGAACTAATCTACACAAGATTGATCCATAAGACCTCATAGCTGAAAACCGTATTTTTTTCCTCGTTAGAAAAAGAGCCAGCTTGATGATATGAAGTGGTCCTACAACATGGTCCTTCTAAACATCTCAGTGCCCTTTAACACCAATAAGTCACTGATTACTTCAAAGCATACTGAGATTTGTGTAGTCTATTTCAGAAATACCAGGTTTTTGAGAGTTGAGCTGTTGGAGGTGACCCAACATCTCAGAGACTATCCAGCAGAGATCAGTAGAGAGCAAACACCACTTAATCAATAACATTAACAGCTTATAAAAAAGATGGAGACTGAGTTTTTACATGACCTGAGAGTAATGGAACAAGGAGAAATGGTTTTAAACTAAAAGAGGAGAGATTTATGTTAGATGTTAGGAGGAGACTGTTTACTCAGAGAGAGGTGTGGCTCTGGCACAGCTGCCCAGAAAGCTATGGGTGCTCCATTACTGGAGGTGCTCAAGGCTAGGTTGGATGGGGCCCTGGGCAAATTGATCTGGTGGGTGGCAATCCTGACCATGGCAGGGGTTTGGAACTAGATGATCTTTAAGATTCCTCTCCAAATCAAGCAGTTCTATGGTTAAACGATTCAATGATCACCTTTTTACTGACAACAACAAAGAGTATTGGCTAAGTGCTCCGCACCAAACCACAATGCTGAAGTTTCAGCTCAGTGACAGACAAGAAACCATCCCATTTCTCTGTAAATCGAGTAAGAAAGGGTTAGGAGACAGGTTTAAAAGAAAGGGGGAGGACATTCCTCCTGACAACTCAGATTTCATAGATCAGAGCCAAGAGAAGCGGGAGGTTTCTGGCTATGCTGCTTTTAGATCAAAGACTCTGTTATAGCTTATATGATTAATGAAAGATGAACAGCATTCCACAGATTAACAAGTTTAATTCCTGAGAGCGGAACAGTTATCTCTGTGGGCAGACTGACCCCTAATCTCTAACTTGGTTTTTGACCGTGCCACTCTCACGTTTCCTCTCCCTGCCTCCACTGCCATCTTCACGCCAACAACTGAAAAAATGACATTGAGTAGATGGGTTCAGTACAGGAAGATAAAAACAATGTGAAAGGATGGAGATTGGGAGCTTATCAGCCAAACAGGACACAGAATATAAAAAGTAATCAAGTTAAAGCTCTTATCAAAATGTCTCCTGGGAGCTTTTTTTTCCCTTAAAAATATATATATATATATATCTGTCATTGCTCAGGAAAAATTATAGGATTATTATAAAGCAATTTTATCTGATATACTCTGTGTGGGGGGGTGTATGTGTTTCCTGAAGAATGCATGTGCTTTGTAATTTGAGGTGTTTAAGCCAAGGGAATGAAGTTATCATGTACAAAAGGAGTGTGTATTTAAAAGAAGAATGCAGAGATGACATTTTCTGTCTTATTTAAAAAGTGAATGGAAAAGCATTGAAAAAAATCTGCACACACTACAATATGTTAAGATCTTAAACAATTAACAAAATATTTAGACAAATTACATATAATTATGTGCTAAAACAAAATAGCTGCCTGTGAGATCCTCCTTACCAGTATTCTATAGAGCTTTATTTGCAGAAGTCTTTCTCAGAAAAGGTTTTAAAACCTTTCAGAGAATCCTGTAATCTGATTATAGCAACCTACACTTAAAGTGGAATATTTTTGGATTTCTGTTGTTGCTGCATTCAGTTTTCAAGAATAATCACTTTAAGTTTGCATGTCCATTCTTGTATGGATCTAATCTCTTCTCCATTGCTAAGAATCTACATTTCCTACTCTACTCCATAGAAGATCACCCTGCTCATTTAAACAGTCTCCAGCTCACCTGAAAAAAAAGATTATATTGTTTTGTGGGGTTTTTTGTTTGTTTTTTTCATCCAATGAAAATATAGACTTTTGCATTAGCTAAATATTTTTGTTGTTTATTTGATGAAAAACTATTGGGCATGTAAGTGATGATTTTAAGACTAAGAAACATTACTGCTTAAGTAGACAGATAACATGAGAGTACTGAAAGAGTGAAAATAAGAAAACACAGTAAAGAATCACTAGTAAAAGGAAAATATTATAATGAAGCCAGAGAAATTTTTCCAACAGTGAGACCTTGATTCTGTCCTGGTTTCTTCATGGCATTTGGCACATCTTGCTTGGGGGTGGGTTGAAGGCAAACTGGGCTTTGCGCCACAATTCTACTCCGGCAATAGGTTTGGTTGCCAGAATAAATTGGAGCGGCCTTAGGGCTGCTCCAGTTTATACTTAGCTTTCTATGCCTAGGGTCCAGACTATTTTGCGTTTTAGGTTCTATGCTGGCCAAGAAGCCCCTGTTTATTGGAAATCCACCAACAATGTTACAGATTATGTTATGGCTTTGGTAGTCTTCAGATGAACATCTTAGGTCAGAGAGGTTTCCTAGCTGGATACCAGAAGACTATCTTGTTAAGGAAAGGACAGAACTCCAGTTGTTGCTTCAGCTCTTCCAGAAGATAAGTTAATTTCTTTTGTCACAAAAGGGCTTTGCACTACAGATCTTCTGGTATTCATGTGCACACAGTGAGAGTTTCGGTCAGGTTTGAATTCTGCAGTAGGTGTTTCCTTAATATTCAGTCACTTATGAATATTTAAAGGTAATAAATGTCAAATTAAATGTTTTACGATCTTGTTTACACTTAAAAGACCTTGAGAAGGATCAAGAAGAAGCCAAGCTACCTAAACTGGCCAGTTACTGAGCTCAGAGGAACATCTCCCACAGCTTCAGCTCTGAAACAGGCACCTTGTGATAGCAATGCTGGCTGAATTAAAAGAGACAGGGCACTGATGCCTACACTGAGTGTAGGCATGCTCAGGTGACTGCACTTGCAGCTAATAAAATTACTTCTGCTGTGGACAATCCCAGTAGGGCTGGTCTAGATGGACCCTAAAATAATGACACAACAATGGGCTGCCATCCTCCATTCTGCCATTTGATTGTACAAACTCTATGATTTCTTTATATTTTTTTCATTCACTGAGGCTTATGCAGCAGATTTTAAATGTCTTCAGAATGGATAATAAGAGAAAAATTCCAGTGCTTAAACTACCAATTTTTCTGATGCGTTGTCAGGATCTACTTGGGTCTAATCTGCAGAGCACAGCTGTAGAGAAGAAATCCTTCCATCTCCACTGGACAGTGGAATTTTCTACATAGACATCACAGAATCACAGAATCACAGAATTGTAGGGTTTGGAAGGGACCTCGGGAGATCATTGAGTCCAACCCCCCTGCCAAAGCAGGTTCCCTACAGTAGGTTGCACAGGTAGGCGTCCAGACAGGTCTTGAATATCTCCAGGGAAGGAGACTCCACAACCTCCCTGGGCAGCCTCTTCCAGTGCTCTGTCACCCGCACCGTGAAGAAGTTCTTCCGCATGTTGGTGCGGAACTTCCTGTGCTCCAGTTTAAGGCCATTGCCCCTTGTCCTGTCCCCACTGACCACTGACAAGAGATTCCCCACCTCCATTTGCCTCCCACACCTAAGATACTTATAAACATTGATCAGGTCCCCTCTCAGCCTTCTTTTCTCCGGGCTGAACAGATCCAGATTACTGAGCCTCTCCTCATAAGGGAGATGCTCCAGGCCCTTGATCATCCTGGTGTCCCTCCGCTGGACTCTTTCCAGGAAGTCCCTGTCTTTTTTCTACTGGGGAGCCCAGAACTGGATACAGTACTCCAGCTGAGGCCTGACCAGGGCAGAGTAGAGGCGGAGGATCACCTCCCCATAGGCATCAGGAAGAAGACATTATTTTTACAAACCATCTAGCAGCTGCCTTATTATATCCTTTCCCTTTATTTCTTTATTTCTTATTTTTTTTTCTTTTTTTCTTTTTTTTTTTAAACAAGTGAGAGTTCAGGCCTCATTACTGCGAACTGTGGAAACAACATCTATAATATCCACTATTAAAGACAATGAAAAAATTTGTGAATTGTGCACAATTACAGTCACCTTCACTTTGGTGTGCTTTAATGAACTAGAGGAGTTTAATTCTGTACACATGACTTTTACAGAGGTGAATAGGCTGGAGACAAACTTCAGAGTAACCTGTGAGTCTCTACAACAAGAGGGGCTGCAGAGGAGAGCAAAGGTGGCAGCTGCAACCCTGGTGAGAGAGCACAGTGTTTCTCAGCCTCTTCACATTCGGTCCCTTCTCTGCTCAGCTCTGTATTGGCTTAAGTTATTGTTCCCTTACGTTCACTTTAAAACAGGCTAAGCTTTCATAATTGCTCCAAATAAATATTCTTTTGATTTTTTTTCTCTTTTTTATGGCTCCGGATTTTTACGTTTGAATGAAGACAAAATATGAACAAGTATTCAACTTGAAGTCACTCACCCTATTCACACACACCAGTGTGGCATTTGCCTCTGGACTAATTGAGTTAGTCCTGCTTTGTTAATCAAAGCTGAAGGCAAACAGAAGTCTCACATCATTTACTTGAACCTCACTTGTGCTGCCTGACAAGAATGCAGATACTCTTTTTGTTATTATATTTTTCCTTTTTAGCAACTGTCTAAAAATTCAGACATGTCAGAGATCGAGAATGCTAAGAATTTTTTGCAGCAAATGCAATAACGGCTTAGTTTAAAACTTCATAAACTCATTATACATGTGAGATCTCTGGAGAACAGCAATGCTAGTCTTTCTGTACTTCTCTCTGATGAGACTTTACTGGCAGAACAGTCTGTAACTGCTTTTTTTTTTTTTTTTGCTTGTTTTTCTAAAGTTTTTTTTTGTGCCTGTAGGAAACCTTTCACTACCTCACTACTACTTTCCCGAACCAAGTAAACAAGAATCAGCTTATAGTTGGGTGAATTAGTCACAGGAGAGAGAGCAAACCTTAAAATAATTGCTCTTTTTTCCTCCTTTATATCAACATCTTTTCTGTAGCAAGCCACCTGAATCCAAATATTTATTTTCAAATCACCCAAATCCAAAACTCACCGAGCAGCAGATCCTGAGAGATCCTGCTGAAAAATCTGCTGAAATCACATTAGTTTCCAAGACCCATTCAAAAGGAAAAGATTGGCAAAGCATACCCCCACACCGTGCATCCTTTGGCTGGGAAAACGAGTTCCCCTGCAGCTCAGAGCTAAGGAAGCAAGAATTTCACTCTTTAAATCACATGAAGTATACAGGAAGAGGGAGGGATGCAGCACAGGGAAACTAGTGCTGATCAGAGGAACTACTAATGGAGCAGAAGAGTTTGAAGATGTGTGATCTCTTCTCTGCCTTGTCTGCAGACAAACTCTCAGATGAATTATGAAATGCGTAGCTCTCTCATTTCCCTCCGAAAGTTCAAGGAATCACACAGTTACGTACTCTTCACTGGGTACTGTGTCAATCTGCAACTTTTTCTCCACCTACTTTGCAGAAAGAAATATCTGGTGTATTATTCTTAAACATCTAATTTTATCAATTTTCCTCCAATGTATTCTGAGCAAGGATGGCTATAAAATACTTTTTGATTTTTTGCACCTGTGTATGGAGGGCATCAGCAATTGCTAATCTGAAAATTCTGCTTTCAAGAAGGAAGTTTACTTCTGCCCTGCTGATCTCCTGTAGCCATAGGGCTTGTCTCACCTCACTTTACCCATCCGCAGGGCAGTTGCTTGCATGTAAGCAATTTTTAATCCTCCAGTCTATACAGTCACAGAAAAGAAAGAAGTCCTTCTGAGGAATGGAGCAGGTCCTCGTAGAAGTTATGCTAAGGCACGTGGAAGAGAGGGAGGTGATATGAGACAACCAGCATGGCTTCATCAAGGGCAAGATGCAAAGCTCTGCATCCAGACAGAGATCAGTGATGAGTGATGTTCCTCAGGGGTCAGTGCTGGGAGCAATGCTCTTCAATATCTTCATCAATGACACCAACAGTGAGATCGAGTGCACCTTCAGCAGTACGCAGATGATACCACACTGTGTGGGGTAGCTGACACACCTAAGGGTTGGGATGCCATCCAGAGACCTAGACTGGCTCGAGCAGTGGGCCCGGGAGAATATCATGAGGTTCAACAAATCCAAGTGCAAGGTCTTGCACCTGGATTGTGGCATCCCCCACTATCAATACAAGCCGGGGGATGAAAGGATAGAGCACAGTGCTGCCGACAAGGACTTGGGAGTACTGGTGAATGGTAAGCTGGACATGAGCCAGCAATGTGCCCTCGCAGCCCACAAAGCCAACAGTATCCTAGGACAAGGGGAAATGGTTTCAAACTAAAAGAGGGGAGATTTAGATTGGATATAAGGAAAAAAAATACAGTAAGGGTGGTGAAGAATTGGCACAGGTTGCCCAGAGAGGTGGTGGAAGTCCCGTCCCTGGAGACATTCAATATCTGGATCAGACTGAGCACCCTGATCTAGCTGTAGATGTCCCGTTCATTTCAGGGGATTTGGACCACATGACCTTTAAAGGTTTCTTCTAACTCTAAGGATTATATGATTCTATGAATGATTCATTTGGCTGGTTTCAAATATCTACCTTATGGTGTGATAATTAGGCCTTAGAAAAGCCTCATTATTTCTGCTGAGTGTAAAAGGAACCTTGAGCACTACTAGAGTGACAGAAACAGCTTCTCGCTCAGGTATTTTCTACAGATTACTGGTAGCTGGAAGAACAGCTACATCCTTGCCTTGTCTGTTCGCTTGTCCTCAGTATCTGTCATCTACCACTGGTTATGGACCAAACGGTCTTTTGATAAATCTCAAGTGAATTTCACCAAATAACTCAATCTTTCTGGAACACTCTCAACCTCACCTTTATTCATGACAACTGCAACAAGACAGGAACTGCAGGAACCTTTAGGTCTTCAAACATGCTCAAATTCTTGTCCTTCTGCAACAACTCCAGAGGTCCTTGTAGGGCAGACAGCAATAACTTCGATGCCCCATCCTGGAGATGTTCAAGGCCAGGTTGGATGGGGCCCAGGGCAGCCTGATCTAGCAGTTGGCAACAAGATGATCTTTGAGGTCCGTTCCAACTCAAGCCATTCTATGATTCTATGAACTCTTCCAGTGCAACAGGGTTGTGCATGCTCTTAGGATGTGGCCTTGATATGTAACAGTGCGGACCATCCCATGTGATTCTTTTGTATAGATGAGCACCAAGAGCTGAGTGAGTGCACAAACTTGTCTTCATGAAAGCTCTTTTCAGGGCAGTAGGAATGTTAGGACTTCCTATTGTTGTGTCTTTTCCTACAGGCTAGCCCTCAAATAGGAGATCTGTCCTTCAGATAGTTTCTTCCCTAGCCAACAAGATGAGGCCTCTGAGAAGAAAATGGCAAAATTTTTACTATGACGTAAGGGCCAAGACTTTCATCCATGTCTTCTCCTGGATTTGGCATTCAGGTGGTGTATCAAAGTGAAGAATATGAGGCTATCTGTCTGTCCATCCATCCATCCATCCATTGCCTGTGCATGTCCCCTCTTTTCTGCAGCACATTTTTCATTATTCCTCATAACCTCAATTTAGGGCTATATTAATTAGCCACAGGTGCAAAGAGAACAGCTTCACACTTCCTACTGAAAAGATGAAAGTGATAAATTCAGTTTCCAGGTCTCTCTGCAACATGCTTTTTAAGCTCTTTATCAGGGCAATGCTTCATCCGTGCTGGTCCCTTTGCTACTGTAAGTTATTTCAGGAATGCTAATGGTTTTTGTTTCTTTGGTTTTGTTTGTTTGTTTGATTTTTAAAAAGGTCTAATTTGTTTAGAGGTTCTTTACAGCCCACATAACTCCCATTACACAATTCCCATTATACACTCAGACTGCCCATGGCCTTCTTATGAAAAAGAATAATTTGGGAAGCAGATATATGCCATCACCCTCCCCTCTGAGGAAGCTAAATGGAAAATCTAAATGATGCTGTTTCGGGAAGCACTTCTATATAGAAATCTTAAAATTTGAATTAACTGGCTAGGCTCACATAAGATTTAGGGCGGCTGCAAAAATTCACAGATGTGACTTACTGTCTTTAACCTTATTCCTGTCATTCTTGATGGATCATGAAATAACTTTGCAGCTTTAATTGTGCTGTGGAATTAGACATTCATGCCTCCATCTTATGTACATATATCGAATTTCTTTGTGATACATATAAATTCACATTTGTATGCACACAAAGTGATAGAACCAGAGGATGTGAGTGTCATGAACCAACACATTCTCAAGACAATATACACGATGTTACTGCTGAATACTTTGCTTTTCTTTTTCTGTAACTCCTGTGCTTTTAGATCTTTTATCCATACTGTAACTTCAGCATACAGAGAATTTTTAGCAGACAGAACTGTATGGGCTACAGAGAGCTTGGACTAATTGTTCTGTTGTGGATTATTAATACTAAGGAAACAGTGTGAGGAAGTAAGGATTTTCCTTGTCTGCACACCTATCGGTAGGATTAGTGACAGGTTTTATTTTGAAAGGCTGTTTTCTTGATGTCTCTTTATAGTGCTGCAGTTGTCCTCTGTCATAGAATTGACAAGAAAAACTGGTCTCAAAGCCACTAATATTTTTTTTCAATCAGAAAGAAGGAAGCTTTTTTTTGGAAGAAGAAAGCTTTAATCTGTGTGTTCACTTGCAAAAATGTCCCTGCTGTCCACTCAGGAATTTGGATATAGGATGACCTCAATTCTGTATGAGGTACAAACTGCACAGAAAAATTATTAATGTGAATACTGAATGATGTGGTCATGAAGTTTCTCCCACCGGTAGGAAGACTTCTGTGGAAGCTACCTTCTTTCTCTAAGGAGGCCAAAAGTGAAGAATCTGCATCAGTACAAGCTCAGTTAATGGTGCCATCCATCCCAGGACATCAAGAAAGAGAAACTGGTTGGAAAGCTGACAAGATTCCAGACTCGCTGAAGAAATCAGAAATGGGTAATTATAAGACAGCACATCTCCTGCTCGTCGTTCAGGCAGTCTGCCAGTGCAGCCGAGTTCCTGGATACAATGACAAGTTTTAATTTTTTCTTTTTCTTAAGTGCAAAAGCAGAGAAGAACATATTCAAGGAGATTTACACTAAACCAGCCACCACTACTCCTGCATACAATTATGCACACACACATGCATGTGCACACAAACCTGCTAAATTTTCCATAGAAGAGAGCTAATTATTTATATCAGACATCCTGTCTCTCTCACCTTCTGTTTTATTTTTCTTTGTGTAGAAAAATGCCTGTCATTCTTGTAGAATGTAGCACTTTGCTATGGAGGATCATTACATGATTAAAGTCACAAAAACGAGCAAAAAAGCAAAAAGAGCAAAAAGCTCTTCCTTCCACTTCAGTAAACAAATAAATATCTTCTAGCACACAAAACACAATAAACTTATAACACCTCATCAAATTAAAAAATATGGACTTAAAGGAAGAAATGAAGAAGCCATGGGCAATGACAATGGTGTCCTGTGTCATCGTGTAGGGGCTATGTAGTGGCAGAGCAATCTTATTTAGTTTGAGCAGTATATCCTGCTGGAGAAAATGAGCAAACTGCTACCCAAATTCAGCATCTGTTCCTCTAGCAAGAGTTCACAGACAGCAGACCCTCCAGAATATGTGCTTTGGCTGATGTGCCAGTAAAGCATACAGTAAACTTTCATCTGACCAAGCACTTAGACTCCATTGAGCTCAACTGATATTTTCCAAACTACCATTTTATTCATGTTTCCTGTTGTAACCTTCCTAAGTGCAAGATACAATTACAGTTATAAGACTTGGATTATTGTGCAGATACATCAATGTTTCAACCCCTGGACCTGCACTGAGTTTATGACTTTCCCTCCAAAACAGGCGTACCATGGTAGTTAAGAATGGAGCTGTTCTGAGGAAAGTCTAATGAAAAATAACACTAGTCTAGGCATGAAGGTGCATATAAGTGCCCTTGGACAGTAGTAAAAGAAATATCCTTTTTTTTTTTTTTTTATATGTATTTTATGAAAGGGAAAACAAAGGGTCAAGAAGAATAGAAAAAAGAAAGCAGAACATCAAGAAATCTTGATGAAGAGGACATTTTTCATATTCTGAAATATTCAGAATAATGTAAAAATAATAAGAGTGTCTGTTTTTTGCAGATCTTTCAGACCAAGCTATTTTTATTTTATCTTCACCAGTTTGAGCTTACTGCCAGTCTGGGACACAGCCAGAATTTTACTTTTCTTCTCTTGTGCCTGGTAAACACTTGCTTATTTAGTTAAAATGCAAATATTGTTAAGAACATTTTACCAGATGCTTCCCTGGATTCAAAACACCATTATTTTTAGAGTTTGGATTTGGGCATTTTATTCTACTTATGGTAATATAGACAGCCTTTGTGTTAGTGGTTAAATGCTCACAAATTCACTTCTAAGTTCTGTGCTCTAGGTCATGTGTAACTTACGAGATCATGCCTAGGAAATCAAGACTACAAATATAAATGCTATAATCTAAAATAATATAAAGAAAATCTTAATGAGAACACAGTGTAAATGTCAGCTTGATATAATATACAAGATTCATTCTTCTGTTATTTGTGATTTTATGTCCTTAAATGAGTCATGGAATCATACAATCATAGAATCCTTAGAGTTGGAAAGGACCCTTAAAGGTCATCTAGTCCAACTCCCCTGCAACGTACGGAGACACCTACAGCTAGATCAGGTTGCTTAGAGCTTGATCCAGCCTGACCTTGAAAGTCTCCAGGAATGGGACTTCCACCACCTCTCTGGGCAACCTGTTCCAGCGCTTCAACACCCTTACCGTGAAAAAATTTTTCCTTAAGTCCAGCCTAAATCTCCTCTCTTTCAGTTTGAAGCCATTCCCCCTTGTCCTATCCCCACAGACCCCGCTAAAGGGTCTGTCCCCCTCTTTCTTACAGCTTCCCTTTAGATGTTGAAAGACAGATATCAGGTCACCTCAGGGCCATCTCTTCTCCAGGCTGAACAGTTCCAGCTCTCTCAGCCTGTCTTCATAAGGGAGGCGTTGCGTCCCCTGAATCGTTTTTGTGGCCCTCCTCTGGATGTGCTCCAACAGGTCCATCTCTCTCCTGTGTTGAGGAGTCCATCTCTAGACACAATACTCCAGGTGAGGTCTCACCAGCGCAGAGTAGAGGGGCAGGATCCCCTCCTTTGACCTGCTGGCCACACTTCTTTTGATGCAGCTCAGGGTACTGTTGGCTTTGTGGGCTGCGAGGGCACATTGCTGGCTCATGTCCAGCTTACCATTCACCAGTACTCCCAAGTCCTTGTCGGCAGCACTGTGCTCTATCCTTTCATCCCCCGGCTTGTATTGATAGTGGGGGATGCCACAATCCAGGTGCAAGACCTTGCACTTGGATTTGTTGAACCTCATGATATTCTCCTGGGCCCACTGCTCGAGCCAGTCTAGGTCTCTGGATGGCATCTCAACCCTTAGGTGTGTCAGCTACCCCACACAGTGTGGTATCATCTGCGTACTGCTGAAGGTGCACTCGATCTCACTGTTGGTGTCATTGATGAAGATATTGAAGAGCATTGCTCCCAGCACTGACCCCTGAGGAACACCACTCATCGTTGGTCTCCATCCAGACATTGAGCCATTGACCACCACTCTCTGGGTTCAATTCACAGAAAGATGTTGTGGGGGACCATGTCAAAGGCTTTGCTGAAATCCAGATAGATGACATCTGTGGCTCTTCCCTTGTCCATTGGTGAAATTGCACCATCATAGAAGGCCACATGGTTGATCAGGCAGGATTTACCCTTGGTGAAGCCACACTGGTTATCTCATATCACACCCTCTCTTCCACGTGCCTCAGCGTAGCTTTCAGGAGGATCTGCTCCACGGTCTTTCCCGGCACAGAGGTGAGGCTGACACATCTGTAGTTCTCTGGGACATCTTTCCTAGCCTTCTTAAAAATGAATGTGATATTGCCTCTTTGCCAGTCACCAGGGACTTCACCTGACCACCATGACTTTTCAAATAACATTGAGAGTGACTTGGCAACTACATCAGCCAATTCCCTCAGGACTCTGGGATGCATCTCATTGGGACCCACAGACTTGTGGATGTTCAGGTTCCTCAAGTGATCACAAACCTGATATTCACTCACAGTTGGAGGGACATTTCTTCTCTAGTCCCCTCCTTCTGAACCATTCGTTTGAGAGTTGTGTGAAGAGGAGTTGTCAGAGACCGAGGCAAAAAGTTGTTGCTTACCTCAGCCTTCTCTTTGTCTGTTCTTGACAGCCTGCCTGTATTGCTCACTATGGAGGGTACACCCTCTCGAACTTTCCTTTTCTGGTTAAGGTACCTGTAGAAGCCTTTCTTTTTCTTAGTAACCCTTGCCAAGCTTAGTTTGAGCTGGCCCTTGGCTTTCCTGACCCCACCCCTGCACAGCCTAGCAGCTTCCTTATACTCTTCCCATAGTACCTGTCCCTTCTTCTACCGCCTGTGCATTTTCTTCTTGCTCTCCAGTTTAAGCAGCAGGTCCTGGCTCAGCCATGCTGGTCTCTTGCCGCCTTTCATGACTTCCTGCACCTGGGGAGGGAGATCTCCTGCGCCCTAAGGAAAGCTTCCTTAAAATCTGCCAGCTCTGCTCCACTCCCTTGTCCATGAGGACAGTATTTTAGGGGGTTTTGTTGACGAACTCCCTGAAGAGCTGAAAGTTAGCTTTCCTAAAATTGAGTGTCCTGATTTTACTCTTTGACTGTTTGATATCCCTCAGGAGCATGAACTCCACCATTACATGGTCACTGCAGCTCAGGCAGTCTCCAATCCTGATGTTACAAATCAGTTCATCTGCATTGGTGAGCAAGAGATCCAGTGTGGCATCCCCCTGGTGGGACCATCTAATACTCAAGAAGTTGTCCTCGATGCATTCCAAGAGCCTCCTAGATTCCCTACAGCTCACTGTGCAACTTTTCCAGCAGATATCCAAGTGGCTGAAGTTCCACAGCAGGACAAGAGCCTGTGATCTTGATGCCTGCTTCATCAACAGGCTCCACTTGATCAGGCAGCCTATAGCAGACACCTACCACTAGGCTCCCTTTGTTGCCACAGTCTCTAAGTGTCACCCATAGTCTTTCAACTTGTTCATGAATTTTCTTTAGGGACAGCTCTTCACATTAAATTCCTTCCCTGATGTATATAGAAACATCTCCTCCCCTCCTTCCTCGCCTGTCCTTCTGTCTGCACAGACAATAAAAGCTATTGCAAATTTTCTAACAAATGTAAGGAACTCTGACTAAAACTAGCACTTGTTTCAGTTCTATTGGCCCGTTTCACTACACCGATCCATGAACATAAAGCATTGCTCTGAAGAATATTTATTCCAAAATGAAATTATTTGCAGTTCCAATAAAACTTCCTCATATTTCATGACGAGTGGAGAAGGAAACTACAGAGATGTCACTGTCAATAATTATCTTTCTCTCTAGGTTACACTTTTGATTTTTTAAGTTTTGATGAAGAGGACCATCAATTCTGTTGCTGAATTACTGAGATCTGACGTGTCTATCAAAGAGCTTTCACATCAACTGGGGACCAACACGACAACGAGGCAGCAATTTTTTACTAGAGGGCAAACAAATTCACAAATGTTGCAGGTTGAGACAACAAAGTTTCCCCTTGAATTTTAGAGCTCTAATCAAAGTTTCTGCTCTCAATTTTACAGCAGAAATGCATTTTGATGTGAAAAGTGCTTGCATGACCAGTGTGAATCACATTATGCATTACCAAGATATCTGAGAAAATTTCCATGATCTGTTGTCACATGTAAGGCTCGAAAATAAGGAAGTATAGATATCTCCATCCTACAAATAAGAGGACCATATGACAGAGAAATCCAGTGATCTACTAAAAAGTACACAAGTCTAATTAGGAAGAAATGGACTGATATTTCCTATATCATCGTCCTTGCCAATACAGCAACAATTTTCTGATTCCTGTGCATTTGCTAAGGGAATTCATCAACAATTTAATTGTTTTAATTCTTTTAAGATTTGCAGTCCAGCACCAGATCAGATGTAGACCAGATCATCATCCTTGAAGTTTAAGCTTGTGGTAGTATTTTATAGTCACTATTTTCCAAAATGTATCCAAGGGAAATATGTGGAACAGTAAGAACTATTCTCTCTACTTCCTTCTCTTTCATGCTCATCTAACATTTGCATATGTCAACCTGGAACATTGTCATCTGTATTTCTGTAATGCCCAGAAACTATGGTCTATTTGTAAGATCTACCCAGTTTAAGTATTAAAGTTTTATTTTGTGATTTTCTTTCTTCAAGGAGCTGTCCTGATAACACAAATCCTTTTTTATACTCTTCCACAAATTATTATTATTATTATATTGTTATTATTAACAAGTTGGCATTGCAAGATCTGTAACGATGTCTTAAAGATGAAGACTGTATGCCCTGCACCAAGACTTTGAATTCATCATAGGCTTTTCCTATATTTAAACTAATAAGACCAAAATAAAATTAATTTTCAGTTCCTACTCCTGGTTTAGTTCAGGAATCACTAAATTAGAGACAACATTGTGTTCCTTAGAAGAAAGCAACAGTACTGACCATGACCTTCTAAAACTGGAGGCCCTGTTATTAGTAATCTACAGCTGTGTTCCCACTGGGCACTTCCGCTCTGGTCCAGCAGGATCCCAAAGGGCATGTCTACGCTTCAGCTGCTCAGGCACCATTAGATTTATTGTCATAACCAGGAGCAGGTGCTCTGCAATGAATAAACATTGCTGTGGCTCTGTCACTTTCTGATTGCACCATTTAACAGATGGACATACAAATTTGGGTTGGCACCTACTACTGCATCATTTCCCCCCTTGTATTCCCAAAGAGAACAGAGTTTTTCTTGATCTATGCCAATAGATGTACAAGAACAGAATCAGACTCTAAACACTTAAGTAAGGAAACACAAGCACTCCCAAAGATAATGGCTTGCACAGCCCTGGAAAGTATCAACTCAGATTGTTTTAAATACAAATAAACTCAAGCAAGTTCAAGCAATTAGCTTGGCACAACTTTGAAATGTGTTTAATGGCTGAGTGATCAAAAGGTTTTCCATCAACTTTAGCTGAATCAAACTGGCAAGTAAATCTTTCCTTACATATGATTTTCCAAAGTTTGAAGTGACAAATTGGACTGAACTCAATTAAAGCAGCAGGTCCTTTGCATTTAATTGCAAGCAGTGTCTATGGTTGTGAAGGAATCCAATTCAGAAGGAAAACACAGATGTGGCTGTAGCATGGTTCTGTAAAACACATAGAGGCAAAACCAAGTTCAATCAAGAAAAAGTTACAGGCAATGTACAATGATGCATTCTGCCATACTTCTGGAGCGTTAGTTGTAGGCAAGTATTAAAATATGATATTGGGAAATGTTCACCTACTTACACCACTGACTTCAAAAACTGCAATGAGAAAAAGTAAACAAATATTTGTAAAGCAGTTTGACTGTGGAAAGAGCATGAATATACTAATGGTACTTCCAATTGCTGTGCAATGACACTTATTTCAGTGAATTAACTCTATCGTCAGTTAGAATATATTAAAATAAAAAGTTTGTGCTAAAAATAGTAATTAAAGAATGACTTTGTACTAGGACACTCAGTCATTCTGGGGGAAGTGCTTAGGGGGTAAATTTAGTATTTAGTCCTTCAGTGTGCACACATGGCTTCCATTGATATTAATGGGAGCCATACACACTTTCAAGGGCAGGTTTCAACCTACGCTAGGAAACCTAAACTAAAAAGGAAGCAAATATAGCAGATGAAGTTATTCTTAAAATTGACCCAGGCAAACAAGACATGTGCTAGCATTTTAAGCTCTGCACTCAGTGAAAATTAAAGTTGTTAAACAAGCAATGGAATCCATTTTAAGCAATTGCCATGTGTATTTAGCAATTGCCATGTGTATTTATAGAAACAGCACCTCCATCAAATATCTAAACAACTAAAAAGAGAACCTATTACTTTTTAATTTTGATCCTTCGAAGAAGATGATTTCCATAGTAAGGGAAGTGTGAGAATCATTTTAAAAGCTCAGCAGGGAATTTCTGTACAGCCTATGAGTTCTGTTTGAAATTGGGAGCTTTTTATATGTATCTGTGTCAGACTGCAGACGCTATTTTAGATGTTGGATTTTTTGTCCTTTCACATCGTGGTTGGGGGTGAACTGTACAGACCATTGTGAAAGGACTAACCCAATCAAAAAAAAAAAAAAAAAAAACCCTAGAAAGACCTATAAAAAAACCCAAAACCTGATACGGTTAATCAAGAAAGGTGAAAAAAACCTATTTGAGCTGAAAGGATATCCTTCAGAAAGCTGAATGAAACCTTCCAAAAAGGGGAAATAGAAAAGAACTACTTAAATATGAAAGCATAATACTGCAGGACAAAAGAGAGAATAAATCATTTTGAAGAACATATTGCCAGAACTATAAAAATGAAAACTTTTTCCCCAGCACTAGAATAAGGATGTCTGCTAGAGAGTTTGTTGGACTAAAAAATGATCAAGAAGTAAAAAAAAACGTACAAAGAGGATAGGACTATCAAAAAAAAAAAGAAAACAGTAATCTTCCCTATGATCAGTGCTTATGGACTTAAGGAGTTTCTCACACCAGAAATTTGCCATAGGAAGAGATGAATTGGAATAACTGTTTCAAATTAGAGTATCAGTGGAAGAATTTTAAGAGTCATTCAACAAAATTAACAGTATCAAATCACTAGGACCAGATGGTATTCACCCAAGAGTTCCTGAGGAACTCAAGTACGAAATTGCAAAACTATTAATTATGCTGAGTAATCTTTTGCCTAAAACAGAGTGCCCACAAGAAGAATGGGATGCCAATGTGGAAAAAAAGAAAAAGATTTCAAATTAGGTACTTGGAAACCACAAACAAGGAAAATTATGCTGTATAATTTAATAGCAACTATGATAAAGAAATAAACAACGAATTATGATAAAGGAATTACCACAAAGAATTAAAATAAATGCCAGAAAATGCAGAAGCCTAAACATTTTTTTTTTTCCCAGGGGAAATTGTGTTTCCAAAACCTATTAGAGATCTTATTCACAAAGGCTTTTTTTACAATTTCTTGATTATATTTTGCCTCCTACTAACTAACTTAATAAGGCTGGAGGACAGTGAGAGAAGAGTTATCTGCTGCTGAGGAGGATACCTATTCATGTGAAAGAGGACACAGGAGGTTCTCCAGGATATTTAGGGAGAAGGAGGCTGTGACATTGTGAGGTCTGTTCCGCTGACTTGAGAATATCTGTGATCTCCAAGAAGATCTTGTGGAAACATGCCTGAGAGGTACAAAGGCAGTGGACTTCATGAGATGTCTAGACAAATTATGTGCTTGTAGAGATGAAGAGCCAGTAGTCTTTTCTTGTACAAATATGTGTTATGCAGGCACATAATTATACTGACTATTGTTAATACTGTGAAGACATATTTTTAAAGGTCTTTGACGAGGAAGCATGATGATTGACAATAGGTGATACTGAATAAAAAGAGCACACAGAGTTGGTCACTCATGGCCATTCATCTCCCCTGTGCTTACCAAACACCTGCAATTGCTGTACTAGGGAAGTTGAAAGGTGTATCTATTCCTGTTTCCCTTAATGTCTGTTCATGGACTTCAAGTCGTTTTGTCTAATCTCTTTTTGATCCTGCTGCTCTCTGCCTCCACAACCTCCCATGCAGGAAGTTGCAGTAATTTGCTACCCAGGAGGTCAAGAAAGGCTTTTATTTCTACTGTACCATTTTCTATGTGTTCTGATTAAATGTCCACCAGGAGTAACAACAGCACTTCCAAATTCACCTTACCAACTTGCAAATGTCTATCAGACATCCCTTCATTCTTTCCAAAATGGAGGTCTCAGACTTTTCAGTCTCTGCTTATAAAACAGTCACTTGATCCCCTTGACTATTTTAGTTGCCATTTTCTGTCTTTCCTCCACATTAGCTATGCCTTTCTTGTTGTGGAGATACATAGAATTCACAATGTGGACACACATTAGTTTTATAAAACAGCAAAATAATGTCTTCTGTCCTCTTTTCTGTACCTTTCCTGATGACACAGGAAATTTTATTGGCTTTTTTGGATGTCAGTAGATGTTAAACTGATTGTTTCAGAGAAACATCAATAGTGACTCCAAGATCTCTTTCTTGTAACTGTTTCTTTCTAAGTTCAGCATCAGGTTAGTGTTGTTCAGACTGTTTTCTCTAGATTCATTCAATGCCTCGTATTTCTCTTGATGGGAGTTTGTGTGACAACTTTTGACCCCATTGCTCAGTTTGCAGTTCTGCAGTAACTTACTACAGCTGCAGCATTTGACTATCTGAAGAGCTTAATATCATTTTCAAGAATAAAGATTTCACTATTCTATGTTTTCTCAAGGGCACCAGTGACAACATTAAATAAAAAGTGGCACTCAAACAATCCTGAGGGCATCCTAATGCTGACTCTTCTCCATTCTGAAAAGCAGCTATTAACCCTTAGCTTCCTATTCTTTACTTAGCTTTCAGAAAATCTTTCTACTATTCCCATAGCGACTTACATTCTTTAATAATGTTTGGCACAAAGACTTGCCAGAGGCTTTTCAAAATATGAATATATTATGACCACTTTATCCTTTTTATTCAGGTGACTACAAATTCAATGTAAAACTCGAGCACACAGAGAGAGGATTTTCCTAAACAATAGATATGCTAACTCCTTCCCAGCCAGTGATGCTTATCTGTGCACACAGAGATTATATTCTTCGCTACAAATTAGTGTCTCACTAGGGATGACAGTAAGATTTACCTGCCTGTACTTTCTAATATCTTCTATAAAGACCTTTTTGTAGATGTGTGCTATGCTTGCAACTCTGCAGTTGATTCTTATAGTAGCTCTAAGTAGAAGTGATGTGCTTTGGTCGTCAGGTAGATCTGCAGTCTCATTTTGAGTCCCTTTGGGACTCAGCTGAATGTCATACAGCTTTCATATTTATTAACGTTCATCTTCTCTAATTAGTGCATTTTTTCCTTCATATCTTCCTCAAACTGATGTATTTTCTCTGACCTATCTGCGCCAATGAATGCATTAGATTTGAAAGTATTCCCAACACCTTTAGTTCTAAAAACGTACATAAAGATTTCATGGAGTTTTTTGCTATGACATTATCATCACTGAATGTTCCTTTGTTACCAAAAATTCATTACTGATGTGAATAACACATGGGAGAAGAAATACTTCTGAATTTCCATGTACAACAGGTAGCTCTGAGGTAGTAATGTCTAAAAAACATTTCAGAGTTGGAAATAGATAGTATTAGGCAAATATCAGCTTACTGCTCAGTAGTATTTGGAAAGAAAAAGGAAGTGTTAATATTATTAAGATTGGAATAGATATTATAATGGGATGGATTATGATAGAGCCCTCACATATCAAGTATTTTATGTACTTCTGGTTCTCATAAAGGAAAAAAAGAAATGAAAAATGTGGAAAAATTGCAAAAATGATGAGCAGGGTGATGTAACTACAGAACAGCATCTGTGTAAGGCATAATTAAATAGAATTGTTCAGAATACAAGAGAGTTCATTGAGTGGGAAAAATGGTATAAAAATCTATACATCTAGAGTGTCGTGAAAAAGGTACGGATACTTATAATATTTAACAGCTCAGGATCTCAGTTGCAACGTAGTCCTAAACTGCAATCTTCTTCCAGCCAGTGAGCCCATGGAGTTAATTCCTAGCCCAAGGAGGAGTGATTGATCTCTAATGCTTCCCTTTTGCTCATTAATTCAGTTTATGTGTTTTTTTCTTTATGTGGGTGACAGGGGGATGCTCTCAGTGGGACAAAGATATATGAAAGATGAGAGACAGAAAAAGTAAGTGAAATAAGAGTGCAGCTAACATGCAATCTAGAGAACACTCAGAAAAAAAGTGCGCAAGAATATTCATCTCTTGTGTTTACAATATGAGAAAACAAAAGAATTGGTGACAAACTAGTCAGTCTGCTAGACTATGATACAGAAGAAGTAAATGTTACACTGAAAGAATGATGGTATTATTATCTGCTTATTATAGTTTGGGATCTTTCAGTAATTTGAGTGGAATTACTCTAAATTTTCTACTGAAAATCTACTGATTTGGATTTTTCTAGATATAAAATATAACTATAATTTCAAACTACTTTTCAAACAGGTAAAAACTATGTCTATTAATGAGTGGTAAAACACAACCTTTCTTTTCTCTCCATTAGAGTAGGTAAAAACTCCTTGATAGTATAAAGACTGAAATGTTTTTTATAACTTTATGAAAACCAAACCAGTCCTAAATCTGAAGTAGTTTGTTTATCACTTATTTGGTGCACCTGTGAAATTTCCTTGTCAACAGTTTTTATGCTTTAAAAGATGATACTAGATCTTGGTTGTGAATTTAGATATAGCTCATCTTGGAGGAAGATTATATTCAGAACTGAGGACACTTTACGTCTGAATAAGAGTTTCCACATGGGGTTTTAAGATACTTGAACTGCGATGCTTTAAGTTCAC
Source organism: Penelope pileata (assembly GCA_013396635.1). Classification (NCBI taxonomy): domain Eukaryota; kingdom Metazoa; phylum Chordata; class Aves; order Galliformes; family Cracidae; genus Penelope; species Penelope pileata. Next base: position 73,101 of record WBMW01004674.1, read on the forward strand.
ACCTCCAATTAATTTGAATTAATTTTCCTAAGTGTGTAGATGTCAGCTGGCTCCAGAACTCTAGATATAAACAACTTCACACTCTGGCAAAGCCTAGATGTAAACTTGACAGCTTGGATGCATTTGTATTGACTTGAAGCCAGGACTTGAAGCAGACAGAACAAATAAATGTGTGAACTACCCTTAACCAGTATTTTTGAATTCTGAGAAACAAGTTTTACCAAAAACTGCTTGAGAAAATCTGAACCTTATTTCTACAGATTTTAATAAGGTTTATCTAAGCTCAGCCTCTGGAAACTTTAAAGTTTGCTGTCTCGTGATAAAACTTCTTTCATTCCATATCTACACATTCTGTGCTTAAACGGGCTTGGCATACTTCAGATCAGCTAATGTTGTATTAAAGAGCTGTATATGGCACAAAAATGTCAAAGATAGCTGTAAAATGTAATGAAAATGTTCTGAATGGAGACGTGGAAAAAGATTCTTTTGCTGTTACATGTTGGTACATGTATTACTGCACCAAGAGAAATCAGAGCTTTGATCTTACACATACCTAAAAATATCCAACTTCAGTAGTGTTCAAGCAATTCTTCTCCCTCACAATGAATCCATATGTTCTTTCAACGCTAAGGAAAATTAGCTTTAACTGCTCAAATTTAGGTGCTGAAGAACAAGCCAAATATAGGTCGTTCCTGGTAGGGTTGTGATCCTATTAGATAACATACAGTTAAGAAGGCTCAGGTCCAGGCAGCACATGCACACAAGACAGCCAGAGGCTTGAATAATGCAGCAATTTTTTTAAGAGATTGGAAATGGACCAAACAATGCAACCCAGTATCGGACTGGGGTGAAAGGCAACCTCTCAATTTGGAGGAAGAAAGGACTGTTATGACAACTCGTGGTCATTAATAATACCATAACACTTGTCCACGAAAAAGCTTTATTAGTTCTCGTGTCCCAGATAAATTCCAGTCTGAATAATGATATTCCACTGACCTACATTTACCTTACAGTTTGAGCTGAATGAGGCTTTTCTTTCAGTTCATGTCTGTGACAGTTCATTATTGCTGTGTGTTGACAAACAGATGTTATGCTGTTCCCAAGAGATGAGCATGTACCACACGTGCTGTTGTGACAGTTGTACAACAAAACCCAGAAAACACAGGGGTTGTACATGTGACTCTGCACCTTTCTCAGTCACAGTATCTATTAAGTTTTTACAGAATGATGAGGCCAAATTCATTTAAGGATCTCTGCATCCTGTTGGGACACTGCATTATGGGGACAATTCCGTTACTAATACACACTGTAGAAATTTAAAATGATGGAATGAAGAGCCTGTATTTTTTTGCTATAACTCATGTTATATGAGAATTTCTGTACATTTCTCTCAGGGGAAAGAAAAAAGCAGGGAATCACTTTTGTTTGTAAAAACAGTGTTTTCACCAATATTTCCTGCACATGTAAACACAAACATAAACATCTCAAATATCTTACAATACCAGCTCACTGTTGCAGTCTGCTATCTTTCAAGCAAGCCCAGCAGTTAGGGCTTGACATGACAGACCATAACCCTCAGTAGTCACTGCCTGTGAAAGTGGTTTGAAATGGGCAGCAAACTGATTGTCAAGACAAAGGGGAAGCAAGGTACTTGCAGTGGCTTGAGAGCAATGAAGCATTACCAGGTAGGAATAAGTGAGAATATAAAGGAGAACCGGAAAATGGGAGACAAGAAAGATGAAAAAGAGGGCAAGGGGTTCTAATGAAAACTTAATGGACTTGTGCTTGTGAGTGCTGTTTCTCTGTCACAGCAATCCTCGGTATGAAGCAACAAGACTCTTCTTGCTGTATGCAATTGTGCTAGGGAAAGCATGTAATAAATAGGAAGAGACAAGGCTGCATGCGTTCACAGTAAGGTCTCATTATTTAATTTCCCTTTTGTGGAAAATATCAGCTCAGGAGCTAACCTAACCTTTTGCCAGTCTGAGTTCAAAAGCCCGCAGTGATCCCTGGCGTTGTGGAGCACTGAGCCATAGGAGCTTGGATGGCTCAGCAAAATGGCTCAGAAACATTTACCTTTCTGTCAAGAGTTAAATGTCTGTTTATGTTGGTCGTGGTGATCCCAGGTGATTCCTGTGAATTGGCTGTTTGAAGGCTGACAAGAAATTAATTTGTCATCCTAAACCAACAGCAGATCAATTGACTATCTCCCTCCCATGGTGAATGATGCAAGACATTAGAAAAAGAAAAATAAATAAAAGCAATATGGAGCACCTGTCTCTACTGCAGAAACTATGCCTCTTGTGGGATGTTTTCAGTGCCAAGGACTACATTTTCCATTCATACATACTTGGAAAGGGGCTTTGGTTTACAGTGCTGCCATAGTCACTTCTGAAAGTATTGAGAAAGAAGGGAAGAAGAAATAACCTAGGGTAAAAAATAAATATGGAGGAGTGAATTCAGCTTGGTTTTCCATCACCAGTCCTTTGGTTTAGTGAGGTATGTTTTCACTGGGGCTGCACTCCGGAGTATGACCTGCCTGCTCCCATTACATTGGTTTCTTCTAGGGAAATGAAATATTAGCCTATTTTCTTAACTTCTGTATTAAGAAGACAAGTTAATTTTTCACCCCTCTGGTGAATTATTGTATGATCAGTTTATATGAGAGATGTCCCAGGAGTAAAAAAATGAGTCATAACTCACAGGAGGTGAAGCTACAAGTGAGTAATGAAGAATATGAAGATCATTCTTTCTTTTCAGTGCCTGCACAGGCTTGTTCTGCAATTAAGAGGGCAGGGGAATAGGTATTATACATAGCCAAACCACAAGTCATCTCCATGTTGTGATCTTTGGGAAAGAATCTTATAAAGTTTATTTTTGTTGGAAATGAGCATGTGCAGCTATAAAATATGTTAAAAGCCCTTCACTTCCTATCTTAGAGCTTAATTCAAGTGCCAGGCTATGGAGAAGTACTCATACAGAAATTTCCTGAGGACAGTGTCTCTGTTCAGAGCCCGAGTCCTCCCCATTGCCCATGGCCTCTGACTGCAAGGTTCGGAGGAAGTTTACTCTGCAAAATCAACTTGCAAGAGACACACCATAAAAGGACTCTAAGCCCTTGTTTTGTTGCACTGCTGTACACCAGCTCTTGTAATCTTTTTAGCTCATTATATTTTTAGCATTGATAAAAAATATACCAGCTTGTGCACCAAGCCTGGTCTCGTGGAATCACACAGTGTAAGTCTCATAAATCTGTATTTAGTGGAAGGATCATCTGAAGTGAATTTTGGCAGATAAGGTTGAAATGGGAAGTGTGGACAGTAGCTCTTATGGCTGAGCAGAAAGTAGAGAAAATCATCAAAGTCTCAGGAACTGTAAATATGAAGTGTATTCCCTTAGGTCACCAGCAATCATCAAGATTTGCTTTTTGTTGTAAGGAAATTGATGTTTTTTGAAATTGTATTGCCTTCTGGTGACATTTTCTTCTGACCAAGACAAAGTAACCTCAAATGGTAATATTTTTGCTGCTATGGTGTTTGGGATCAAAAATTCAAATATCCCTAAAAGCTTGGAGAAATTTGCCTCCAGTTGCATTCAAGTTCAATTTTGTTGATGCAGCATTTCTTAATTTCTTTTTACTTCCTGAATTACTTTAGTGCCTATAAAGTTTACTGTAAATGTCAATGAAAAATATCAGTGAAAATGGCCAATGAAAATGGTGATCTGCAATCTCAGAACATCTCTGGAACTGAATCCAGTTCACTGAAAAGTCAGTCCCATTTGCTCACTGCACTTGATGATTTTTAATATGCCATTCTTCTAGTATGACTATCAAGCAAAAGTGGAAAGAGAGCAGTAATAAGACCTTCTGCATGACAAGACTCAGACTGGCAGCAAACCTCAAGAAAACTCAAAACTTCACATCTGCTAACATCACCATCTAAATGCAGGGGTTTGTCCTTCGTGCTGTGCAAGCCAGTAGCTGATGGCCCCCTGCTGTGAATACAGAATGAAACAATTTATTACTAGAAGAACCTTTCTGAATCAATCTAGAGATTACTACCAGAGGCCTGGAAGTAGATGTGACATGCAAAACTCGACACCATCCCATGTACAAGCGTTTGTTCATCGTAACAATGCCTGGCGGATTCTTACTTGGAGTTTGAAAAGGTTTCCAAGCAGACTTTAAATGGCAGCATTTCAAAATCACAAATTACACAGGGCTGTTTCCTTCCCTTTTTTTATAGATTGGACACTTAGTATATTTTGGAGACTCAGGCAGTGCAGAAAAGTTTTTTGTCCTTGCTCTACAGACTTGGACTAAATCTATGCTAATACTTCTCTGCACGCACTTGGATGTTCTGTCTTCCACCCACTCACACGGAGGATGCCTGAAGGTCATACGTGAAACCCTTTGATTTGTCGTATACGCACTGTTTGCTAAACATATTTTTCCTATTATGTGTTACTGATTTCAGTTTTGTTCTGTGCCAATTGCACCTTGAGGTTAACACATACAATAAGAACCACCTACTTAATGTAGCTTGAATTTTGAAGGCCCCCTAGCAGCAATTTTCGACTGACCTTATGCTCCTATCTGCACAATCAGTTCTCCTCAAAGCCATTCACCTCTCTCCCAAACAGACATATCTATGATCTTGCATCTGAAAGTAGCACAAATAAGAAGGTAAGGAGCAAGCAACCTCCACCCCTTCCTTGGCAGGGTCATCGTACCTGTCTCAGAGGTCACATGTGGTGACTTCTGAATCACTGACTCAATTGCAGTTCTAGTTCATGCTCCAGGGAAGAGTTGCACTGAAATATTAAACACTACAAATAACAATGTTCCATTCATTCAAAATTAAATATAGTATCTAGAAATTCCGATGGACCAACTTTTTGAAGTGAACACATACATCAGAAAAAGTGTAAATATTTAATAGAGTGAAAAATTAAAGTTCTTCTAAGGACTTTGTGTATGCATAAATGTTTAGGGTACGATTCAGCCAAAGGCTGCAATGCCTACTCATATTTTATGGAGCACCCTGTAATTGTGGAGGCTGATGGTTTTATTGGGGAATGTGTCCAGCACCTGTAGTGAATGACAAACTCGTTAAGGGTCTACACTCTGGTAATGGAGCCTTGCAGGACAGGGCACCCTGACTGGAGAACAACATCTGGTTTCAGTGGACAGGCGCAGCCAAGGCTACAATGCAACAGGGCTGTATGCCGCATTAGATAGCATCACTGATAGCAAACATTTTTGCAAGAAAATGTATATGTTGCTTGACCTCATGAGTCTAGGCTATGCTTATAGTGACACAAGCATTTCTCACTTTTTACAATTTCATGTACAACATAGTCAGTTTTGCTTGTATACTCTGTGCTGCTTATGCCACCGTGACAAGTCAGGTCAGAGACAGCCAGCAAACCACTCTAAGCCACAGCATGATACCTCCTAGCATTTTAGTTATTAAACAGTCTAAATGGAAGATAGAGATTATGAATATCTGATTACTGCAAATGTTTTGCACATTTTTTTGTCATTTAGAGCATGGGATAAGATTTTGTTTATTCATTGAGAAGTAATAAGATGAAATTTCTGCTAAGTCTTTCCCCATCAAATCATTTGTAACATACTCTCCCAAGTGGATTTTCTAGTTTCTAATACAGGTTTGACCTAAAGACACAGCTTTCCTCTCAGCAGGGGCATTTCTAAGGCCTCCCTCCATTACACAGTTGTTTATTTACATATGCCTTATAAAAAAAAATAAAGTTTATCCTTCATCTCTGTGCCAGACACGGCTTAGTTTAGCCAGTGAGTTCAGATGCCACTAGAAAATGGAGTGAAGGATGGAGGAGCCGATGCGCACTGTGAATTCAGCAGGCCCTTTCCTGAGAAAACAGGCTAAAACTCCCCCGTAACATGCAGGCACTGTCTGGTTTGCATCAGGATGCTCTGAATAAGCTCATTAGCTAACTCATTATTGTGGAGCGCAGTGACACTGAGCTCAGCACTGCAGCAGGGATGGTGTTTTCTGCCCCTGGAAGATTAGAGGGGACTCAGTGCAAGAGCAGCTAGTTGAAATTTTATGTATGATACAAAGGGGAGGCAACACTTGTGGCTTTGTGGTGGTTTCTCCCTGGTGAGCAGCTCAGCTCCACCACACTATCACTCCTCCTCATCAAAAGAACAGGGGGAGAAAATATGATGAGGAAACCATCAGGTTGTCCTGAACACAGTCTTTGGCATATTATTTATTTCACAGTATGCATATCATTTATTTTCCATTCTTTTTGTTGTCTGCATCTTAGCTTAAACCTCTTTCAGTGGAGTTTTAGGCTTCAGAGCGTTGCATCATCTTTAGGGTGGGTCAAGAGCATGCTGCACAGTCATTACAATGGATCAGGGGCAGGGTCATGTTTTAAACCCTGGCAACACAGCTGCAGAACTGTGAGTCCTCATCCTGTGATCTAACTGTTCCCTCTAACAAGGAAGCCCATGAATCAAGGCTCTGAACATGCAGTGCAAAGAGAAAGGGATAACAGAACAACAGGGTGAAGAACATTGGTTTGCCAGCGTCACAGTGTTACCTTTTTTTCTATTTGTCATGGGTGATTTTTGCAGCAGGAATCAGTTTTTTAAAAAGCTCTTGCCAAGCAGTGCAAGCTCCTAATGCAGATGCACTTCAGTGGGTTTAGCTGCCATTAGCACCTGCTTTGCTTAGTCGAGGCTTTTGCTTACCTCTATCAAAGCAATTCAAATAAGGGTTAAAATGTTCCTAAATGTATCTGGTCTGTGCTACTGCACGAGCTCAGTTTCAAATTGATTTGGTTAAACTGAAGCAAGTTTTCTGATCTTCACAAGCACTTAACTAATTTAATATACATGTTATTGAGACTACACAGTCTGGCTTCTACCTATTCTTTTTGCCGACTAAAGATGCACTTCCTATAGTCAAAGGACTCTATGTAGTGCAAGATTATATTTAACACTTTATTTTTTTCTGTTTCACAGAAACAACCTTGGGACAAGAAAGCAAATATACTCTGAACACTAATAGATGCTACATCAGCCTCTTCTCTATTCATTTCTTAAGCACTGAAATCATATCTCTACTGAATTTGGAGGGCTGCAGACACAGCTGAAATCCTCATGGGATGATAGGTATTGTCTAGCTTAAATTCAGAGGTAGTTAGAAGATTCAGCTTCATCATGGGAATAGTTTAGATCTGCTCAGATGAACTGTTCTTAGAGTGAATCTTTCCACAAACCTTTCCTCCACTTCAAATACATTACTGCTATTAAACCACCAGTTTATTTAACATCCATTCACACTGATTCAAGTGATATTTTACTCCCTAAAAAGAGCTGTGCCCAACCCATATAAAGCAGATTAAGTCAAGCATTTCAAAGTTTGAAGCGTTTCGTTTAAAAAATGAAAAAGATATCAAGATGTATGGAAGAATTGGCTGTAGACGTTGCAGAGACATTTAATTGTAAAATATAAAGAACGTAACATGATTGTCTTTGGTGTTTTATTCAGAACTTAGTATCTTCAAATGCTCATCAAAATATAAGTTGACTGTCTTCTACCCAATTATACAAACAATATTTAGAGACAATAAAAAAAAGAAAAAATAAACCCCATTAGTAGGCATTTCCAAATCAGTGAAGACAAAGTTAACCAGGATTCATTAATCCTGAAGTTTTGTGCTTAGTTCCTGTGATGGATAAGAGAGAAACAATCTATGTGACTGATGATTCAAATTCAGATGCGATCAACCATGTAGAGAAGAGAAGAATACGAAGTGCTTGGTGAACCCTACTAATGTGGAGCTTCTTGGGGAACAATGAGAAATTGAAGAAATAGAATCTGGAAGTTGTACCCTACCGAGCAACATCTCAACAGAAGAAAATTAATGCAATGAGCAGCTAGCTGTCTGTACAGCTCATTCTGCCTGAAAAAAATCCCATAAAATGTCATAGGGCTACAGTGAATAGAAGTCTCAAGAAGAGATTAAGACAAAAATAAGACAGAATATTTTAAGACGAAAAGATGGAATAATCCCCTTTACACAAAATTCTTAAAAAGTGAAATTCTTTCTGTGCAAATTTAAGTTGGGTAAAGGAATTCAGTAAAGATTATATACTTCAAATCAGATTTCTGCAAGGAAGTTTAACATTGTGTTAGAAAGTTAACACTCCTTTGTTACTGTTCATAATGCATTTCCAGAGGGGTTATTAGAACACAATTGTTAAAAAAACTGAAAATGTAATTGTTTGGCTTTCCAATATGATTAGATGTAGCTCACATACACAATGTAGTTACATTGTATAAGCAAATCCTTGCATATGCAGCATTTACAGAACACACACAGAGAGAACAAAACTGTATTCTGTGCCTCCAGCATGCTAGCAGGCAAACAAAGATAACTACAGTAAACAGCACAAAGTCAAAGTTTGTCTGGTGAGGAAAATGGACAGGGAAGGTTGCAAGCTTAAAAGAGCTCACTGTTGCTGCAGTCACCTATTTTGTTAAGCAGGATAAATCAGTGCCTCTGCATCTGTGTTACCCCTTCAGCTGGATATTTCATGATATTTTTCCTTCCCTTTCTCTCTCTTTCTTTTTTTTTTCATTATGCATGTTGTTTTCCTTAACTTTTTGCCCAACTGTGAAACTATGAGGGAAAAAAAAGTCACTTTTACAACAAAAGATGGTCTTAGGGAAAATGTTCTTATTGTCTGTTTTTTTTTTTTTTTTCCAATCAGAGTGCAGAATTATGGAATTGGGAAATCAAAATAATTCAGTGACAGCAAGTCTCTTTGTTTCCTTTGTTGTTTCTTTATTTCCCTAGATGTAACATGAGCCACTTCTGTGTTTTGGATGATGTCACATTGGTTATTTTAAGATTCATCTATTTTTTACAAGATGAATAACATTCAGTTAACACTTAAACTTTTAAATACTTTCTACTTGAATTTCCTTGAACCTGGAAGGGAACTTGCTTAGCTGTTGAGCTTATTATTTTACTAGTGTTATTTATAAGGAAAAAAATCATCAAGAAGGAAACAAGAGGATACCATTAATCTACAAATGTCATGGTTCTAATTCCTACCATAAGTACCAGGAGTCTGAAAATCCTTTCTGTTAAAAGATATATTAGCAGAAGAAGCAATCACTACAGCAGTATGGCTTTTGTCTGAATGGACTTCATACTCACCCATGGCAACTGGACTTATCAGCTGAAGAAGTTAAAATATCTACAATATTAGTCCCCAGGTGAGAAGACAGAAGAGACAGGCTCAAAATTATTAAGTTCTGATAATACAAGTAGTGTCAGAAAAGAATGTCAGTCTTCACATTTTATATGATTTGCCCAGCTAATTATTTTGGCATTCAATAGCACTATCTAGTTAAGGACCTGTCAATGTTTCTTCCAGATAAACAAAACAAAACAAAACAAAACAAAACCCCAAACTTATTTGCAGGATTTTATAACAGAGTTGTAAGAAAATCAATTCTAGTCTGAATCTTGACACACACAGCTAAGTACCTGAGGAGTATGAGTTTCTATCAAACAACATGCAAGTTGCACTCAGCAGCTAAAGAGTCAACATTGGCCAACACAGCAAGATTAGAATAATAGAACATTTCCTTCTATTTACAGCAGGAGATAACTGCATTAACTCAGCTATCCTATTGTGATTTTTAATGGAGGAAAACATCAAGTTAATAAAATAGGCGATTTTTCATTTATATGATAAGTAAATATCCTTTTCTTCTTCTTTTTTATTTCATTTTATTTTATTTATTTATTTAATTATTTTTACTGAATGCAGTAAATGAATTAAGTTAGATTTTTCTTCATTCTCTTGTACTTTCTCTCCTCTCCTACCATGGCTTTAATTTTGCAAATCTAATAACAAAACACACTATGTAAAGTATTGGTTCGCATGCTGGCAAAATTATTCTGAAGTTAGACTCAGAAAGTTTCATCTCGGAATTCATGTCTGCTCATAAAAAAAGTCTTAGCATGGAAGAAAACACCAAGTGCAGACCGCATCATCCTCTTGCTGCTACCAATCTGTTCAAATCTACATCTATAAGCACTTAAGGCAAATGCCAAGCTAGGAAAAAGCAAGTGAAAACAGCAATGTTTCAAGCACGTGATAATGAAGAGCTATGAAAGAAAATGTTAGCTAGTTTAGTAACAGGTGCTGTCCCTGTGCTGCTTTACATTTCAGAAGCTTAACTCTTAATTTGTCCCTCACTGGTACTTATGCTGTTTATTGAGCAAATTCATATTTCTAAGCACTTAGGAAATATATTAGTTGCATTATTCATGGCAAGCAAAGCAAAAGAGCCCTGTTACTCTAATGTTCTGTATCAATCACCAGATGAAAAAGGATTACATTTTCAACATGATTTTGAAGTGACAGTCAGTGATGTCTTCTTATCTATATTCATGCTTGTTCCTAACAATGCATTTTTCAGTGATTTTTATTAATTACTTTAATTTTTTTTGGAGTTTAAGCACCTTCCTTTTTAATTTTACATGGTAGTAAGGTCTAGTGCAATGAATTTCTTCACGTCACTAGGAAATAAATTTAAGATACCATACTTTGAACTCCTGCTTTGAAGTGACAGTAAGATACTTTTCTGTCTGGACCACTCCTGGCAGGATGTAGATCATGCTTTTATTGTAGTACAAAGAAAGTCAGTCTTTACATACAGCTTCATGTAATGGCAGAAATGAAAACACACCCTAGATATTAATTCTCAGAACACCATTTAAAAGTTACCTTTCTCAGTGGCTGGTAATTACTAGAGTTGGATGAATTTATTCCATGTTTTTGACAAATTATATTTAAAATATTTCTTTTTCATAGACTCACTGACGTCAAATAAAGCAAAATCCAAAATTGGCTTCAGTTCTAAAGGCTGAAAAATATTTCCTATATTGCTTTTTTTCTTCCTTGTGCTTATTTTCTTATGAAAAAAGCATATGGAATGATGCACAGACAACCAAAAAGTCAAAAATTTGACCTTGAATAGAGTCACCTTTAAGAAACCAAATTACCAGCTTGTATTAATAAAAAGTTCATTCCAGGACTTGAACGTAACCTTTGCCCTTTGTTTCTAAAAATGGAAGGAACAACATACATGTCCAATTCTTGCAGATTTCCTTAAGGTTTTGAACAATTTTCTCTCCTCAGGAAGCATTTCTAAGGCGTTTCATCGGTTTCACCACTTGGCTCCCCAGAGATTGAAGAGCTAATTATTATTTTCCCTTTAAGAAAGTCTTATACTGTTCTCCTGGCATCATAGTCATGAAGTTGTATTACAGCTCTTGTTCGTTTTCTCTGAGAGTATCCTGATGGTCCCAAATGGGTGGGTAATAAATGATAATACACACAGGTTTCAGCCAGCCTGTGCTTGTATATGTACATATTTCGAAGAATGCTTGCCGTACGAAAGATTTAATAACATTCACATTGCTCTGACTTCTTCTTTGACCCCTGACCTTGAGAAGTTACCTTCAAAACTGTATTCCTTTCTCTTCCCACCTCTGTTCCTCAGCCGTTTCTGCTATAAGTTTAAGCATCAGAAACTTGATGTGTTAAGACTGATGAAAAAATTTCATAGAGATTTTCAATCAAACCATTTGTAGTATCTCAAAGAGTAATGTAAGTCTCACCTATAATGGTCTCTAACATTTTTTTTTCAGGAAGTGAAGCACATCTGCATAAGAATTGAAGGAATTTGGGCTAAATTTTCTGCAAAATAGATATGGTTTAAGTGTCTAGGTTCTAGTCTAGCTGAACAGAAAGTCACATGGCTGTCTTTAATTTTCATAATCCCTGATATTTATAAACAAAATATTTTTACAAACAAGAAAATATTCTGGAACAAACAACAATCTTAGTTTACATAACTGTTTTCCTCAAGTTAGGTTCAAGACTGACAAGTAGCTAAAGGTGTGGTTACAAAATTGATGTTCTTGCCTTCCTTTTTCTGTAAGGTCCTATTTGCACCTATAAACTGTGTTTTGCCATTCCCACAGCTGTGCTGAAAGAGCTACTTGGGGAAATGAATGCTATTTTTGTTTGAGCAGGAGGTCCCTGAGCTGTCGTCTACTGTCTCTTGGCAGAGACAGAAAATAGGGTTAGAAGGACAGGTCATTTGATCCCATATGGCTGTTCTTATAATCACAATACTTGACTGTAAACTTACTCAACAAACCGTTCTGGGTAAAAGAGGCTCAATTTTAACCAAGGTCTTGTGAAGAAGACCTTCATCAGGAGAAGCACTGAGGTAGATATGAAGGTGATGAAGAGATGAGGAGGAAAGTGTAAGCTTGTGAAGGTAATCTGTTGAAGACAATATCTCATGTACCTTCACCATTAAGTCATGAATTCATCGTACAAAATGCTTCAGGTAAAAAATGTCAGCTCTCTACTCCATCCCAGCATCCCAGCTCTGGTACAGCTCCATATTTCTGTGTTGTAGTACACCAGCTGTTCTTGTAACTGGAATGGATAACTGATGTAGTTTTTAGAAAGCAAGCTGATGTAAAGCATTTTTGCTAGTCAGGTTCCAACTTCATACAGGTCTACAGTGGTTCTGAGCATGAAGCATGATATGCTTCAGCTTAGTCATGAGGAATATTTTAAGCTCATACTGAGACAAAAATATTTGCTAGGTGAAACCATAGCTACTGCCATGTACATCTACCCTTGAATAACTGCATTTATTTCTGTAACCAAAATCACATCCATCATCTGCTTTGCAAGATTTTAGGAAATTTCCAATTCATAGAAGAATGTGTGTTTTCTTTGGGTAGCAGTCATGTGCCTATCTCTGTAAAGGATCATGGAAAATGATATGCTTCTTTTTACTAAAAAGGCTACGTTTACATGATATTGGCCCTGTCCCACCTACTTCCGACTCCATATTCACTGGCTCTTCACTTTCAGGCATTAGCACGTGGTCACCAGATCTAACTGTAGAGCAGATATTCTGTGATTGTTTCTCAAGTACATCTACTACACAGTGCCACAATGCTTTGGCTTAAGAGAGCTCTATAATCAATGTAAGCAGTGAATATATAGAGATGAATATGTTTGTCCAAGATGTCTTGTGCCATTTGAAATGTCCTAGAGTACCAAAGGTGTACACCAATAGTTGGTGGATGTGGCAAAGAACCTGTGGGATATATACATCTGCTGGAGAAGCATCTGGAAGCTCAATGAGACATTCACAGAAAACGTGAGATCTTTACATGGCGAGTTGAATCAAACTTCTAGTATATGTGTAGATACTTACAAATGCAAACAAAAGTGTCTTTGTTCTAGGCTGATGCTGAGTCCTACCATAGATATTTGCAAGGGAAATGTCTATGTGTGAAATATGAGCATACACTGAGACTTATCTAGGTTTTACTGCAAAGACAAAGACAGCATGTCAGTAGGCTACAACAATGTAAAGCTCCAGATTTAAAACTAGGTCATACACAAAACACAGATACAATATTTTTTATATCTGTTATTGAAGATATCCCAAAAGTTTTCTAAGTTTGGTAAACTTATGACTTTTTATTTGGAAGGAGAATTGAGGTGAGGCATGTGTGTGTGCACCAAAAGCAGACCCAAATCCTTCCTCAGAAAAAGGCCTGTGGACTATCTCATCCCACCAAGAGCTCTGAATCTGGGATTTCAAATGTGACTTTAATATTGCCTGAGCCTTGTTCTGGCTCATCTTACAGAATTAAGCAGTCAAACAGGAAGGAGGAAAGCTTAGCCAGTGAAGTACTGCTTCTTAAGCACAAAGATTCTTGGCTATTCCTATACAATAAAAACTGACTTAAAATCCTTATAACAGATGTCTTGTTTGTTCGCTGCTCCTGTAAAACATTACATCCTCAAAAGCAGTTCTTTCACACAGTCATATTTCTTTCCACTAAGATCAATGTCAAAACTTCTGCAGTTTTTAAAAGAGGAATTAGCACAATCTAAAACTATCTCCTCTCATTCTGTCCAGTCCAGCAACACAAATCTATTATGAAGCTTTTTCAAAACATTTTTCATTCTGATCTAAATACTTTAGCCATGATGTCACAGCTCTTATAGCAGAACAGGCTCAACATTACTCCCTCTGCATGTATAAAAGCTCTAGTATATTCATCATTGCACTTCAGTCATTTCTTGGTACCTATTATTTAAACATTCTGTTCTTTGGCCACTCTGTTCTTCATGTAATCAAGAAATCTTTTGCTAGCATAATATCCATAGTTTTATATAACCAAGTCCTATTCAGACAAACCAATATCTTAGACCTCTTTTACTGCAGCTGCAGTAAACTGGATAGAGAATGTAAAACACTGGCCAAGACATTGAAAAAAAATGTTATTGTGAGTGCCCAACTTGACACACTTACAAGGGTCTAAATTTGAGAGGTTGGGTGGATGCTCTAATGTTTTTTTTTTGAAAGTCAGACAACCTTTAAGACGTCCCAAACTGAATGTCAGATGTGCATTGTCATTGTATTTCATGGTAATTATCATGTTTTGTGAACTGCAGAGCGTTTGGATAATATCTGAGCATCTCATATATTCAAATGTATTTAAATTGATAAAACACAAAAGCACACCAGTCCCTTCATTGAAAGATATGGCCTGACTAAAGCTGAGTCTAATTTCAGACAGTGTACAAAATGAAGGTCTCATACGGAAGAAGTAGGGGTTGATCAGTATAAATACTGATCAAGGATCCAGAGGTAATAAATTTATTCTGGCTGCATAAGAGTTAACCCATCTGCTGCTGTAGGGACATGGAGTTTTCTCTGAATTCTCTTTTAAGGCAAACAAATAAATCACCTACCCTAATCACATTTTTTGTTGTGCATGTGCAAATGGAGAAAGAAACTTATCCATGCCCAGTGGGAGAGATCTAGGCTTCTGATAGTAAAAGCACATACATTTTTGTCTTTTATTTACACATTTTGTATATGATCTTTCTTTTTTCCTGCATGGCTGAGTAGGACTTGTAATGGATGAGCAAACTCCAAATATGAGCACTTGAAGGATTACGTATGGTGACATTGAGAAATGTATTTTACAGTTTCCCTACTGTCTTTGTAACCTTTTCAGCAAAATCCCAGGAAAGTAGTTGCTCCAAGGGCAATATGAAAGCATCAATCCTCAACTTATTGTTTTGGATCAAGGGAATATATCAGATTCCTTGTGGTTTATGGGTTTGATTTACTGTCTTGAGAATTGTGGTCTACTTTTCTATACCTTACTGGTTCAAAGAATATTTCTTCTTAGTCACACAGTCCTTAGGAAAACTAGATGGCTAACCTAAGATAAATGTGGTAGGTGAACATGCTTAGTTTTCTATCAGGTCCAAAATATGCTTCAATTGTTTATGACAGTGAATGGAGCTAATTGGAGCAATGATGGAACACGCATGACCAAGCTGTCTAAAAGACAAGGTATTAGGTTATAAAAAGAACCCAAGAATTTGGGAAATATGATCTCTATGATCTAAGAAGAAAAGATGATCCTGTTTTGTCCAGTGTGAGCTATGTGAGGCCAGCAATTGGACTTTATCTGACTATTCTTACCCTGATGCAATGTTGGAAGATCTGTTGTCCAGGGACCACTCTTGCTAACGGCTATGTCTCAGCACTGCCCCAATGAATGAGATGTACTCAACTCCCTCAACACTCAGCTCCCACCTCAAAAAGTGTAGTTAAAGAGAGAATGAACAAAGGGTACAACAGACAGTATAAGCAGGGAGATTTTGTTTCTCTGCTCCTTGATCCACTTTTCTTACTCACTTGCTTTAGGAGCACAGAATCGTGCACTACTGACATATTGAGAAGAAAGAGCCAAGGAATGGCACAGCCTCTGAACGCAATGTGGTCCACAGCATACATTGTACCAGGCAGTGCCCACTAACCTGCATCTTATAAGAAGATGTTACTTTCTCATGTACACCACTTCTTGTAGAACTAGATTTCATTCTTATGCTTTGCTGTGGGATCTCCTGGGTTCAATAATCTTGGGACAGTAAGTATGGAATGTTTTTCTTTTCCTCATTAAGCAAAGGCAAATTTAGGTCACATTTGTTCCTAATTTCCATTTTCTCCTACACTGTCAGGATCCTTACTACAGCATGGCGTATGTCTTCAGCATGTTCAGCCAGCCTTGAGAACATCATTGCTCCCATAAAAGGCATCAATACACAGGCTTTGTAATTGCCTATAATGAAGAAAACTTGCTTCTGGCCAAAAGCTTTCAGATTATCTATGAATGTCTGTTACAATGTTTATCATTCTAAAGAGTAGGTATGTTTTCATCATTGTCTACAGGGCTGATGTGTCAATGGTGGTCTCAAACATGATGTTTATGATGTTTGTCTGACTTGTGCCAAAGCACCTTAGAACCCTTATAATCATCCAGAAGACCAAATTTTAGAAAGAAAAATATCTGAGCACATCAAAAAATCTAAAGGGCATTTTAAGGAAAACATGCATCCCAAAGAGAGTGTTGAAGTTACATAGACATGACATTTCTTCTGAGAGCACCTGCCAAGAGCCTTACTGAACATAATATGTCAAACGCAGGAAATAATCGTAGAATCATAGAATGGCTTGGTTTGGAAGCGACCTCAAAGACCATCAAGTTCCAGCCTCCCTGCTGTGGGCAGGGTTGTCAACTGCTAGATCAAGCACTAGATCAGGTTGCCCAGGGCCCCATCCAGCCTGGCCTTGAACACCTCCAGGGACAGAAGAGTATATACTTTCAATAGTATTTGTTTAATTATTTTAGTGAAACACAGGTTTTCCTCCCTCTAAAATAAAAGAAGCGCCTTTACCTTTAGCTTTTCTCTGCTGTTTCTGGCACAAACAAGCTTATATATCTCCTCTTACAGTACCCAATTTTTATATAAGGACAACTCTCCACAGAATGAAAATTAGAGTCTTTCAGCTACATTTGTCATACTAACCACTTACCTATTCCCAGGAATACACTTTTTAAAACTCTTCTATATTCTCATTTTCAAAAAAATAGTTTTATTGAGAACATCAGTAAGATACACTTTTAACCTAAAATGATTTTCCTCTACGCTAGTACTGTTACAAATTGCGTCTTCTCTATTTTTTATTTACATATACATCTAATATACATATACCTTTAAGGAATACAATCTTTCACCCACATTTAATTTATTTATCCTTCTAATATCTGTAGCTCCTCTACTGAAGCTTAAATAATGCTTTTATCAGCGAAATGGCTTCTGCATTATCATCCATCTTAAAAGTTTTAGATGTCCCATTTCAATTTCTGGTAGTTGATTCATCTCGTGCAACAGCTCTGTTTACCGCCTTATAGGGAGTTAACCTAACATTATGCTATCCAGAGCCAAATACAGTGATGGGGCTTGAAATCGTTGAAAAGTGTCAAAATCAATTGCAGTTTATTCCATTTTCACAACATACTTGCCATTGACTTAGATTATGCTAGTCTTCAGCATTAACTATGTGTGTTGTTCTTATCTGTATTTCTCTGTATTTCCCAAAATCTTCCAACTCTCAGCAGTATAGATTCTCATCCACATTTGTGCTACTATCATCAATAACCTCCATATGCTTCATTCTAAAATGAGTCACTTCTTTTTCTTGGAAAATTAACTCAATCACTTGTAGCAGTTCCTAAGTGGTTTTGTTCCAGCCATAATCCAATCTCTTATCAGAGACCAATAAAAAATTGTAAGATGGGCTCTTCAACTTCATATTTAAAAGGATTATTTGCATAAGCTAACATTCATTTTTAAACTCTTTTAAATATTTCATCTTCACATAGAGCACAAAACATTCTTTTCACTTCTAAAGTATATTTTTGTAGTTATTAGTTGAGTCAGAGGATGCTCGTGAACTCAATTTGGAAAAATAAAGCCTTTTGATTCGCTTTTACTGTAGTCAATGATTGCTTGTAGCCAACATTTGCAGACTGAGAATTTGGGATGTATCTATCATTTTCCACATTTCTAGGCAGCTTTAGTTCAAGTTTCACCAAATAATAGAAGACTCCATGGTTGGAGATTCCACAGTCACTCTGGGCTCTGTTCTAATATCTCGCTATCTTTATGGTGCAAAACCTTTTCTTTATATCTAGTCATAATTTCCCACAGAAGAGCACTCCAAAGATCTTGTACCTCATGTCCTCCAGTCTGCTAAGTATCTATGTGGCCTCTGCTGAAATCACTCCACTATGTCCATGTCTTTCTTGTACTGAAAAGCAGAAAACTGAACACAGTACTGAGATAACCCTCAGAAACTTCAAATGAGTGCAAACACATCTGGTCACCTCTCACAGTTACATGGTAACAGTGTGCCATGTCCTGTTCTGAAAATAAAACCAGTTTTTTAAACACAAAATGTTCTGGGCTCCAACTAGAATAGCTTTTTCCCCCGTAAGCACACCTTGGAAGAGAATTTAAGATCTTCTCTTTTGCTTTTCCTTTGATGACTAAAATTTCACTCTACAATAGGAGCAGATGAAAATTCCCGCAGCCCACAATTGCCCACGTTTGCAAGACTTTAAGCACAATGCGGTGCATACATGATGAATTGCCTGATACTGGCAATGTTAGCTAGCATCTTATATTTTGGATTATGATATGATGAGCTATGACTGCAGTTTATCGCACTGATTATGATTTCACTACTACCTTCTGCTTCCCCAGCTGTTGTGTTCATTGGTTGCTGCCTATATGTAAGCTCTTTGGGGCACAAAGTACCTTTCAGATACAGATATATAATGCAAGACTGATCTGTGTTATGAGTTACCCTCTCTGTTCATGCAGCAGCAGACAACCAATCATATTAGCACCTAATATTGCACATTAGTTGTCCTCACAAATTTTACATTTATTATTTACCGAAGGACCTTTCTCCTGAAAGTGTGCTTCAGAATTACCTTGGATCTTGCAGAGACTAAGATCCTGGTCTTACAAAATCTCTTTGAAGTCCCATATTATACATATAAAGAGGCTGAAGTGGAATAGCCCAAGGCACAACACAGCTCCCAGCAAGTATATAGAAGGGAGATGCCCAAGGAATTCAGAGAATCTCAAACTGGTTCCTTCTAATGAGGTGCAATATTGTGCATAACACAAAAATCTCAAATGCATTCAGGTATAGACCAGTTTCAAAAGTCAGCATTTCAAGATAACACAAGAATTTCTGTAATACATTGCTGAGTACACTTTTCCAAATATTCAGCTTACATTTCCAGTTTCCGTTCATCTTTCCAGAACAATACACTTTTTTTCTCTTTCTTTCTCTTCCTTTTCCTTCCTCTCATATGCTGAAAGCTCTTCAATTTTTCTGGGAATTATTTTGGATCCCTACTTCATTTCATGAACATCACATGTCATTTTACAAAAAAAATCTTTATCTTTCCTGTCCGATTTAAAGCTCTATTGCTACTCCCATGTCTTGTAAGAGTCCAGACTGCACACTAACTTTTTATGCCTTAAAGCTTCTAAGATATATTTAAATAATTTTCTGATGATGGACTTGGTTACTGGAAGTTCGGGGATTAAAAAGATGCACTTTTTTTGCCAGAGTAGCAAGGCTGGGTGAGACTAGCTGAAGCTCTTAGTGCACTAAAACTAGTCTCACTAACTGATGACCTAATATACCATCAGATTTTCCAGAGCACGTTTCCATTTTAATTTCATACACAGACAAAGTTCATTTTAGGCTTATCAAGCCACAGCATACCATACTTGGATCAAATTCTGCATGTAAGGAAATTGCTCACTAAAGTTCTCGTCAGTCCATGTTACATGTACCTACAGGATCATCAGTAACATAAATTAAATTTATATGGAATATATTTAATAGCCACAAAATTTCACATTCTAGTCATGTACTCTTTATAAAAATATTCAGTTACATTAGAGGGATTTAACTTATGAAAGGAATATACATTAAACGAAAAACAACAGCTAACTGATGGGAATTAGGGAATTTATTTATTTGCTTGTTTTGTGGTTGTAGATAAGACATTAATATTTTGAATGTCTAGTATTATCTATAAAAATAGCTGACACTGGTTGGTGTTGCAGCAAAATATAGTGGATTAATAAGACTAATGATTGGATTCTATGTATTTATTATATTTTTACATCTTCTGATATATATTTGTGACCCTTCGAGTTGTGTTAAAAAGGAGCAGTGTTGTCTAGTCTTATAATAGTCGACTTATAGTGGTTTATTTCATTCTTGTTGCAATCCACTATTCTCCAGACCATTTTCGAAAAGTGTCGTATTACTATCTTTTTTTTTTTCCTTTGGAATGACAATCTGCCTCCCTAAAATCCATCTGGAGTTTCCCCTGAATAAATATTATTTTCTTCTCTAATTTGTGATCTAAATTATCCGATGATGTTGCTCTGTGATGTTAAACAGCTGTTGTGTTTCACGCCCCAAAGTTAACTTCATTGGTTAAGAAATTTATTCATTTCTGTTTTATCTTAAAAAATGTCTTTGGTATCTTGAATTAAATGCAATATATGCACACAAGAAAATATTATATATTTTATCACCTGTAATGAAAGTAAGATCTTTGTAGATGACACATATTATTAATCCCATAGATGCTACTGAAAAGGTTTTTAATATAACAGTGTCCCGGAAAAGATTAAACCAAAAATGACTATACCAGGATTCCAGAGATATAAATAAAGTTGTTTTTTTTCTGGGAAAGCACCTGCTTTTATATATTGATGAGAAATTTCACAGGGGCATATTTTGCCCTCAGACACTCATGCATAAATCAAATTGATTTCAATAGAAATTGTGAGTGCATATTTGGTTGCTTTTACTGGAGCAGTGGTATTGCAGAGGCTTCTACAGAGATTACACAGCTAGATTTGCCTTTAACCTTAAAATCCCCATTTTACACTTGAATTGGCAATTTTAGCTTCCAGATCTGACAAAGTCATCCAGAGGGAAATAAAATCTCCCATGAAGAGCTAGAGTTTGGCAGAGTGTCCTAGAAAAAGTATCAGTGCATGCATGTTCTATTCCTGTACCCATGCTCTGGCATGTGCTCCAGGCCACTTTCAGAGCCACGATGATGGGTTAGAGGGACCTTTGGTCTGATGTGATACAACCAATTTTATTTCAGTACGTAATCTAGAATTTTTAAATGAGTATATGCTTTTTAATTTTTACAGATGAAATACTACACTGTGTTTTTAAACTTCACTTTGTCACTCATTTTCTTGGTTTCTGGTCTACGAGTCACCACAGCCTACAGGTACCTGTAGGTACCTAGTTTCACTTATCTCTATTTAAATTCCTTTAAAGCAAATTTGACTTAATACAGAGATGAAGAATAAAATTGAGAAAAGTACTTGTCTGTTCTTGCTATTTGATGATCTCTGACCTCTACATTTTCTTTGAAAAAGACCAGTTAAAACCACCTAGTGTAACTTAGTGTCCACCTAGTATTCACATATCCTGGTCTTGTAGGCTATCTTGAGACCCTACTCTCTTCTCAGTGTGTTTTTCTAGAACGAAGTCTACTTTTGGAACTTTCAAAATCCTGTCTGAAAGATGAAAATAGTAATGGTACATTTAGTGAGTACATGCTACCTCAGTATTTCTTTGACAGCATTCTTCTCAACATAAATTATACGCTGTGACTCCTCTCACCCTACAACTGCATCTCAAACATAACAGGTTATTTGAGAAGGAGTATTGATAACCCATGGCCTAATGAGTATATTTAGCTCTGCAAAAATAAAGCCAATGACAAAAAAAACCCACAAAACTCTTTGCTGATATGAGCTCAATATGTCAAACAATTAAGAATGTACAGAGAATGCTGTTTGTCTCCCACTTTACATCAGTTTAGAATGTAGCTAGAATGATTTTTCCCATCTTTATCAGTGATCAATGATGTATTGAGCTAACAACCAATCCCTGGAGAATCCATGTATGTCTGAAAAATCCCATTGCAGGCTACCCCAATATTAGAACTAAATATTTCAAATCAGTTAATTAATTGGACTTAAATATATTTGTATGTGTTCTGTGATTCAATGTAGAATTACTTAGATTTTTTTTCAGAATTCTGAGTAAGTTCATCAATTCATATCCTCAGTTTGTTTTTTGTAATGGTCAGTGATCTCTCTCTTAAAGAAGCATCATCTTAGTAAACTAAGAACGCAATGACCTTGTGGGCATCTAGGTACTTTGCTCCAAAAATCATCCTTACAAGAACATATTTTCTATCAACCACTAGAGAGCAATGTCTCAGCTCACTCCATCAGCAATTCATTGACCTTCTTAACTTTAAGCAATTATTGCCTGACATTCAAACTGGGTGATGTTTTAAGCTCTACTATGCTCTGTACACTCTCTTCTGTTAATGATGGTGGATGAAGTCTGGCAGTCTGTTGATTGGGTACTTGAATTCAGCTCTTACTAATCATAAACACGTGTTCTATTCCAACCCATTTGTACATGGAGTAGTGTACCTACTTGACTTTCATAACACTGTCATCTGATGTGCTGGAACTTTATTGCCAAAGGTCAAGCGTCTTGTTATAGTCAACTGCTGTACCTTGGCCTCTATTGGCTACTTGGATAGAATGTGAACAGGAAAAAGTCTAGTCTTTGGTCAGAGAGCATTACTGAGATTTAAGATAATGATCACAGCCCTAGGATTTGTATGGGTCATAGAATAATGAGGGAACCATCATGATTTTCTTGTTTTGCTTTTATTTATGCTTCCTCAAGATATGGGCATTCTAAAGTCCTAGTATTGGACTTGGATCCTCCTAGTTAGAATAATTTTAACAATGAAGAAGGACAAACTATTAAGATCTACCCATAAAAAAAAATTCAATTATCAACCATATCAGATATTCGAAATCAAAACCAAAAGACCCCCCACCAAACTAAGCGATTCAGTAATCAGGTACTGGATATCTTCTGGTTAGGGAAAGTATGCCAGATGTGAAGTACAGCTACTGTTCTCTGTTCACCATGAGCTATTGTTTTGCTTGAATAGTTTCTGCATTAGGAAAGGAGATTAATCTGTGCTTTATCCCTAGATTTTTCTTTAGTTTCCTCGCCAAGCCCCAGTGGCAATAATTATCTCCTAGCTAGAACTGTGTTCTCTTGTACTCACAATACCCTTTTCTACTTCCTAACTTTTATGGCAACATCAGTGCATGCTGTACCTAGCTGCCATCTTTGGCGCTGAACATCACTGATGTGAGCAGGATGCCAAAATTATTCAAGACAGGAAATGAGACTCATTGTTATATCAAAATGGAAAGGGAAGGAAATGAAATGGTCTGCAGCTGTACATCTAGACACCATTACATTAAATTCAAGAAGTTTCACACAGTGAATATAATATACTATCAGGTGAGTAAAATGAATGAAAATTAGATTTACTGTATTCTCTGCTGTTTCCAGTAGCACTGATACTGAAGATATTCTTGGGAACTTTGTTAAGACTCTCTGATCCTTGGTCTATCCATTTGTATACTAGTGTTTGCAAATATTTCTGAAAGTTCATATATGAGCTCCAAGATTGTAACCTGAGGACTGCTATTAGCAATGACTGTTGCTTAGACACATTGTTGTGGTCCCCAAGCAGCTCCAAGCTGAATTCCTCTTCATGTCCTAGTGAGTATTTCTTTCTACTTCTAATGACTCTGAAAGAGTCATGCATAATAAATACATGATTCACCGACAGCTACTTAGCCTGCTGTCTAACAAATCTCTAATTTGTTATCTAGTAAATATAGTAACACTTAAAATACAGAGGCTCAATCAATGAATATCTCTCCCTGTCTCACTTATCTGGAATAGACAAAATGCTATGTATTGCTGCTATCCGTGATTACAGGATACACATACAAATCATGATTAAAAAAATGGTACGAAATGATGAAGAAAAAAAGACACTTAAACATACTGTTATTAGCTCTCTTCTTTCTGCCTCCTCTTATATGATGTCCTGCTAGGACTACCCCCCAAAACCAGAATTTAGAAATGGAAAGGTTAGCTGGATGAAAGCCTGAATCCAGATTAGATTACTGTATCACAGAATCACAGAATCACAGAATTGTAGGGGTTGGAAGGGACTTCGAGAGATCATCGAGTCCAACCCCCCTGCCAGAGCAGGTTCCCTACAGCAGGTTGCACAGGTGGGCATCCAGGTGGGTCTTGAATATCTCCAGGGAAGGAGACTCCAGAACCTCCCTGGGCAGCCTGTTCCAGTGCTCCGTCACCCGCACCGTGAAGAAGTTCTTCCGCATGTTGGTGCGGAACTTCCTGTGCTCCAGTTTAAGGCCGTTGCCCCTTGTCCTGTCCCCACAGACCACTGAAAAGAGATTCCCCACCTCCATTAGCCTCCCACACCTAAGATACTTATAAACATTGATCAGGTCCCCTCTCAGCCTTCTTTTCTCCAGGCTGAACAGACCCAGATTACTGAACCTCTCCTCATAAGGGAGATGCTCCAGACCCTTGATCATCTTTGTGGCCCTCCGCTGGACTCTTTCCAGGAGGTCCCTGTCTTTTTTATGCTGGGGAGCCCAGAACTGGATGCAATACTCCAGCTGAGGCCTGACCAGGGCAGAGTAGAGGGGGAGGATCACCTCCCTCGACCTGCTGGCAATGCACTTTTTAATGCACCCCAAGATCCCATTGGCCTTCTTGGCCACCAAGGCACACTGCTGGCTCATGGCCAACCTGTTGTCTACCAGGACCCCCAGGTCCCTCTCTGTAGAGCTCCTCTCCAGCAGGTCATCCCCCAGCCTGTACTGGTGCACGCGGTAGGTCACTGTAGGTAATCCTTTCTTTTATTACAATAGGTTTCAGTAACCCTACTTCAGATTGTCAAGACAAAGTGCCAGACAGAATGTCTAAACCTCCCTGGTAGACATGATGGGTTGCAAGCTAGAAGCATGGAGCAACAAGAGCTAATGATCCCAAATAAGGATATTTGAAGAGTACCCAGGCTCTGTATGGAACTCATTAGAAATATTCTTCTATATTCTTGAAAGTTCATTAGAAAACTCAATATCTGACTTATCTTGGAGGTGAACAAATGACCTCCAGGGTCCCCTTCCAATCTCATCTGTTCTGTCATCTGTCTAGTATCATTTTCCTTGAGTTACCAGTGTTAAACTGGGGCTCTGTGGGTTTACAGTAAGTGTAATTATAGTTAGGACACAGAAAGCAAAAAGTGTAAATCCTGCAGATACTAAATACACCTAATAACTATTTACTTCTGTAGGAATTGTGCTGTTATCTACTTGTGGTAAAGAGGTAATTTAGAGCATGTTGCCTTAACTGCATAGTAGAGAGGTTCTTATGAATAACTTTATCTCACTATTTTCTTTCATTACATTAAATCAATTATCTCCAGAGGGTTGGTTTTTGATGTCTCAGGCATTTCTGGTTTCCAGAGTGAATGTGAATATTTTGTATGATTTTAATCTGCATAGGTCCATGATCCTTTGCCTCTGTTATATTTGAATTTTGGAACTGAAAATAAGAAAGCTTGTCAAAACCTTTATTTTTCCTGGCTTCATGTCAAATCCATGTAGAACCCTGCATTCACCATGTATTTTCATAAAATGGCTTGGGTTTCATTAAATTAAAAGGACTTGTCAACTTTCAGAAGATGTGCAGCTGAGATATCAGTTTGTAATTATATCTGAAACATGGCAGTCGCTTCATTGAAAACAGCATTCTCAGTTTTGTCTTTAAAACCATATGTTTTGCCAAAGAATGCTACAAATGATCTGTTTGAGATTAAAAAACAAACCAAAATAAATTAAATGAAAAATACGAAACAACTATCCAGCTTAATCAAACTATTTTCTCAATACTGTCTGCTATGAATTTCAAAATATTCAACAGCTTTCTACAGTGTTACCAGTCACCTCTTCAGCAGTCAGTTCTTCATCATTGTTTTTCAAATCACTGGAAAAGACCAACTTTTTGGAGGAAAAATGAAACTGATCACAGTCATAAAAAAAATAAATGCACATACTTTTCTGGTGCTTGGTTGTTGAGTATTGGGATAAATAATAGATTAGAGACTATAGTTGCAGATTAAGAAACTAGGAAATGCTGTGATCACTTGTTCTGAGCTCTCAGAGAATTTTTTTTTTCAAAAGACATCAATACAAATGATGAGTCAAATTCAGTTCCCAAATCGTCCAAGAGCTTTATTCTTGCTATTTTTGTTTGGTTTAAGCTCTCTAGAGAAGCTAGAAAGAGAAATGCTCTGTGATGATTTTAATATAAATAAATCATTAAATGATAAAAGAAACATTTCTTAGAAATACTTAAGAAAGGGATGAGATAAAGAGTGTGGATGGAGGCAAAAATACTTATGAAGTTTTGAAGTGAGACTACAAAGTTTAGAAGAGATAAGAAGAAGATTTTTGTTTACTATGTGCTACCAAAGAGAGCAAAGAGATGATTGCTTGGCCACAAGGGTTCTTGCATGGTTCAGGTGCTGAGCTTATATATATATGTCTCTGTGTCAAATTCAGGTCTGCCCATAATTGATACAATCCAGAATTTCCACTTCTGGAGAATTTGCTTAATTATGTTTAAATTTAATGGGACTGTTGTCTGTGTGAACGCTAAGGATTTTTCCTACAGCAGGATACAGTTATAGACAATGAGGGACTTCAGTGCTGATGCGATGAGATTAGAGAGCAGTTAATGAAATCTCAATTTTGGAGTACTGTATGTATGAATTCTGTGATTCTTCCACCTTGTGTAAAACTGTTTAGCATAGAGTTAATTAAATATATAAGGACTGACCCGAAAGTAATGCCTCCCATTTTATTATATTAGCCCGTAACATCAGAGGCAGATGTTTGTAGAGGTTGAATCTTCCCACCAATATTCCATTACATTTTTATGCCATGTGACAGATTCTAGTCTGAAAAAATGGCATCTGAAATTAAACTGTATATGAGACAAAAATGTGTCATTGGATTCCTCCATGCAGAAAAAATTGCACCCATTGACATTCATTGATGCTTGCTGAAGATTTCTGGTGACCAAATAGTGGATGTGAGCATAGTAAAGGCAGTGGATGGCGTGTTTTGTCAGTGGGGACAGCAACATGAAATACAAGCCGTGTTCTGTACTGCCAAGCACAGCTGTCACACTATCAAATGAAGAGCGTCTCCATCAGCTCATCCACGTGAATTAGTGGATTACAACGAGGGATCCATACACAGAGTTGAATATCATCTTCTATGTGTTGAAAAATGGTGGTGGCAGTGTTGGAATATCACAGTTTGTGCCAGGTGGGTCCCACGAATGCTATATATGTTATATATAGCTCATATATGGAAGTTTTTCAGGACTTATTGAACCAATATGTGGCTGAAGGTAATAGCTTCCTGGATCATGTCATTAGCAATGACAAGATATCTCCACTACGAGCCAGAGTCAAAACGGCAGTCCATGGAGTGCCAACATGTAAATTTCGCACTAGAGAAAAAGTTCAGGATGCAGCCTTCAGATAGTAAAGTGATGTGTGCTGTCTTTTGGCATAGGTAAGGGATTATCCTTCTGGATTTCCTGGAACCTGGACAAACCATCATCTCTGACCACTGCATTGAGACGCCTACTAAGCTGAAGGCTGGAGGTTCCAGAATCAGGCAGAGAAGACAACTCTTCTCTTGCAACACAGCAATGCCAGGCCCCATACCAGTTTGAAGACCATGGCGCACATTGCCAGTCTTGGCTGGACTGTTCTAACACACCCACCATATAGTTCAGATTTGAAGCCTTTTGATTTCCTTCTGTTCAGGCTGATGAAAGGCTGCATGAGCAACATTCTTAGCAATGACACTGTCATAGCAGTTTTGAAACAGTTGTTCACCTCCATTGGTGCAGATTTTTATGAGTACAGCATGCAGGTTCTTGTTCATCGCTGGCAAAAATGCATAGTTTATGGAGGTCACTATGATGAAAAACAGTGTTTGGTAGCTGAGAATTTTCTCTATCAAATAGCGTTATTGTGCTCTTTGTATCTGTTGTAGTTTCAATGGAAATAAATAGGAGACTACTTTTGGATCAACCTACTTATTTTCATAACACATGCACACGTCTATTATAGAATCATAGTATCATAGCATCATAGAATGTTGTTATTGGAAGGGACCTTGAAGATCATCCAGTTCTAACCCCCGTGTCATAGACAGAGTTGCCAAACACTAGATCAGACTGAGCAGGTCCCCATCCAACCTGGTCTTGAATGCCTCCAGTGCCTCAACTCCCTCTGAATAAAAAGTTTCTTCCTACTATCTAACTTAAGTCTCCCCTCTTTTAGTTTAAAATAATTCCCCCTTGTCTTATCACTATCAGATCAAGTAAAAAGTCAGTCTCTCTCCTTTTCATAAGCTCCTTTTAGGTGCTCTAAGGATGCAATGAGGTCTCCCCAGAGCATTCTATTCTCTATGCTGGACAAGCCCAACTCCCTCAGCCTTTCTTCACAGGAGAGGTGCTCCAACTCTCTGGTTATCTTCATGGCCTCCTCTGCACCTGCTCCAACAGCTGTACATCTTTCTTGTGCTGGGAGCCCCAGACCTGTGTGCAGTACACCAGACGGAGCCTCTTGAAGGCAGAGTAGAGGCGGACAATCCCTTCCCTCTCCCTGCTGCCATCACTCTTTCGATGCAGCTCAGGATACTGTTGGCTTTCCAGGCTGCAAGTGCACACTACTGGCTTGTGTCAAGCTTTTCATTCACCAGAACCTCCAAGTCCTTCTCTGCAGAAGATATAGGTATATTGGTATTGTGATAGACAAAAGGAAGCCAAATGAGAATGCAATGTTACTCTTGGCACAGAGACCATGTCAACCCAAACAGACTATAACTAGTTGATGTTTCCAAGTACAAATTTACATATTAAAAGAACAAAGCAGTTCAATCACATATTTGCTGACTGGAGACCAGTTTTCCCCAGAGGGAAGAGAAGTTCTTGAGCGTGGCTGCTGTCCAAATTACTATGAGAAAATAAATGAGATTTTACTTAGGTCATGCAAAAAGAGTTAGTTTTACATTTCTGCTTTTACCTGAAGAATAGATCATAAATTCTGTGTCCAGTCCACTTAAAATAGTAAGGATATATCAAAAAGATGTTAAGGGACAATGCAATGCTGCTTATTAACAGGAAATTTGAGTTTCCTTTAAATTCTGTTTTAGCTATCAAGCTTATGTTAGTCAGCAACTCCAATAAGGAGAAGCTGTATTTGGCATCCTATTGTGCATTTCTGTATTACCAATAAAGAGATCTTTCTTCATCAATTGATGGGTTATACAATCCTGAAAGTTATATGCTTTGGACAGGTGTATAGCAAAGAAAGAATTGCTTCCTCTGGCATACAGAAAAGCAACATAAAATATGAGAGTAAGGCTTGTTTTCCTCTTTCTTTGAAGTCATTTCATGCAGTTTCAGTTAATTCCTTCCCACTATAGAAATGGATCATGGGATTCTCATTTAGGAGTGATTTTTAAGGATCAATTTGCTTTCTTCTGCACCCTTAAATCAAAAGATGAAAACAACAAATGACTTCCAACGAGAAGGACTGATTGTGGATGTGGTTGTTCCACTTAATCCACACTAGACATTAATTGTAAATCCTCTCTCTGATAGCAAGTGTCTCATCTAGCATTGACTGAAATCTATGAAAGATCTGTCACTGACTTCATAAATTATTAAACCAGTACACACTTGTAGCACATGGTAAGGAAAATTATACGTCAGATGTCAAATTTTTATTAACATTGACAAGGTACTTAGCCTTTTCACTCCTATTTCTATAATGACAGAAAACAAAGGATTTGAATCACAAATTTTCTTTTATTACTAATTACAGTTAGACAAGAAAAAATGTTTTCGTGGGGTTTTGTTGTTTTTTGTTTGTTTGTTTGTTTTGTTTTGTTTTTTTTGTTCCCAACTTCTGCCTTTGATTTACTATATTTCTTACATATATGTATATGTTTCACCTTGGTTTATTTGTTATTTAAGAAATGAGGCTTTTACACACCTTATGTGTAAGTGTCAGGAAATCTTTTGCTGAAAATCCCACATAAATGTAAAACAAGAAAATAAGGTTTCTTGGAATAGTCCCAGTAATATGTCAACAGCAGAGGACAGCTGAGGAGATATGTGTTGTATATGTGAAGGAGAAACTACAATTTTGGCTTTTTTCCCCTATATTACTTATGCACACAAAAACACATGCACAGGCACAGACTTGGAAGGGCAACACAGAGGAAACAGAAGATGTTACATTTGATATTGTTATCTCAGGAAAACTGAACTGACGCATTTGGCCAGTGAAAAGTAATTTTAAACTGAAACAAAAAAATCCAAACCATAATCAATAACTACTTTTGTAGATCCATTCAAGAGTACAGTGGTAAAACCAAGTCAAGAGAAAAACTATTAGGTAATAAAATCCTGAATGCAAATTGGTTGATACTGAGTAACTTACATAGAGTTTTCTAAGTATTTCTTTTTTTCCTCTTTAATAAAAATTTCATTTAGAAGTACTTTACACGTAAAGAGTTCTTCCTGACCTCAGTGTTAGGAATAAAACAAATTATTTTACTGCTGACAGTAATTAGGTGGAGGATCATTAGTAAAATCCAGCTATAATCTGTATGCTTACTGGAGGAATACTTAAAAGTGTCTCTACAGAGCTTTTCACGATTGCTATTTCCTGTCCCCTTTGAATACGTATTACCCATTTTCTTCTTCTATCTATCAAAAAGATTCCCATGCACACATTGGGTCGATGTTTACTATAGTCTGTCAAAGCCCATAGTTCAGCTCATGGGAAGTGCACATCTGCTTGCTGAACATGAGGATGCTCAAGAAATGATGAAGTTCTTGACATAAGGAAATAAACGGCATTGTTAAAGGACCCCATAAATACTGTGCTTTAAGTAAGTGAGCACTGTACTAATAGGAGAATTAAGAAATGAACCTACACAAATTATCCCTGATTCCAGACTTTGAACACAAGTATATAATTTTGGCTGTATCACACAATGAGAGTGTATTGATTTATGCAAACTTTTACTTTCCAAACCCCAAAGCACTTTACGAGCTGTGCAACATATACAGGAGCACTTTCACTTATTACTAAATGCAGAAATCTCTGCAGTAGAGCTCTGCGTCTGTTAATTAAGGTACATGTGTAGCCCAAATTTCTTTTTATTATACCCTCGTGAACCATCTGCATATCTCAGCCTGGGAACCAAAGCAGTGATGTTGCCATTAATCTCCACAGGCTCAGATTTTCTCCCAGAGATATTATGAAAGTAGATTAAATCTATATAGAGATCTCATGCCAATGCAAGGAATTGAACACAGTTTGAAGTTCTTTATTGAGAAAACTCCTCTATCTGGTCACCAAAAATGGTGCTGGTGAATGGTATTAATCTTCCAACCTACAAAGATGATTTCCTTTATTCTGCTAGAAGATGAGTGGCATTTGCCTTCTGAAAATGTTCACTGAGAACCAGGGATGTAGGGCTTTTCAAGCATCATAATTGATAGATTTGTAATTAACAAGCTATGCAGCAGGAAGAAAATCATAGTTATGATGACTAGATTACAAACCCAGTCCTTTCATTCTGCTTCTTGTGATTTTGCAATGGCTCTGATTGTAGCTCTTCTTCCATTTGCATAACTTCATAAGCATTTGAGGTGCATGCTGATTTCACATTTTCTCTCATTTGATGTGTTGCAGGTGCTTGTCAGTGACTACCAGAATTTCTATTACAGTCAGCTTTTATTTTCTTGAAATATTTGTGCAGGAGAATACAACACTAAGGCATGACATGATTCCATCTTAGTCCTACTAAATAGAAAGACTTACAGTAGGTATAAAATGAACTGTACAACAGAGGGGTTTGGGTCCGATGGCTACAGTGGAGCTGATGGAGAGGGGATTGACTTTGAATAGTGTATGAGAGAATTTAAGAATGTCTTTGCATCTATTTGTATTCAGCAAGATATCTATGCATATGATTAATGTTGTCTTCCCTTCTCCCTAGGTTGCTGTCCTTGCCTCACGATTAACACTGGTCTAGTATCCTGTCATCATTCAGACATCAGTGGGACTTCAATATGACAGATGCCTTCATGGCAAACATACTCAAGACTGACTGAGGTAAAAGCCTGGGCTGCAAGGCTGGGAAATGCTGACAGCTGTGGAAAGGTACTATAGGGTACTATATGTAGGTTATTGGTTCTAGTGCTTCAAAGTTCTTCCCTGCGTGTGGTAGGGGGGTTGGAACTTGATGATCCTTAGGGTCCCTTTCAACCCATGCTATTCTATAATTCTATGAAAGTAAGATTTTGGGTTGACGACTTCAAACACTTATTCCAACTCTATTTTTCAGGTCTCGTCATCTGCAATCTAGATTTCTTCACCAACTTCTGCACCAAGATCTAAATATCCAACCATTTGAGGTGTTGTTAAGGTGTATGTAAAAATTTAGGATCTTTCTGTGGTGATACTTCCAGAAAACAGATAGCAAGTGTGTAGTGTTATTTGCATGTAATGGTAAGTACAACACACATCACATTGTTTTTAATGGCCAATTCAGCTTGTATTCCATTCACTCAATTCTATTTGCTACTTCAGGGCTCTGCAAAACGGGTAAATCACTCGTGCCAAAATCGTAAAGAAAGGTCTGCTTAGATCTTCTTTCCGGACAGAAGGAGAAGTTGGTACATTGACCATAAGTGAGCATTGATGGAATACTAAAGAATCTATACGAAGAAATGTTTTACTGTGATGGAAAACAGATTATTTAAGAAAAATGTGCTCAAGAGTACTGCCTAGCTCATACCATATTAATGGTTTGGTTCGGGACTCATGAAAGCACTTACATTCCCTTTTTCTATACTTTTGACTAATGACGTTGAACAAAATGTGAATTATCAACACTCTGCACCATAATGTGCAGCTTTATTCAGTCTTAGAAGGGTCATCAGATAGCAATGGGACTGTGACTTCAAGAAGGAACAAAGACTAAAGTCACCTTCAGATATCTCAAACTCTGGTATGTGGTTGGTACATAAAAGGGGAGCAGAGTAATTAGCTGTAGATTATGCTATTATCCTGCAGTAGGCAATGATGCATGTTACCAGTGCCTACATATTTTATTACTATTTTTCACTTTTTCACTGTTTTTTTGATGCTAGGGATGGGTTTTATTTTTTTTTTTCCATAACCACTTTTTTTAGGCAATTATAGTTAGAAATTTGAACTATCAGTTCAGTTTGGTTACTCCCATGAGGATATTTGCTTTACAAAGACTACCATTATCTGTTTACTTGTTTATCTACAAAATAAAATGTTCTTTGAGGAATTTTTAAGACTGTGCATCAAGAGCAGTTTCCATTCAAATTCGTATTGCAAGTCAGCAATCACTTTTAGGAATATTAGCCTTTTATTAAGTTTTCTCTTCTTTTGTGTTTCCTGGACACAATGAGGAGTGAATTTGGTTATAATTATGATTTTTTTTTTAATTATTATCCAAGTAGTGACACTAAACGTGAAAATAATCTCAGGAAATTATAAATAATACATACTTAAGTCTTTATTTCAGTAACAGTGAGAGATATAACGGAAACATAACTCCTTTATGAGAAATAGCTACATTTGTAAGAAGAGGATTATGTGTTTTTGCAGAAGAAACTCTCTAATTTAAAAATAAAACCTTGTTTCTTCATACTCTGCAGTAATAACTGCACCTAGAAATAATATAGACAGCTGTGGTAGAATATACATCATACAAACTCATTTATAAACAAATTTAACTTTATATATGGGAACTATGATAAAAGGGAGGTATTTTGCATGATAACTCATTTTTATAGTGAAAGTGACTCAAACACTCCTGACAGCTTTTTGAGAACAACAAAATCAGACTTTGTCCACTAGCTAAACAGGGATTTTTGTCTAGCCTGTTTTTATACTTCGCAGGGTCAGCTACTCCCTCTACAAAACTTGCACAAGGAACAGTAAATGGGAGTGGACTTTTATTTGCAAGAAGCATTAATAGTGCCAGGGCCATTGAATTTTTTAATGAAGGAAAAAAATAAAGGAAGAGTTTGCTTTCTTTGCCTCTGCTCTAATATGTTGATGTGCCGGAGTCTCTTCAACAGATTAACAAAATAATGTTTGTGCAGATATTGAACCTGCCGTTTACATGCTCAACGATGCATTCTCAACCACCCACTCCCAGCATTCCCCTTCATTTACTGGCAGAATTTATTCTTACACACATACAGTACACTTGATGGACAATTTATGCTGGATTCTGTGCCTAGCACAAGTATTGCATCAGACAAAAGGATTGAGAGTGTTGTGTTTTCTTTTCAGAAAGAATTGTTTTATTCACAGAGATAATTTCATCCGCAACGTTTTGGAGAAATCTTTCTGTCTTTCCTCTTCATTTGACTGACTTATAATTTCCTATACATTTTTCTTCCAAATTTTTCCACTCCTATTTGTTACCCTGTAAATACATTCCTCTGCAGCTAATGTCTCTGAAAATATTATTGTCCTTCTGTTTTAAGTCTAAAATGGTGTGTATGGAGGGGTTCATGGCTATCATGAAGTGTACATTCCTAGATTGTCTTATAGTTGACAACAACAATCCATGATTTCTTGCCATCCTATTGTTCTTACTCTTTGTATTTTGCAGTAGGCTCATCTTGTTAGGTACTTAAAATAGTTGCCATTACTAATAAGGCTTAGCTTAGAAATATTGCCACTCATTTTGGTGCTTTGGACTCAGTCCTCCAAGGCAGAAAATGTCATCATGGGATAATGAACCTTTCATTCAGTCTTGCTGAACGACTCAGATATGATCCCTGCAATAGCATGGCTAATATTCAGAGGTGTGTGACCTCTGGTTTTGCAGTCAGGAAAAGCTTGCCTACTTTTTTCCTGCCTAGGATTACAAAAATAAGGAGATGAGGTAAAAATGCATATTTATGCTCATTTCGACCTCCCACAATGAATCTGAGAAGTACTTAAAATGCACTTATTTGCTTCAGATATTCTGTCCAGGAAAATGTTTCCACAAGCATTTTACAGACTTACTGTAAATAATACAATCACACACTTCAAAAATAAGTAAGCAAGAAGGACCAGGACAGAGGCAACTGAGGAATAAGCAGAGATTGTAAGTATGCTGCTGAATTTATGATACAGCTGAAGGTGGAGTGGCTGATCTAGACAACAGGATTTACAGATAACAAACCAGGTCTACCAGGAATGGCAATGCTGGGTGGAAATGGAAGCAGTGAAGGTGGAAGTGTGAGACAGTCTGTGCGTGAGGTTCTTGAAGCTCTAAGAAGAGCTTTGTTTTAATTTGCCTTTATTTTATTTTATTTTTTTAGTTGATGTTGGAGAATAATTTGGCAGGGTATCTTTTACTTTTGGAGAAATATTTTAAAGTAATATGCAAGGCAGTAATGGCTTTCTTCTGTGGGTGACTGCACAGTGATGCCGGGTCATTTCATAGAATTGAAAACCACTAATTTTGGGTACACTCTAGTGCCACAAATGTGATTCTTGTCACACAGAATGAAGACAAGGCTCAGAAAACCACAGCTGGAGAAACAGGGACAAATCGGTTTGTTAATGATTTTGTTAGAGTTGGGGGATCCTGCATGGTGGTCTCCAGAGAGCTGCTTCTTACTGGAGATCTAGTGAGGGAAATGAGTGAAAAATCTCCAGAGAACAAAGTGAAGAAAATAGGTGCCTCTTCTACGGTGAGACCTAAGGGAAGCATGAAGGCTTGTTTGAGGAATGCATAGACATGCACGAATACAGAAATTTCTGATGAAATTATGTACCTTGAAGTGGAGATAAAATCTATTCCAAGGTTATCCTTATGCCTACTCAAACTTAATGATCATTGCCAAAAAAAGTGGCGGATATACATGCATTGCCACAGCTGAACATTAAGGCTTGTTGTCTACATGTGTCAAAAAGTAATCCTTGGCACATTGGCTAATTGGAACATAACAGTCCATGTTCGAGTTATTAGTTTTTCTCAGTCTTTAAAAGAGAATAGCCATATTGCAAACTGCCTTGGTCTCAGGTGCATCATGAATCCTGATTCATGCCCAGAAACAGTTTGGAACAACGACAATATGCTTAGATCCCTAGCTAACGATTGTGTAAGAGAGCAGCTGAAGTCCAGTATCCAGGACTTTTTCTCCTTTACAGTTTTTTTGATGTAGAGGTAGCTATCATGATCAGTCCTAGTGCAAGGCAATGTTTGGGCACTAGATACCTTTTGAAGGCATGTTTTAGTGCCAAACTGGTCATCAGTGCAAATTTCCATATCCATATAGGATATGCTATGTCATGCCTGAGCAAGGTATCATTATCTCAGACCAAAACACCAAGAATTACAGACTTCAGTCCTGTGTCTGACACCAATTCTTCTCTAACCTCTGACATGTCACATTCTCTCTACTTCAGTTTCTCTCTTTATGGAGGTTTGGAAAAATTAAGCCATTACAACATAGCTGTTTGGAGATGAGAATCTTCAATGATTATGCACAATTATCCTTATTTTAAGCAAATTTGATGACATTCTGTCTAAGCAAAGCTGGTTACAGCAAGGAATGCTTTGGCCCAATGTCATTCTTTTGACAAATTTTAAAATATACGCCAAACTGAATTCTGGTGACTATTGAGTACAATTATTTTAGAGACTTCCATAATATTTAAGCTTTTGTAAAAAATGTGAAATATTAAGACCTAGGCTTGGTATTTGATTGAACTATTGAAAAGTCTCCTGATAGTATAGCTTGACAACGTTGTGAGACTACCTGATAGGCTTCTGGCCATAGATGGTTTATATAGGCCATTACTTTTCCTCAGTTGACACCCATCTATATCTTCCCTGACTTACTCTTCTATCCTTCTATTTCCCATTAATCTGCCTGACTAGGGTCTGTCATCTCCCAACTACACCGACTACACTTTTTCCTACTGAATCCTTCAAAGCCTGAAGGCATAATACGGATAAAGAGTTATTGTTGTCTGATGTTTCTATCTCTGTTATTGCCATTCTTCACTTTGCTTTCAAGGATGAAAATTCCAAGATTTGCCCTTGAATCTGAAGTTATTTTTCCCTCCCACAGTTTTTCAGCCCATTTCCATGCGTTGAGCTTTCTCTGGAGCGTTGCCAGAAGTTATCTTTATCCCATCACCCTCCTGCTGTTGCCAAAACCCTTACTCATATGTCAATTGCAATTCAAATTTTTTATAATATTCCTTAATTTCTAGTACATGCATTTTACACGGAGTTGCCAAGCTACTCCAATCCATAAGGGCTCTGAATACTATCCCCATTATTTTATAGCCACCCTCTTGCTGATCACTAAATGGTCCACTAACTGAAACACAGGAACCAGACAAAGGTTTAAACAGAGGAAATGAATGTAACTTGGTGATCCCTAGATCTTTACTATTTTCGTTCTCTAATTGCTTCTAACAGCCATTTTCAGTTCAAATTTATAAATCATTGCGTAAAAGCACAGCAAAAATCTTCTCCAAGTCAAAGATGAGAGAGTTAAAATTCATAATGCCTGATGCTGAAGTGTCTGATACTTCCTGCCACCTGGTGGAAAGGTTTCTTAGTTGCATTTTTCTCTCGGACAAGTTCACTAAAACGAGAATTCATAGGTTTTTAGTGTGCAGTGCAGCCCAGAAAGACTAAGTAGAACTGACTAACTAGCTGCATTGCCTCCCAGACCATCACAGTAGGACCCCTAAGGACAACACAGACTATCCAAGATCTGGACACAGATGGTTATTCTCAGTAGGCTCCACTGCTGCCATAGCTACCCTGAAGCCTGATTTGGTTTAAAGCTGTTTTTGACTTTGTTTCCATGAGTTCAGTCACAGCATTTTAGACTTTCTATCAGATCTGCCACTTGCTAATTTAAAACATATTGTCTTGTGGCTACTTAAATTGTAACAATAGTGGGTTTTATGTCTTTATTTATTTTAGCACTGCTGTTCACCCTGTTTATGCTCTATTCCATAAAATGGGCAGACTGGTAATGTGAGTACAGGACCTTTTCAGTGCATATGGCATATTCTAATCTATGCTTGCTTCCCAGTGAGCATTGTGGCAAACAGTTGCCAGTGCTATAGAAAGATGCTACATAAAAATGAAGGTGTACAGAGAGTGAAGGTCATGGTCCACCTTGAAAAGTTGACTTCAGGCCTTGATGCGGATGAGGGGCTTAGAGATTTCAGGCTCCAGTTACTATGTTCCATTATGTCTAAAAAAAGATTTTATAGCTGATTGTGAACCATACAGATACGAGAGAGATACAGCTTGAGGCAAGGGCATTTTTACATTCTGGATTGTGGTAAGGACATTTTTAGCAACACGCTAAATATATGAATTCTGCATTTCATTCAGTGACTCCTGCAGGTAAAACATAGAGGCTATTCTGATAGCAGATACCAAAGTACAGGACTGACGTTTCCCAGGCAAGTATTTCCTCTTTTTGGGATGGTAAATCATGCTGTATCTTGTTTTCTCTTATTCGATCTATTGTGTTCCTGATCGTATTGTGCAGCAGAGGTAGAGGACATGTCTCTTGTCTGACCCAAAATTAACCTAAAATTAATACTCCCTTCTGGACTGTAAGGACAAAGTCTTATTTTGGAAGGGAACTATCTAAACCATAGTAAAATGATGAGAAATATCCCCTTTTCTTGATTTCACCTTTCTACTACTATGCCACCAAAGCCAATGGCAGTAATGTCAATGACTGCTACAATGAAATGTTTCTTCTTCATCTGTTCAAACATTAGAGGACTTGGTGGTATGGATTTGGAATCACTGAAAAAAGCTGTTGTACAGTCTAAACTTCAGATATTTAGATAAATCTGTAGGCCTAGAACTCCTTATAGAATAAATGCAGGTAGCTGCTAAACACATTGAATTTCAGAATTTCCATTTGGATGACAAATATGCATTCCACGTCACCTTGCTGGAACAAGAAGTCAAGTTTGTAGGCATTAAAACAATTGATAAACCCAGGAAACTTCAAAGAATCTGTTTCCACTAAGACATATTAATCCAAATAAAAATTATGCACCTAAATCCCATAGAAGATCAGGGTTGTAGGTGATGGAAATGTGTTGAAGAGTAGAGTTGGACCTTGGCCCTAGTTACAGTTCAGAAGCATAACAAGATACCACCTTCCCAAGATATTTTTGAAGGAGGGGTAGATATCCAAAGTCTGTGACAACATTGCAACCCATAAGTTAAAAGCAAGTTTTTTGTTTTTTTTTTTCAATAGTGCACCCACACAAATATCAATCAATCAAAAAACAAATGTGAAACAGCTCTATCATCCTATACTGAAAAATGGTGTGCAGCAGTATCTTAATAAAGATGGTTATTCTTTTTTAGCAAGTTTCTTTGATTGTGAACAAGTGAAAAATCTTGTTTAACTTCCCAATTTGTTGCAACCACATTACACCTAAAATACAAATTGTCTCTTTCAGCTAGTGAATATTTGAAATCTTTGTGGAATTATTCATCCTAGCAAATGAAACTGAATGTTTCCGGATGAGATGTATGCCATCTAAATTGCCTTGTACTATCCAAAACAAAACAAAACAAATAATCCACAGCTTATTTACAATTTTCACAGAATTACAGAATAGCTGAGGCTGGAAAGCACCTCTAGGTCCAACTGGTAAAACCTCTGCTCCTGCAGAGACACCCAGAGCAGAGTGTTCTTGTGTTCACCAACTCTCATAAAATATGTTCTGAGGTCATTACCACACTAGAAAACATCTCCTGAAGGAATGAGTCCAGGCTGGAATCCCTTTTAACCACTCAGATCAGAATGATTCTGTAACAAATAAGGAGGAATTTGCTTTAACTGCTTATGCTGTTGAGAGACTGGATGGTAAATGGTTTCATCAGGCTGAGAGCCACTCACTAGTGTGGTTCCGCAAGGCTCCATTTTAAGGCCAATTCTCTTCAATGTTTTCATCAATGACTTGGATGCATGACTCAAAGGTATAATAAGTAAGTTAGTGGGCAACACTGAATTAAAACAAAAAAATAAAAAAGTTGTTGACTTCTTCAAGAGTAGAGAGGTCTTGTAGAGAAACCTTGACAAATTGGAGGGCTGTGCAATCATCAGTTGCATGAAGTTTAACAAGAGCAAATGTTGGATTCTGTATTTGGGACGGTGCAGCCCTGGATATACGTACAGACTGGGGGATGAGAGGCTGGAGAACAGCCCTACAGAAAAGGATCTGGGGGTTCTGGTTGATGGCAAATTGAATATGAGTCAACAGTGTGCCCTGGAGCCAAAAGGGCCAACCATACCCTGGGGTGCACCAGGCTCAGCTCTGCTGGGTGAGGGAAGGGGATGTCCCATTCTACCCTGTGCTGATGTGACCTCACCTCATGCAGTGGGTGGAGATTTGACACAACCACATAAGAAGGACATAAAGGTATTAGAAAGCATCCAAAGGAGGGCTGCAAAGATATTGAAGGATCTAGAGGACAAGGCATATGAGGAGTCACTGATGTCCCTTGGTTTGTTGAGACCAGATAAGAGAAGGCTGAGGGGAGGTCTTGTGCTGGACTACAGCTCACAAGGGAGTGGAGAGGCAGGTGCTGTTCTCTCTGATGACAGTGACATGATGTGAAGGAATAGCAGGGAGCTGCAACAGGGAGGGTCAAATTGGATATTAGGATAAGGTTCTTGACTGAGAGAGAGTGGCCAGGCACTGGAACAGGCTCTCTGGGGCAATGGTTATGACACCAAGCCTGTCAGAGTTAAAGAAGCATTTGAACAATGCTGCCAGAAATACAGTTTGAATATTGAGTGATCCTGTGTGGAGCCAGGAGTTAGATATGATGATTCTCGTGGGTCCATTTCAACTTGAGGATATTCTGCGACTTTATGATTCTATGAATCTTGTTACCTTGTAGACCAGAAAAGCCTCTTCCTGACTAACATTATACATAAATCTCTATCAGGTAGATAGAATTATTTTTATATCAATATAAAGTGATAAACCTCTATATGAGTGATCAGTATGATCATGAAAAGTACAATCTGTTTCCTAATGCCAGCTGCGTTCACTTAGCCTAAATTGGCCTTAAAATATAAACCATCACTTTTAGTGATGTTCATGACTCTTGTCAGAAAACAAAGAAGGAAAAAAAAAGAAAAAGAAAATGAAAGAAAAGTGGAAACACAGAAATAAAATCATCCTGATTTGAGTTCCTTATATCACCCTGATATAAGTTCCATAAAGCTTAATGGTACCAATTCTGTTAGAGATTATGATCCTCCAAGAATATGCTTGCCTCTTTACTAAGACAAATAAATGCTTTAAATTCACAAACTACATACTACATTAAATCATTGGATTTTTTTTCATTTCAGTACACTGAGATGTTTTTAGAGAAAGGAAAATAAAAAGTTCTACATACCTGAAAATGGTAAGATTTATAAATAAAAATAGATAATTCAATTTTTTTCAACTGGACCTCTCAATCACTGACAGCATAGACATGCTCCGCTTCTTTGCATTCTCTCAAAATGAGATTCTTCAATGGGATAATTGTTATTTTCCCATGTTAAATACATATTTAGGAAGCAGGAAAAATAGCACCCTATAGTGGATCATGGGCATTTCTCTGTCATGTATTCAATCTAAGATCTTGGGAGTAAAAGTTGCCATCTATGCTCTTTCTGAATGAATCCTTTCTCTGCAGAAAGGGCTATGTGCACCATCACTGGAAAAATCAGTCTTATATAGACAGATTTCCTCTCTTCTTTATCATGCTTGTACAGGTACTAATTTACAACAAGATTTTCACAGCAGTGTACTTTAAACTCACAAATAGAAAATCCTTCAGAAAATGAAATGAGGGATATGCCTTGTATGAATGGAAGTTTTCAGGAGTATGTGTTAATTTATATTGAATTTTTAAGGTAGTTAACCTCTGCAGGAAGACTGGGTTGCTATTTTATTTGCATAAGATTTATCTAAAGTTCAGTTCAATCTCTGAATCTTAATAAAATAAGGTGGAGAGGAGAGATGCAAGAAGCAGGAATATAGAGAATGTGTCTTGCAACTGCCTTAAGCAGAAATAGCAGTAAATAAATTTTAATATGCTTGGCAGGTTGCTTCTCTTCTTATCAAGTAAGCCAGTTGTAGAACCAGGTTCGTTCTTAAGCTGTGTCTAAGACTCAACTGAAGGCAAACCAGAGATCAGTGTGACTCTTAGATCTTTGTGTATGGGATGACAGAAATAGAGAAAACATAGATCAGAGAAAAAACAAGTGATTGATCTTCAGAAGTGATGAATAACAACAAAACAGACACGTGGACTTACATACTCAAGTAAAGGGGACTACGTGCACATTGGAAAATTAAGTCGGGCAGGAGAGTAGCAATAGAGGACTCAGATCTCTGCAAGATGCTAGCCTTGTCCTCAGGAATGAGAAAACAAAGGGAATGAGGAAAAGACAAAATGAGAAAGGGGGAGGAAGCAGAACAGAAGACAAGGTCCGTGTTGATTTTATTAGCTTTGGCATTCCATTTTCATATTAACTGCGTATTAGACAATAGGCTAAGGGAAAAAAAGTTTTAATTTTTTTTTGTATATATATATTAACCAAATATTTTATTGCACTCTACCCTTGTTAAATCTAATGTTATTCAATAGGTATATTAGTTTAAAAGCAAATTTTGTAATTTACTGTCCATTTTATAACATCCCTCCCGCCCCGAATCTTGGATGAGGACTGACTACTCTCCTCCCGTGCCAACAGGTAGATGACTCTGTCAGCTCAGACTGGGGCCCACAGAATGTATCTTGATATAGTTTTGACAAGGTATGTATCTGCCCTACCTCTTCTCTGCTACTCATGAAGAAACACCACCGTCAACAAACACCTATTATGGCTAACCTCCCACTGACCTCCACAAGTCAAATGCCTGAAACCTGTAACATTTTAAAATATAATTCAGTGACAGCATTTGAATTCAACAGGGAAGTATGAACAGTCTGGAATTCTTTTCTTACTCTGTTCCTGAGAGCTACTTGGATAAATAAAATTACTTTAAAGTGGTAAAGTTTTGGATATAAAGGAAAATGCATTATCTGTGTTTCGATGATGAATATCAGATTGTTTTTTCACCTCTGGTTGTTATGGCAGTCCAAGTCTGTGTTTTTGGCTGATGTGACTTGACTGATGTGTTTTTCCATGCTGTGTGTCAAATTGGGCACCTGTTAGAGTCAGCAGGGTGATGCCCTCTGATTTTGAGTAGCTTGACTTAACTTGTCTTACACCCAAGCACATATAGAAAAATCGGAGAGAGAACTTATGTTGTACAAAAACAAGCAAAGACTTTAGTATTGCCTGAACACTCCACTAACATAATTTTGACTCAACAAGAGCAGTTATTC
Organism: Penelope pileata; assembly: GCA_013396635.1. NCBI lineage: Eukaryota > Metazoa > Chordata > Aves > Galliformes > Cracidae > Penelope > Penelope pileata. Next base: position 116,716 of record WBMW01004674.1, read on the forward strand.
TCAAGATCTGACTTGCAGCAAGTCAATTCCATTTAGTATTCCCAGCTATTGACTTGTAGTCCAACAAATGAAGAATCGTATTCCTTTTACTTCTGAGAAACCTGACAGTTTATAGCTCATGAGTAACTGCCACATCCCTTGACAGTAACCTTAACAAAAGTTGGTGATATTTACAAATGATGAGTTTTGCCTATTGTCCTGAAGTTGCTCCTTTTCTTTCTACTTTGAGAAAGCACTGTGTTTACATCACGTTGCATAGGATCTAATTCAAGAAAGCAGTAACAATAGAGGAGAGACAATATGTCTATTAGTAAGGGCATCATATGATTCCTTTAATGCATAGTACCTTTTAGTAATCAAGACAGTCTACTGTCATAGGCTAATATTTTGCTCAGATGTTCTGAACCAATGAAAGTGATTCAGGGTGACAGAAACGCAAAAAGTCTTTCTCCTCAGAACTCCTCTCACTTAGTTTTTAGTCCACTGCAAGACTATACTTCTTATTCTGTGTAGATTTATTCTCTTTAATAGTTCCTTATAAAGAAGTATCATAGTAAGTTATATCCTTTGGGACATCTTTATATACTGTTTTATTAACTTTTTAAAGGAATCTGAACAGGTCAGAGGTGTACTATTTTTCTTTGGACAGTTTATGACCCTATTCTCCAAGCACTGTACTATTCTCTCCTTAATTAGCCCCCTATCATTTTGTTGTCCTTTTTATTTCCAATTTGCACCTTAGCTGAGGTAGTTTATGTCCCAATATACACACAGATAGTGTTTCCAAACCTTTAAAACAAGTTTTGTGGTTTGCCTTCATTTCTTAACCATGGATATGACATAGGTCATGCCTGCTAACAATGGGCAAGGACTTAATTTCACAGCGGGAAAACTCCAGATTAAAAGAAGTTAATAATGGAACTAATTTTTCAACTGAGTTTCACTGCTTTCACTAGAGAAACACAGCTTCAATAGATTCATTAGTGGGCTGGCTAGAGGAGACTTCTGGAGATTTCTGGTTCACATTCTCACTTGAAGCAGCAACAATGTTCCCAGTAGTGGATCAAGCCCACTATGTCACTGCTCAGGAGAGCCTTGAAAACCTCCAAGAATGGTGACTCCACAGCGTCTATGCATAACCTGTTCCAGTACTGTACTACCTTCCCAATAACTTTTTTTCCTCTAATGTCTGATCTGAACCAGCTTGTGGTAGTTGCTCCTTTTTTTTACTGCCTTCCACTTCTGAGAAGAGTTTGGCTTGATCTTCTCTGAAACCCCCCTCTCTATAGTTCCTGGCTGGCATCAGATTCATCTATTCACTTTCTAGACCAAACAAGCCCAGGTATTGCTACCTGTTGATCATGTGCCCTTGGAGTCCACTGAATTTCATAGACCCTTCTCCACATTAGTCCCGAGTTGGACTGAATATTACTCCATGTGGGATCTCATCAACACTGAGAAGAGAAAGGTAGCATTTTCTTTTGATCTCTTGACAGTGCTATTTTGTAGACCAGGATGCAATTTATCTTATTTCTGGTGATAGCATATTCAGTGGCTTATATTCCCTCTTGGAGACAATCATGACCTCCAAACCCTTGTCAGTGAGGTTATTATTCTTCTTATTCTTCTTCTTTTCTATTCTTCTTATCTTATACTGATGTTTAGGGTTATTCTGCTATAGTGCAGAACTTTCCACTTGTCCTTACTAAATCTGATATGGTTTTTGTTAGTTCAGTCCTCAAGTTTGTCTAAGTCATGTGTATTAGAAACTGTCATTTGTTGCAAGTCACTATCCAAGTTCATAATCCTGCAAAATTGTTGAAGACATACCTGACTATTGTTTAGGTCTTTAATGAAGCTGATGAACAGTATGGATTCCAGCACTGGACTTTGGGTTACTCTGCTCATTTCTGTCAGTCACTTGGATGGTGAGCAATTGATTAACACTCACTGAGTCTGCTCTTCAACCAAACTTTCAGACCCCCTTACTGACCACTCATCTAGCCTGCATTTCCTTAGTTTTCAAATGAAAATGCAGTACGAAACACCAGAGAAAGCTTCAGATCTGCATACCTGAAATAAATTGAGTTCAGAATAAGATACAGCTCCCTTGTATCACTTCCTAATAAACTGTAATAGCTGACATTCCTTTTTGTTTCACTTTCTCAGGAGACTGTTAAATACTTTTTTCAGTTTATTACTCTGAAGATAACCAAGATAAATCCTTGTCTATTTTTGTTGATGATCAGGTCCTAGCCACCAGAGTTCTTGCAGTCATCTCACGCTCTGACTCTCATGGTAATTTACCCAAGTTCTTTATACAATACAATAGAACTAATTTTTACAATAGAACTAATGAAGCTTGGTTTCCTAGGAGTGTGTGCCCAGTGAGTGTCAGTGTGCCAAGTCCCATCTGCCTTCCCTATAAGCTCAGAAAAATATTTCAGAATGTAGTGTTTCAGCTGCCCACAGAGTCCTTGGTGCCTTCTCACCATGACCAAATTTCCCATCTCCTTCCACGGCTAATAGGGCAGGAAACTGTGGTTAGTTCATATATATATTTGTGGACAGATCTGCACACAGACATTCACTGAGCTGAGCCTAGAGACTTTTCCTTATTGAGGTACTTATAAAGTTTCTTTTCTATATCCAACCCTTAGTTATCACTAAAGCTTAGGTCTTGTTATCTGTTTCTCTCTCTCTGTAGATCCTGTTTAGATTGATCATTGCACTTGGAATTAGCTTGTGATGCCACAGATGATGGCAGATACAAGTGTGGTTACACAGCAACATAAAACTTATTTCTCTAAGAAGCCAGATTAACATGCTTTCAAGCTGTTTCTCTCCTAGAAAATAAAATCAACAATTGACTAAATTTCTCTCTGTTTCTTTCCCTGAATACTGGATATTTTCTTTTTCCTGATGCAAATGATTTAATGATCCTGCTTACATACAGGAGTTATAACCATTAATCTAGATTAAAAAATATTTGGGTTATGTTTTACTTGCTCTCTCTGTTATATTTCTGACCTTGACACTGTAAGTTATGGGAGGCAGGAAGAGACTGTCCCTATTTTTCTGCAGCGTTGGACAAAGTACTACTTATCCTGAGCACTGAATCTCCCTTCAAATGTAGTCTGTGTTGCTCCTAAATTATATCAAAATTGCTGAAAAGGCCGCGTGAAATCCCTGTTTCAAAAGATCGTGTAATTCTCTTAAGATGAATGTAATTTCACAGGAAAGAAAATGAAGAGACATCTGAAACCAAAGCAGATTTTTACCTGGACCACTGATTGGAGGGCAAGCATCAGCAGATCTCTTAGCCACCAGTGAATGGCTTTGTGGTACTTAGCTACCAGCCAGGTGAAAGCACAATTGCTGCCTAGCATATAGGAGTTGGCAAACTAAGAGCTTCATTCATTCTCCACCAAACCGCAAGTATGGTATCAAGCTCCCTGTACAACGCGATCTCTTGCCTTTTTTTGGCTCTAAGTAAAGGGAAATAAAGGCATATAATAGACTAAAGTCTTTTGCTTCCATACTAACTTAGGATTTTGGAGGAAGAGAATCTTATATGTGAGTATATACTCCTCAAAACTTAATACTCAGATGTAGTAACAGTTCATAAACATAAAATTTGCTTACGCAGTTTCATCATTTCTCCACATAGGTCCACAAAAAAGCAGTCCAATCCAGTGGTTATCTCTGTAAGCCAGAGCACAGTTTAGTATTTCAACATTTGCAATTGAGAAGTAGTAAGTGTAATTAGTAGGAACAATACTTAGCAAATGCTCCATACCTTCATAATCCTCTGCAAACACTGAGATGGCTGCATCCCCACAGAAACTCTGATGACTTTTATTATGCTTAGAATGGATTTAGCTCATCAAGAGAAATGCTAGGCATGTCTCACTCTTTAAATATATTCATTTCCCTTTGAAATTGATTTAATGAGGAAGCTGATTTGGCCTATACAATCAGCAGAATCAGACTTTAAAAATGCATATTTTATTATATATATATGTAAATATATACGCATGCACAAGCACCACATACACAGATATATTTGAGTATAAATGTATATATAGACATACTGTCTGGTTCTGTTCTTTTTGTTCTTCTAATCATCCTTCTACAGGAGACAGTTAAGTCAAGATCCCTTCATTCCCTAATATAAGATCAGAGTACAGCACACTTATTAATGGCTCATAGCACCTGAGGCCCAGAATGATAGCAGAGATTTCTATAGAGAAAAGGATCTACAGCTTTCAGTAATATGATAGTTGTATAAGGCAGCAGTAGGTATTGTCTATATCTTATCAGATATTTTATTATATATTTTCTCTCACATATGAAACAAAATAAATACTGTCCTGTTGATTTCACCCGTTGACACATCCTTTTCTGTATTTGAAAGAAAATGTTAGGATCTAGTGCAGTGTGTCTGCAATGTATTTATAAAACTGGAACAGTTTGTCTTCTCTGCTTGCTCACTTTTAAATATTACTTACTTGAAATGGATGATTTTAATTTATTTCCAGGGGAATAGGAAATCTGTGGCTGCAGTAAAATTTTAAGCAAAGAAATTTAAATGCTATAATTACCAGGTAGTAAGAGAGGAGACAAAAGTTCAGAAAGTCCTCATTTGAGGCAATGTGTGCAGATTAAGTTAGGACACAATTGCTAAGAGGCATTAGGTAGTTTCAATGGTACAAGAGCAATTTTTATGCAAAGATATGTGGAATGTAATTTTTCATAGTGTTAACATATAAATCACCTTTTTAAGCAATTAATTATCTCTATTCTCATATTTCGCATAAGCAATTTCTTGTTTACAAGTCTAGTTTACATGTGGTAAACTAAAAAAATAATCTAAAACCCAAGATCTCTAGTCACCAAATAACTTTGCTTTTCTTTCCTGTTCTATTCACAGATTTTAAGAATAGCAACATGTCTAGAGATGTGGAGAGGAAAATGATAACTGCCTAGAGCTATTTGAAAGGTTTTAGTTTAAAAAAAAGGTAAGAATTAATTTAGTGTAATAATGGGTACGACTACAAGTTACAGGTAAAATCAAGAAATGGAAAATAATGGCAGAATATTGAGAGGAGAAGTGGGAAAAGGAAAGAAAGAAAGAGATTGAAACCTATTAATCTGTAGAGTAATCTCCAAAGGGGAATAATATAAGCTCTTTTTCTTGACATTTAAAAGTAGACTGAACGAGGGGTGAATAAATGTACAGCAGGGAACAATACTGCATTATCAGAGATTAACAAAATGATCTAATAGAGCTCTGCTGCCTGGGTGACTGTCCACAGATACATGCCAATAAAGCCTTATACAAAGACCACTTTCAGTGCAAATATGGTAGTTAGGACTTTTCTTGACTCTGATCAGAGGTATAGAATAATCATTTTAATGAAAAGTATTCTAACCTTCCCCACTTTTATTTGTTCCATAAAATTATACAGTTTAGAGACAGATTAGGCAACCAGTCCCCTACTCCATACCCTCGTCTTTCTCTACCACACCAGTATCTGCTATGTGATGAGCTGCAAAGCAGCACACAAGAACTAGTAAAAGGAACCCACAGCCCTGGGGAGTCAACAACATCAACCATTCCTCTCGAGGATGTTGAAATCATACCCAGAGTTCACAACGAGTGACCGTGCAGATGGTAAAGCAGCACTGGTGACACCACTACTATAGTTTCTCTAAAAATATTTACACATACGTATTTAAATCTCACGAGAATGACCACATGAGCCTAGAAAATGGTATTCATGGTCTATTTCTTAGACTAACAGACAAGATCTTGCAAGAGGGATGCCAAACTCTTCAATGAACTGTTAAGAAGTGATATTATCTCCAGTGAAGTTTTTGTACTATTTTCTTTAAAAACATAAAAAAAAAAAAAGGACAGGATCATGTTTAGTTTTCTGCTATACCAGACTGCTGTAAACCTCCTTTCACGCAATGCTCAAACTTCTTAAATTAAACAGTTAAATATTTCGGTTTTGATATTCTGACTGGAAGTAATGATCTTCTAAGAGCTTTCTTTTTTCCTAAAATTGTGTCAGAGTTAATTCATAAGTAGAAGACATTTATCTTCTCTTATCTTTCCCTGGTACTTACTTTTGATGTATTTATAGGTAGAAACCATGCCCTCTGTCAGACTTCATTTTGTCAGACGAAATAAATCAAACTCATCTAGATTCTTTGTTCCTCTCATTGTTTGCATAATCTTTTTTACACCAATTCCAATTTGCATTAAACATTATGAAATATGAATATCCTAACTGAGAACTATGCACAATACTCTACAACAGGAATGACTGTTGCAGATGAATTCATATTTCCAAATAACAGCAGTATAAATACTTTCCTTCATGTGATCATAGAAACAGATTTGATACTTTTTATGGTCATATTGCACTTCTCACTAAAGGGCAGAAACAAATTCTCCACATCACATCCAAATGATGAGTTTAAAAACTAAGTTTCTAAAGGCCTGTATCTCACTTTTTATTGTTAAATATCCTCCCACTTCTGTTTTTCTCATTTGCAAAATGATCTAATTTGCCCTGTACAATATTCTGTCCATCCACTAAATTGATGTCACTTCATTGTATGATTAGTCTTGCGCTCAGTTTATTTATGAAATGAAAACATCCCCCTAATTCCAACTTGCTCTGTGAATATTTTCCCTCTAAGCCTGTAGTTTCTTTCAAAACACCTTTTGTAACCATTCCAGCAGCTCGCTCCTTACCAGCTTTAGTACTTACACTAGCATTATCTTCACTTCTTTAAGTAAAGATTTCCCATGTGCTATTACCTCTAATCCTTCACAGAAATCTTGATAAATTGAATCCTCCCGTGAGTGATAAAGTTTTTTAAACTCAGTCCTAATTAGCTAAATACTCATAAAAATTCAATCCCCCCTCCAAGGGCAAGTAAGAACCATTTGATTTGCATTCTGAGCCATTCATCTGATGTACCCCAAATGAAGTCATCTCGGCTCCAAACCAGGAATCACAACTTGTTTCATTATCTCCATTTGTCTGCGATCATGTTAATTGCCCATTTTGGAATTCTTTTTATAGATCCTGCATTGTTTCAGATGTTGAATACACTGCCCTCAAAGCAAGACATTTGTGTTTAAGCATGTATAGTGGCTTTCATGATTTTGAACACCAGATCTTGTACTGACAGCCTAAGACATGAAATTTAAACTGTTGGATTCCAGTGATATAGGACTAATTTACAGGCTCAGAGGGTGGTGATCACTGACAGTCTAGTTGGAGGCTAGTCACTAGTGGTTTATCCCAGGGTTCAATACTGGCACCAGTACTGTTCAACATTTTCTTTAACATCCTGGATGACAGAGCAGTGTGCACCTTCTGCAAGTTTGTGGATGACACAAAACTGGGAAGGGGTGGTGGGTACACCACACAAATTGATCTGCCATCCAGAAGGAGCCTAGACAGGCTGGAGAAATGGGCTAACAGGAACTTCATGAAGTTCATCAAAGGTGCCGTACAACAAAGAGATTCTTTTGTCTTGTCACAAAAGGGAAATATCTAATCCTGCTACTAAAGAGGACTCATGCTACGTCTCAAGACAGGCTGAATACAAGTGAATGGAAAGCAGCGTTACAGATCTGATGGTAACAGTGGACACCAAAGTGAACTCAAGCTAGTAATGCACTCTTCTGGCTTGCTGGGCTACTTTAGAAAGTGTCGCCAGCAGGTTAATCCTTGCCCTTTGCTTGGCGCTAGTGAAACTGTATCTAAAGTGCCCATCCAGGTCTGGCCACCGCAGTATGAGAGACACAGGTACAGTGGAGTGAGTCCAGCAAAGTGCCACCGAGGTAATTAAAGGATTTGAGCATCTGATGTGTGATGAGAGACTGTAAGAGCTGGGACTGTCTACCCTGAAGAAGAGATGGCTCAGACGTATGTTAGAAATGTATATAAATACATAATCAGTATGGATGTGTCCATGCAATTCCATGATAAAAAGAAAAAAAGCATATTTTACTGTGGCAGTGGTCAAACACTGGAATAGTTTGCACAGAGATGTTGTGCAGTCTCTGTCCTTCGAGAAATTAAAACTTCGACTGTACACAGCCACTGAGCAACATGCTCTGGCTGACCCAGCTTTTAACAGGATCTTTGGGCTATACTATCTCCAGAGGTACCTCCCAGCCTCAGCAATTTTGTGATTCATGATTTTACGGTTCAAATAATTCACATATGAGTTGTTGAGGAAGGAAGTTTCCTGTCGAAGTTTTATTCCCTGAGGGAACTGTGAAGTTCTCCCTTTCACTCTGAGCTGCAAGTGCCTCTAACTTACTATAAGACATTTACAGAATGTTTTCATTTTAAGCAACTATTTGTGGAGTTCAAAAATTTGTATGAGATTGATATGTAAAATATGATTTCTTCTTCTCCCTCTTGCAGTCCTCTCTCTTGGTGAGATGTAGATAGATAAATTCAGTATCCTAGACACATTTTCTTCCATGCAAGGAGAAAAACAGTCTTTCTGCCTCAATTTTGGATGATATTGTCAGTATAATATAGGATAGCTTGAACAACAACAGTAAAATGTGGTAAAATATGGATTTCTTTTTAACAGCTTTTGTTTGTATAGATACTATTTTGTGTGCAGCTTTTGCAGCCTGTAGTTAAGATTTGGCCTTTACACCTTCCTACGGCAGCATCCACAGACATATAAACTCCTATCAAAGGAGCTGGGAAGATGCTAGCACAGGGGCTCTCTTAAAGGAATTGGTACTGGTCTCAAAGTTCAAGGCAGTTACTGCAGTAAATTGAATAAATATGGTTGGTTTAATTCTAGTCAAATGGGCATAGATTCATACATCTTTCAGTTCAAGGAAACACCCGTATTGAATAGCTTTTTCACATTTTTGTTTAGTTATTATTACTTAACAAATGTTTTCTCGAGTTGCTGAGTTTCGGGTTTTGTTTTTTAATTTTGTTTTCTCTGTTGCATCCATCATCAAGATTGAACAAAATGTATAGCAAATCTTTAATTAATTCTTATTCAATGGAAAGTTTTCAGCAGAATTTGTTTCATGCCTGGAACAGGCATGAAAGGTCTGCTTTCCCTGATAGATTTGGAGAAAGGAAAGAAAAGCAAATACGTAGACAGAGAGGCAGAAGTTCATGCACACAGACTAAAAAAAATCAGAAAACAACCCCTTTTTTCAATAACAATAAATGTATATTTTGCTAAAGAGATAGGTCTCTTAATCAAAGATGTGCAAAAGGATAATGACTTAACAAAATGTGATCGACAGTTACCGCACTACCTCTTTAATCATGCTTTTTCTTCCTGTCAAGTATACCTTATACTTTCAGCACATTTCAAACACATTTTTGAGCTGAATGTGCTACTGAAGCTTCAAAGGAATGAATAAACAGAAGAGTTGTGTTGAGCTAAATGGGCTGATAAGTTCAGTGAACTCACGTAAAAAGGGACCATACTAAGCTACCATCAACCAGAACAGAAAAGGTCTGCTTTATCTTGAGTAGTTAGTGTTCCCAGAGACAGTCTGTACTGTAAGTGGCATTTTAGGTCAAATTTATTATTTATGTGTTTCTGAGTTGAATATCTGTTTTAATTATTCACACAACTGACGTGTTTGACTATGTTCTCATCATAGCTGGTGTGGTATATTTTCCTTCAGACAGCACCAGTCTTATACCTCAGATCTTTCTACTATGACGAAGGAAATAAGACACTATTAAATTATAATTGAGACTAATGTCTCAGTGAATGTTCTCAAAATATTGGGTTCTTCCAGCTCCAGTCCTTAGGAGATTCCCATGTCATTTTTCAATACTTATTTACTATTTATTCTAGAAATACGATGCAGAGGTACATCAGAAATGTGCATTTGTAGGTCCCTAACAATACAGTCCAACTTCTATACCTGGTAGAGGAGTCTTGAGCCTTATTAATTTCTTACTATGGAATTGCTTTCAGCCCACCAATCCTGTCAGCTGTGCACTGGCTACAACCCACCATTTCTTTTCTTGCACTGAGGGTACTATAGAGACCTTGCTAGAACTAGGATTTCATGTACTTCTGTTGGACCTGGGAAGCTACGTGCCTTTGTGAATTAGACTTAATGGAATTTCTGGCCAAAATTGAAGCAAAGCTAAATCTCAGAATTTTTAAAAACATGGAAATGTACAGATAGATAATGTGTACAACTGACTGACCCTGCTTTGGAGGAGCCGTATGTACCTAAAGTGATATTAGGAGTGATGTTTTTTCACAACAATACAGGTGTTACTGATTTCCCAATGACAGATTTCCCTGAATATTCATTAAGACTTTAAAAGAGATTACAACTTGTCTAAATTGGCTTTGATCACAATGGAAGAAGAGCAGTCTAAATTAGAAGACTACACTGAGTTTTAGGAACTAAAACATATTTAATAAAAAAATAAAATAATAAGGCAGAGGTCATCTTGAATGTGGGCTCTTGTGTTCTTGTGCCACGTAATTTGCAGTCTTGTTCCCTGTACTCTCCAGATTACAAATCACACTTAGATCCATTCATTTGCTTTATGCATACATGTAGCCCAAACAAAAGTAGTAATATAGAAAGAAGTTTGTGCATCCAAGTTCCATCCTTAGAGGGAGTTATTCGGTGAACAGCAATGCAATCACTGAATATAAGAAAAAATAACAGAAATTCTAAAGAGGTCATTCATAATGATATTCTCCTTAAGAATGTTATTCATCATCTTCTGTCAAACAGCCCAGAGTACTGGCAAAACATACCATGCACCTTAAAAAATATATTCAAATGCAATCAGCACATAAAGTAGTATGTGTTAGTTGTATGGGAAATTGAAAAGGCCCACATTGTTACAAAGATAGGAAACAAAACATGGAATGCGGATGAGCTTAGTAAAGATTACCTTGCAGAGGTTCATAAGGTTTATAGAGAGCAGCCCTATGGAAAGGAATCTGGTGGTTCTGGCTGATGGCAAGTTGAATCTAAGTCAGCAGTGTGCCTTGCCATCTGGGTGAGGGAAGGGATTGCCCCTCTTTGCTCTGCACTGGTGCGGCCCCACCTTGAGCACTGTGTGCAGTTTTTTGTGTGTCACAGCATAAGAAGGACATAAAACTATTAGCATCCAAAGGAGGGCTACAAATATGGGGAACACTTTGGAGGGGAAGACATATGAGAAGCAGCTGAAGTCCCTTGGTTTGTTCAGTCCAGGTAAGTGGAGACTGGGGGAGGCCTCATGACGGCCTACAGCCTCCTCTAGAGGGGAGAGAAGGGGCAGCACTGAGCTCTGCTCTCTGGTGACAGTGACAGGACCCAAGGGAATGGCATGGAGCTACATCAGGGGAGAGTCAGTTTGGGTGAAAGGAAAAGATTCTTCACCAGAGGGTGGTGGGCATGGAACAGGCTGCCCAGGGCAGTGGTCACGATCCTACACTGCCAGAGTTCAAGGGACATTGGGAAAACACTCTCAGATACAGGGTTTGGATTTTGAGTGGTCCTGTGTGGAGCTGGGGGATGGACTAAGTGATCCTTGTGGGATCCTTTCTAATGAGGATGTTCTATGACCATATGCAATAAGATTTGTAATCTTGTGAAGATACACTACATTTTTCACATCTGACACAGTGTATGAATTTTTAAAGTTTAGTTATGGGGTTCTGACCGGTGCTAATGGTAGAAAATAATTCTACCACGGAAATTCATTATAAATGGAAAAATTTTGAAAATGTAATCTATGGGAACATGTTCTAAAATGCAACAGGAAATGAAAAAAATGCTCAGAGTTTTCAAAGACAGGACACCTTAATTTCTACAGTGGAGAATGGGTGTCCATCATATCTTGATTATAACAGAGGAATAAAAGTAGAGCAGATCCATAATGATATTTCTAACTCTTCCCCCGGTAAGCTCCTAATCTCTAGCAATTTGCAGTTCGGTGACTTCTGAGACCCTTCTGCCACTGAAACATGGTCAAGTATATCTCAGAAAAATTAGGAGAATCAAGTGGTGTCTTTGGAGGCCATCAAAAGACAAATGTAATTTTCTCCTTGTGCTCCAAATTTTGAAAGGAAAAATGCTATGATAGTGGATTCATTTTCTACTATATATATATTTTTATTTTTTTTTTATAATTCAGCCAACAGAACTATAAGAAAGACTGGTCTCCAAGCACTGATACAGCTTTAATACTTTCCACACTAAATAAGACTCATTCACATATGGTCTTGAAGGTAACATTTTCTCTCACTAGCTCATTCCTTATTTAACATGCTTATGAATGTAAATAGACCAGCTGGCCAAGTATAATGGTGAATACTCTCTTTCTTCCTGCCAGTATATTACGGATTTTTTAAATAATTTTCAGTTTAAGATAGCTGCAAAAAAATAGAGTAGATGAAATTTATATTACTACGCTGATTATAATATTCATCAACAACCAGACCAAACAACATGTACCTGTAGGATGTGTTTTTCTTATCAATTTTCCAGATAAATGTATTTTCTGCTACATATGAAAATCCTGTAATATACTCCAGTCTGTAATGTTCCCTTTAAATTGGTGTGTTATCCACAATTTTAAGCCTTGATTTTTATTTTTTATTTGTTTATTTATTAATGGAGGTCAGATGAGCTATGTGAGTAGATAAGAGAAAATGTAAAAGATAGTTAGCACACATATGACAATCTCCTATAAATTCTGATGTTTTACGATACGCCAAAATCTGTTTCTAACACCTTGATTGTCTTGACACAAACTTATTTTCTGAAAAGAGCTCTTTTAGTCATGCTTAAAGTCATGTAAAATTATGGATAAATGAAAGATTATTTTACATACAATTCCTGCTAACTACAGATTCACAGTTCAGTGTGAAGCAGATTAGTCTTTTTCTATCCAATCATATTCCTTTTCCAGTCCTCGAATATTAGCTGTAATTGCAAACATAGATATGTGTAAAAGTGCATCATATATAAGTTGTTAAAACCAGAAAATAGCAGGCCTGTTTGAATCTCTTTTGCTCTTCTAAATCAGCAAACTAAAATTTCCAGTGTAGGAGACATATAGGAGTTCAAGCAGCATATTACTCTGTATAAACACCTTTTTACTACATTCTGACAGCTTTTGACAAATGTAACAGCGAGCAAAATCATTTGCAATGGCTGCATCTGCCTTTTTAGAATCCATTATGAGAACTGCAAAGGCTGGTTATTTATTTAAAAGTCAAGTCTATGTTCAGCAGATTTTGTCAAGTGTGAACAGTGAAATCACTTCTATGCCACCTTTTTCCTGTGCCTAAGTGGAACGCAAGTAGTTTCTAATTTCCTAACCCGTATCTTTGGTATCTTAGCTTATTCTCAAACAACATTTGGCAAGCAACTTTTGGTAGCCAACCCCTGTGAATCAGTTTGCAGCATCACCTCTGAAATGAAAATGTGCTGGCTTGTTTTGCTTGGGTAATGATACATTCTAAGTGTATAACAGTGCTCAGGGTCACTTCAATGGTGAAAACTTCAATCTATGCAAGCATTTCAATATTTATTCTAAGCTTGCTATTTTAATGAATATTTCTTCCCTTAAAGTTAGTGCCTGGAATTTTCATGATACCCCAATATGCAACTTCTTCTGTTCTCCTGGTGCTGAAAAATTGTATAAAAACTTTGCAGTGGTTGGGCAGTGCTAGTATTCACTGTGAGTTATTATGAGTGAACTAGTGAGAATCTGTTATGGGGAGAAGAATAATGAATTTGGGCTTTCAGGCTTTGTCATGAAAGTCAGCACAGAGATAACTCCAGCAAGTCTGATGAATCAGGTTTTCATGAAACACCTTCTTTTTTCCATGTCCTGTCAAAAATCATTATTACCAATTGATGAACAACCAGTTCAACAATAAAAGACTTCAGACTTCTTGAAATTAAGTTGCTAAGAATGGAAGTAACACAGCTTCTGTCCAGGCTATTGGTGTTAATATAGTTCTTCTGCTTATTTTCCTCTTGCCATTTTAAAAATGTAAATACAAGAAACAAATCATATAATCTGACCTAACATTCTTAGTCAAGCTTCTATTTGAAATACAGAGGAACTCCAAAATTATCTCTATTATTACTAATGTGATTGTATTGACCTCCTTTTCTCCTGCTTTTTGCCAAGAACTCAAACACTCAAGAGTTTGCATGAGTTTGCCTGTCTCTTATGTAACACTTGCCAGCTTCAGGGGCTATACCTGGATGAGATGAATCACTATTGCCTTTTCCCTGGAGACTATCTCCCTTCCAGCTTTAAGCTTTTTTTGTGAGGCTGAATTCTTGAGCATACTGCAGGCATCATTTTATACTATCAGTGAAGAAAACTATTCTTCCCAGTAGGCAGAAACACAAATCCTTATTCATTATCTCCAAAGTCTGTATATTTACCTCTAGAGTCTGCTCTTCCGTTTTTTTAACAGCTCTCTCTGCAGTAAATAGGAATAATTCCTCCTTCATCTGAGAGCACAAAGTATTTTTTTTACTGATTTGTTTTGATTTTATTTTATTGTTTTTGGCTATCCAGAGAGTATGAAAGTCTTTCTAATTGCCTGGACTTTGATCTTGTAATCAAACTCACACATGTTACAGGACAGATAAGAAAAAGCTTTGAGTTCAACATGAAGGAAAGAAACTTGGCTAGTGGCTGGAACAAGGGACTGGAAGGCAAGAGGTTTGGGATTTATTCCTATCATTACTATTTGCTTTTACATCGTTGTCTAGTCATTTAACCTCTGTGTCTCAAGTTGCTCTATATTGGAAAGAAAATATAACATTTATCTATTCCAGGAGGATATTGCATGGAGTGAGGCCTAATTAAAGCCAGTAAAGTGTTTTGAGATTCTTGGATAAAAGGTGCTATAAAAAGTTCCAACTATTAATTGCTTCATGCTCCCTAGCAGATTTTAAGTCACATATCTTCTTTGAATCATGGATCTCTATTAAGTGAAGGTTGCTAACATTGTGGAATCCTGTAGTTGTTGGCTTTTTAATTTCAGAAACAGATGTCTTGTGAGATTGAGCCATCCTTGCTTATGAACTAACCTAAAATCTTTAGAGTTCTTAAATAACACAGGAAAATAGCATACCACTAACTCATTTTACTTTTTTTCCATCATTTGCTCCACATTTTTCTCACTTTCTTCGTTAAGCCCACCACCATAGTACATATGCTTTTTCCCAGGTGGCAGGCTGATTAGTAATAATCTTTTTTATTTTTTCCCCTCATTGAAGATAAAAAAATCTTCAAGAGGTTTTAGAGGAAGTGTGTGTATTGTATAAAATCCCAAGCCGTGGAATACGCAGAGCAGAAATGTGATACTTGAATCAGTGTAGCCTTATATGAATCCTGAGCAGTCAAATAGTTTCTTCTAAGCATGTGCATGGTTGTTAGCCATTGTGTAATGTAATTGTCTCTCCTTTGTCTGCTTTTTCCTCCTACAGGATTACAATTGGCAAAGCACTCAATAGACAGTGACCCAAAATTGGGTTATTTCACTTAATTTCTTTAAAGAAATCAACCAATTTCACAGAATCACAGAATCATAGAATCACAGAATTGTAGGGGTTGGAAGGGACCTCGAGAGATCATCGAGTCCAACCCCCCTGCCAAAGCAGGTTCCCCACAGCAGGTTGTGCAGGTAGGCATTCAGACAGGTCTTGAATATCTCCAGAGGAGGCTCCACAACCTCCCTGGGCAGCCTGTTCCAGTGCTCCATCACCCGCACTGTGAAGTTCTTTGGTGCAGAACTTCCTATGCTCCAGTTTTTGCCCATTTCCCCTTGTTCTGTCCCCACACACCGCTGAAAAGAGATTGGNGATGGTCTCTCGAGGTCCCTTCCAACCCCTGCAATTCTGTGATTCTGTGATTCTCAAGGCTGAACAGACCCAGATTACTGAGCCTCTCCTCATCAGGGAGATGCTCCAGGCCCTTGATCATCTTTGTGGCCCTCCGCTGGACTCTTTCCAGGAGGTCCCTGTCTTTTTTATACAGGGGAGCCCAGAACTGGATACAGTACTCCAGCTGAGGCCTGACCAGGGCAGAGTAGAGGGGGAGGATCACCTCCCTCGACCTGCTGGCAATGCTCTTTTTAAAGCAACCCTCTGGTAAAAAACCTGGAACTATTTTCATTTTAAGAGCCAGGAAAACTACAGACTACGACCTTATCCATAAACTTCCTAGATTTTGTTGGAAGTTATTTGGTTAATCACAGCATTGCTTGTGGCTGAAGGAACTACTATTCAAGAAGACTCGAACACAAATCCAAACACACCTTTAAAAAAATGAACCTTCTGACGTTGTATCATACACTCATCAACTTAAATTGACAACAGAGATTTTTTTTGAATATACAGTACATGTCCAAGAACAGTTAAATTCACTATCAGCTGGCACACATTTTCCACAGAAATATAAAAAACTTCAATTTGCTCCAAGAGTTGGTTTTGTGCGATTAAGCAGGAAGTTGGTAAAACATATAGAGACAAGAAACGAATCTTTGAAAAATGAGAGAAACCATATTGCTGCTCAGTTTTGAACGCAGCATTGATACTATCATCTCTTTATAACTACCTGAAGATAATTTAGATTCACTTTTGCACAGAGATGTGTGGCATTGACTGATACCTGCTTTCATTGCCACTATCTCCAACCAAACAAACAATTTTATCGCCTTGCTTTTAGCACAGATATATAGCAAGCAGAACACTTCACTAGTTAGCAGTAGTGGGATGTACAATACCAAAGCCAGAACGAGCTGCCCAGATTTATCTAAATGAATGCAAAGGTACTGCAAGGAAACAGTGAAAAGTCAAACTCCAAGCAAATTTCTGTGTATAAAGTACCCCTCTACAGGTAGTTCTGTAATGGAGATAGAGACTGTTCACCACTATGCAGCACATGTCAAAAAACCAGCAACGATTGAATGTAGCTTCTTTGAAGTAAAACCGCATTTTTAAATATTTCCAGGGGAGAACCATACCTTTCACTCCAGCAAAAAAAGTTTAATCACTTGCCCTTGACCTGGGGTCTACTGTAAAACAGGAGTGAGCTTGTAGTACTCAAGTATAGGTGAGACCTCCCTGCTTCTTTTTCTGGGTTATATTTAACTCTTCATTTATTGAAAATGCTCCAGCTGCAGTTGGAGTCACACTGTTCAATATTTATTATTGTTTAACCTGTAAGGAAATAGGAACATGCTGAAAATATTTTTGATCAATGGATTCAATCTTCAAAGGCTTTCAGGTGTGGCTGTGATTTCTGCAGACTTAATCTCTACATTCAACTCTACTCTCCAAAAATTTGCTACTTAAGAAAATTTTTTGTGAAGGGATATTTTAATTTTTGTTTTTACACTACTTCTGCCACAGTTTCAGTCATCAGACAGGGAAAAATCAGAACATGATACATAAGCAGTTTTACTGCAATCTCGTAACTGCTGTTACCTAACATAATGGTAATATTTTCAAGGTTATCAGTCCTGTTTCAGAGTTTTATTTCAAGCTGCTTCCAGTAATTACATAGTAGAGCACCTGTGCTGGATGAGAATCAAGGGTATTAAGACCAAAAATCTCACAGACAGAAATAATACTTTTTTTTCATAAATTGATTTTTTTTTTTAATCCTAACAATCCAGCAGAATAGTCAACACCCAAATTTATGACTATGTAAAGGCATGAGAATTAGAAAATTAAAAGGTGGCTGTACAGCAGATGTTTTAGTTGGCATAATTCAAGCTGGTGAAATACAGATAAAGAGCACAAAAATGAAAAGCTAGAGTTCAGTTCTAAAGATGCCTTTTCAAAGAGGCTTCAGATTTTACTAGTAACACCAAAAAGAACTATTGTAACTACTTAAATTTCTATACAATTGAGATATATAGAGAAGCATGTCATTTGTCAATGTATACATAAAACAGCAAGGTAAATAAAACACATGATTATCTGGTAAAGAGATTGTGATTCCTAGTGTTTGGAAACAGAGCTGCTATTACTTGTAATTGATCTATTGAGTTAATCATAATTTTGTTTCCAACCACAATGCTCATTTCTTCTGTATCCCAAACCATATTATGTCAACATGTGTAGTATAGTTGTTCTGTACATTCGCTGTATCTTTTCTGTGGGATGTTCAGAAATCATCAGATCCCCAGTATGGCAGTGGTTTGCTACTACAGCAGCAATCTACATCCAAAAATCAGTAAATGTGAGCTCTGATAATGTATGGAATATAGGGACTGTTGACTTCAGATAGGACTCCTAAGCAACTCCATTTTAAAGTGGACAGGTACTGTCTTTATAGTTTCAGCAAACTGAGAGTGCATTTCAAGAAGTTCTTATGATTGTGAATGAGAGACTCCTGTCAGAGATTCAGTTTCCACTCAAAACAAGATGATATTCTTTAGTTATAGTTCAGACAACACAGATTTTACCTGGTATGAATTACAGTGATGACCAATATTAAAGACCAATCACTTCCCTCCCTCTCCCAGTTCTGGGCAACTATTGCCTTTAAGAACTGTAAATTTGCATTTGATGCTCCAGATCCAGGGATAGCCAATTAGAGAAAAACAGGATTGGGAGAGACCCCAGGAGGTGCAGTAATTTACATCTTTCTCGCAATGAGAATGAGTTCCACCTGAAAGAAGTTTCTTCAACCTTTTCTTAAAGCACCCCAGGGACCATCTCTGCAACATACCCCAGAAGTTTATTCCAGAACTTAGTTTTCCCAACTCTGTCCAAGCTTTCTGCTGCTACCTGACTTGGAACAGCTTCAATTTAAATCCCAGCCTCTTACTCTCTCAACTATGAACACAGCACAAAACTACCTGCTTCTTTTTCCAGCAACTTGTCATGTACTTCAAGCTCATCAGGCTTCCCTCACCATAAACTATCTCAAGCACTTTCACATTTCTTTTAAGTCTCACTCAAGAAACTCTCCTAGCTTGACCTTGTTTCTCCTCTGATGTCTGCATCCAGCTGGTTCATAGCTTTCTTAAATGTCTTAGAATGGACTCTCCCTGAGGTTGTATCAATATTAATCAGAGCAGAAGAATTATTTCACAGTTTTCAGGCAGTGCTCTTATTTACACTGTAAAATGCCATTTGATCTTTTTTACAGTAATATAGTTTTCACTCATATCATCTTCTGGAGTTTTATAGCACTATACCAGGGAGACTGGACACTGAGTTCCCTAAGTGAAATCAGTCATGATTTCCCAAGTGAGCTTAAGTTGTGCCCAGCATGTAAAAATCTGTGCCCTACAGTGATCAAAGCACTCAGTGATCACACAGACTTCTGAGGGAAAGTCATACTTTGAAACAAAAGCATTTGAAAGAAAATCTGAAAACCACAGGACAAATTATATGCACACCTATGGCATTAGGTAACTAATTATCTTACACAGTTGGATGCTAACCCTACTTAAAAAATTGTTCTTCCTTTTCTTCTGGCTCTCCGTCTTCCTTCAGCATCAATGGAGTTCTGTTGATCTCCTCCACTGGATATTAAATTGTGCAATTTCTCTTGATAAGTAAATTATGCTGCAATGTATAAATCATATAACAGTTGCCTGATTGTCATATGTATAATCTAACTTCTCAGACTCCCAGATCCTTAGATAAGTTAGATTGGAAGCAAATGACTTCTTGACTTCTCCAACATCTGCTAGTTGAGTTGCTGGTCTAACTTTTAGAGTTTGCTGTGGGACTTGTCCAGTTGAATTTTCAATGTTATGTATGGAAATAACTCCACCTCTACCAAGTAAATAATTTCATCCTCTCCTCAGAGATCTATTCATGTTATAAAATTATGGATCAAATAGATTTCCCAGAATAATTCTCTCTTCCTCATAATAAAGAAAAAATCAAAATCAAAACAAAAAACCAAAAAAACAGAGAAGACCCATTTGTTTTTAATTACTGGTGTGTCAAAGTGACAAGGATTTCAGCCACTATGGCTACCATCAAGTAAAATTTCGTTTGTTCCTCATCAGTCTTTAGATCACGTATCTTCATATACAACAATCTGGCAAGTCGAACCTGCTGAGTTCACATTGGGCTTCTTCAACTTAAATTCATAAGGCTTTCTCTCATTGTCAGGTATAAAATCCTTAACAACATCTGAAGAATAGATTTTTCACATGCAATTGAATGGAGTAGCAGTTCACACTGAAGACAGTATTGGAAATGCAAGAGTTAAAGCAACATTTAAAAAAACGTTATGTTATATATTATTTCATTTTTGTTGAATTTTTTTGAAGAAATAAGTCTTATCAGTCTTGATGGGTTTTAGTCATTCTTAACAGCTACCTAATGAGCTCTCCAATTATATAAAGAAGAGTGATTCAATTCACATATTACAGTATCCCCTCACAGTTCCTTCTTCAGAAATGACTCACTCAAGGTCATGTAATAAACCAGATGTAGCTTTAGGACTGGAGCACAGGTGTTCCCAGCTTCTGACCTTATAACTGTTCCTCTAAATATGTAGCTTTCTTGATTCTCTCTAATTCAATATCTTAATTTTTTACAGGCATTAACCAGCTATGAATAAAAATTGCACCCATGTTTATAGCCCCACAAACATTTTTAGTATCAACAGTGAATCAAAATCACAAGGCTTACAATGTGTACAACCAGAACACTAGGAAAAAGGAAAAAAAAGAAAAAAGAAAAAAAAGAAGACAAAGAAGTTTTCTTATTGTTTCTATGAGAAAGAGCTTTGCATTTTTCTTAAGGAGCATGTGCGAATAAAAAAGCCTACAAAAATTCATGATGCACAATAACACAAAATAAAATCTGAAAACTTCTTTCCCAAGGGAAGGAGGAAATGTGATCTAGCAGTTCTGAAATTACTTAGAAAAGGGAGAGACAACTGTAAAGATTTCAAATATCCTTAATATTTAGGAAACTTCTAAATGTACATCAAAAAAGCTTGAGTTAAATATTGCAAAAGACAACAAAGCATATACAAACTGCTTACCAGCAGGACTGTTTGCTAGGGCAGATATTTCATCCAATTCTTGTATGATATTTTATCTCCAATTGAATCCATATACTATTACCAGGGCCCTATAAAGTGGTAAAGACAAAACAAACCATAACTCTTTGAAGAATATTGTAAACAAGAAGAAACACAGTCTTTGTAAGATAAACTATATGTTACCACTTTTTCATATTACATTTGCTAGAAGATTGTAGCTATATTATTACAAGGCATTCTAACTAAGAAAATTGTTGGAATAAATGCCATGTGAAAATAACACAGATAATTACTGACAGGTGGTTGGGTTTTGCTTTATTAAAAAAGGTTGATAGTCTGTACTATAACAGGTTCACGACATAAAATGGATAAAAACTACATTGTGTATATCTATTTGAGCGCAGAGATTTTTCTGGTGCTGCTTGAAAATCCAGTAGCAACCTCAGTAAAATGATTTGAAAAAAGAAAAAAAAGGTGGACTTCGTCTTGCTCAGCTTTACCTCCAGAAAGTTTAGTCTAAGCTAATTACTCAGACTCCTCCGGAGCTGGTATAGAAAAAGAAGGGCCCCTGAGGGAAAATCATGTCACTTCTGAGGATGTCCCTCTCTCCACACAAGCTGTTCAGATGATCATTACAAACTGGACTGCCATGTACATAGCATAAACAACATGAATTCTGTTCAGAAAATGTACAGGAAATAAGAAGAAACTAATAAGAATGAAATTGTCCATTTTTATTTCAACAATATTTAGCTGTCCTCTGCTCATGCAATCTGTTATATGACGGTGGTTTGGAAGGTTTTCTGCAAGGCTGTGAAGTTCTGCTCTTAGGTGAGTGTTCAGGCTTTAATGCCAATAAATGAACGTGAACAAACACGTGGCTTTAGGATCAGGAAAGCACTGCAAATCAGACTTCAGACACCTTTCTCAAGGTCTGAATTGAGATGACATGGGAAGTAAATGGAGCAACCTTAAGATCATTTTTCAGAACGAGGAAACAAAGTGCCCAAAACCCTGTTCAAGACCTCCCTGTTTAAACACACTTTTCACATTTGAAGCATTAGTAGGACATATAAAGCTCAACATTTACAAATAAACTGCAGTATATTCAGAGTACAACGTAAATATTTTATAAGTGTGTAGAACTTTCTAAAAATGTATTCATCTTCTTTCACTTTTACTAGTGCAGCCTACATACCAATAACAACCGTAGCACATGTAACCACTTTATGCAAAAGGATTAATCTCGCCAAATATGTGATGGTTGCTGAGATACAGCCTGGTCTTCGCACTGAAGAAAAAATATTGCATTCCAATCTGCTTTTAGTGAGTCCAGGAGCATCTTCAGCATAAACGTTTTTTAAGAATATTCTCTTGCTTAACGTGCACCAATTATAAGTAGGAAAAGCAGATGGCCAAAATAAATTAGAGATAATATTCCAGTCTTGCCTCAGATCATCACCATTGGCAGATCTAAGCAGCAATAACAACCAGTCAGTAGCTAGGAAGAGAAATATATATGTTTTTTTCCTCCATCCTTTTCCGGAGCAAAATTGGAGAGGCATTGCAGCCGTCAGAGTACTCAGTTTGCAGAGTTGTAGAAAGCAGAAATCTGGTTAGGGATGCATGAAGTTCCAAAATTTTCAGATAACGTTTTGATTTCTTGGTACTGCAAACACTAAGAACACTTCAAACTTGCACTGAAGAAAGGAACTTTTATTCCCTGCACTAATTCTGGCTGTGTGGCATTGCAGCCTTACACGGAGACACATTTTCCTCATATACACTACTGAATATACCCAACCATCCCCAGGCATTAGAAGACCTAGAGCTACTAGGTTTCTGTCTTAGTTTCTAACAGAAGTTACTTCTCTCACAGTGTCTGGTATGAAGCTATGTTTTGTTTTCAGAGGAAAAACAAAACTGATAACATCTGGCAGNATCCAATTAAGGTAAGCAGATCATCCTTCGTAGCTGTTAGGCAGAAATTGTTACAATTTCTTGCAAGAAATCAGAAAAAGCTGCATAGCAAGAACATCTACTAGACAACACCTTATTGTCACAACAGGACCAGTACAGACTATTGTCTCAGATCCTTGTGCAGGGCAACCTAGCTTTGAGAATTTGGACTGATTTCTAACATAACCTCTGTGCTACTGATGAAAGTTAGTGTTAATGATACTTATAATTCCATTTTATTTATTTATTTATTCATTCATTTTAATGGTGATGGCTCCAGCTGCTTCATGATGTTGCTATTAATGGTCAGTTCTCAACTGTAGCACAGCTTCACAGCCTGCATGCTTAGTGAGGCTAGGGCATAGGCACTGGGTGGGTAACTGAGCAGGGCAAAACTTCTTGTACAACATAAAGAAAAGGCTCAAACATTAAAATCATGCCCAGTCTCAGCAAATGCCCTACAGGATTATCTCACCCAAATGAAGGAGGTTGTTTGGAAAAATCTGGAATAAGCAGATCAGAACAGTGAAGTCATACATTGTTCAAGACTATTAAATCAAGGAGCAGAGCAGTATTTAAACCTGGCCTATGACTGAATTCAAGTGAATGACTAGATAGACATAATCTTTCAAAGTACACATTTACCCAGTTTCCTAACCTAAATGGACATGCTTGTCTTCCCTGTTATGCTGCCCTGATTACTCTTTAAACAAAACCCTTATTCCCTTACCTAAGAAAATGTGGGACTATCAACTAAGTATCTCCTTATTACCTACAACTAATTTCTTCTTACCTATAACTTAGTCTTGGACTAAGGAATTTCATCCCAATGAAAATAAACATTTCCTTCTCTACTGGCAGGAAAGCGTGAAAAGCCTCACAACTGCATACAGTAGGTATGCCTCACCTCAGCTGTAAGAGCTTGATGAAGCATAGTGCTCAGATGGGAATGTGGAAGATAGAAAAATGAAAGAGAGAAAAGAGTTATAACCACAGGTTGGTGGACTCCCTGCAATGGTGCAGACTGAATTGTCGTCTGTGCCCAAGCCAGAAAGAACTTCACAAGGCAAGGTGTAACAGGAGTCAGATTTAGGTGGAAAAGAAGAAAAGAAGATTTAAAAAGTCCTCAAAACAAGACATTTCAAGTACGTGAAGATACCTCATTCTTTTCCCCTTCCTGAGACTGCAGGTTAAGACCTGTGTCAGGTACAAACCCAAAGGAATGATGTACACTAAAGTTTTGTAGGATGTGCTTTCATCAGACAGACTGTGACAGGAGTAATGGAATGAAATAAGGCGTTTGAGATATACCTCATCCCGTACGTTAACATGGATCACTCTGAAAGCAATGTCTCCTATTTTTTTCCATGAAAACTACAACAGATACAAAAAACACAATAACACTATCTGATAGAGCAAATTCTCAGCTACAAAACACTATGCTTCAACATAGTGACCACCACTAGCCAGTTCACATGGATGAGCTGGTTGACACACTGCATTTCATGATGTGACAGCTGTGTATGGCTGTCCAGACGTGGCTTGTCTTTCATGTTACCATTGCCACTGCTGAAATGCACCACCCACTGCCTCACTGTGCTCACATCCACTGCTTGGTGTCCAGAAATGTTCAGCAATCATCAGTGAATGTCAATGGGTGCAATTATTTCCACAAGGAAGAATTCAATTTCACACCTTTGCTTCCTATGAGCTTCCATGTTAGATGGCATTTTGTCAGACTTCCCCTCTGCTGCCATCTGTCACATGGCTACAAAATTTAACAGAATATTGGTGGGAATGTTCAAACTCTACTGTCATATCACCAACATCCACCTATGATGTTGTGGTCCAAGATAATAGAATAGGAGGCATTACTTTTGGAGCATCCTCATAGACGATCTGAAGATTTGCTGAGGCAGCTAACTAACATGTCTGTATTTCCCAAAACTAATCACAACAAACAAAAATTTCAGCAACTCAAAATTACTTATTTGAAAACCTTTTGTCTTTCTGATTAGAATGGAAGAGTTTAAACTAGTCTCTAGATTCACAGCTTCGCTTTTCGATCAAAATATAAGATGCACATCTTACCAACATCTAAATGTTATGATTTGCTTTATGTTTAAAAAAGACACCTCAACAGGCTATGAAGAAAAACAAGTTATCTGAATACTAAGTGAAATAAGAGAGAGGTCTGTGTCACTGCAGAACAGCTAGACATACAAGCATGCCTGTAATGGATTTAGTTTTTTCAGTTGCATTTGCCCAGAAAGCTACAGGCCAGTCAGTCTCACCTCTGTCTCTTGGAAGGTGATGAAACAACTTATTCTGGATGCCATCTCCAAGCAAATGGAAGAAAAGAAGATTGTCAGAACTAGTCAACATGGATTCACCAAGGGGAAATCAAGTTTGACCAATCTGCTTGCCTTCTGTGATGTCATCACTGGCTGAACAGATGAGGTGAGAGTAGTGGATGTTGTCTACCTTGACTTCAGCAAGTGTTTAAAATCTGTCTCCTGTAGCAGCCTTGTAGGTAAGCTTAGAAGGTGCAGGATAGATGAGTGGACAGTGACGTAGATCGATAACTGACTGATTGGCAGAGCTCAGAGAGTAATGATCAGTGGCACAGAGTTCACTTGGAGGTCTGTAGCTAGCAATGTTCCCCAGGGATCAGTGCTGAGTCTTCATCAGTAATGTAGATGAAGGGATAGAGTGCATCCTCAGCAAGTTTACTGACGATACTAAGCTGGGAGCAGTGGCTGACAGAACAGGAGGCTGTGCTGCCATTCAGCAAGACCTGGATGGGCTGGAGAGTTGAGCTGAGAGGAACCTGATGGGGTTCAACAAGGGCAAGTGTAGAGTTCTGCACCTGGGGAGGAATAACCCCATACACTAGTACAGGTTGGGGGCTGACCTGCTGGAAAGGAGCTCTGTGGAGAAGAGCCTGGGTGTCCTGGAGAACAGCAGGTTGGCCATGAGCCAGCAGTGTGCCCTAGAGGCCAAGAAGGCCTATGATATCCTGGGGTGCATTAAAAAGAGCATGGCCAGCAGGTTGAGGGAGGTGATCCTCACCTTCTGCTCTGCCATGGTGTGGCCACATCTGGAATACTGTGTCCCATTCTAGGTTCCTCAGTTCAAGAAAGACAGGAAACTGCTGGAGAGAGTCCAGCAGACTCCGTCTTAACAAAGATGATGAGGGGCCTGGAGCATCTCTCAGGAGGAAAGGCTGAGAGAGCTGGGACTGTTCAGCCTGGAGAGGAGAAGACTGAGAGGGGAACTTATCAACGTTTATAAACATCTAAAGGGTGGATGTCAAGAGGATGGGGCCAGGCTTTATTCAGTGGTTCCCAGAGACAGGGCAAGGGGAAACATGCACAGACTGGAACACAGCAAGTTCCATATGCACATGAGGAAGAATTTTTTTTCTTTGAGGGTGGCAGAGCACTGGAACACACTCTGTCGTGGAGTCTCCTTCTCTGGAGATATTAAAAACCTGCTTGGACTCTTTCCTGTGTAACCTACTGTAGGGAACCACTTTAGCAAGGTGGTTGGACTTGATCTCCAGAGGTCCCTTCTAACCCCTATGATTCTGTGATTCTATGATTTTCATTCTACATTTTAAAATGAAGACAAATTACAGGACATAAATGTATGCAACTTTTCAATCAACTGACTTACATTTTACTACGGACAATTTATTTCTTCTTTTTAATTGCAGTTGGATTTCTTTTCCCCAGTTGAACTAGGAAGTGTACGTAACATATGCTGAATCTAATTTACACAGCTGTATTTCAAATTTAGAAAGTTGGGCATTTTGCAGTTCAGAATTAAGTGTCTAAAATGTCATGAGCATTACAAGATACCATTTGTTTTCAATCTGAATAGCATAGCTAGGTAGCCCATTCCCTGCACAGCTAGCGGCTATTGGGCTTTGACATGCCATCTTTAATGTCTTTTATTTATGAGAAATAATTCTTGTTAGTATTTCCACTGTTGGTGGATGGTTTCAGGCTTATTTGTGTTGGACTTTTCTTGCCAGTGTGACAGCTTTATTCAACTTCTAAATACATTATTTTTGTCCTTAAGACCTTGCATTGGTGACTCTATTTAATAGTAAGGCCAGTCTTAAATTATCTGTGTTTTTACTTGGGATAAATATATGTCAAAAATACGTTTTCCAGAGCTTTTGAAAAGCCTTGCATGTGGGAACCTGTGCCATAATTCTTGCAAGAACAGATTAATGCATTACATGCATTCCCAGATATCCACTTTGGTTAGAAATAACTTTTTATAGCATTTGAGCTTTTACAGGCTTACTCAAATCTGGGAATTACAGAATTGTGGAAATATCGTATCACTGCATATGACACCATTTGAATTAGAGTCCTGCTGTTTTAGGCATTGCAAACAAATCACATCCAGATTGCCCTTTAGCCCTAATTGCTCCCAGTTTTTATTTATAGGTTTAAAAGAAGAGACAATCAGCCATACCAAGTGCTAGTCTTCCTTAATAATTACTTACAGATACATCCTACTGTGAACAAAACCAACTGCCATTTTCCATTATCCATAGCAACCATTCACAAAAGCATAAAAACCCACCCTCCTAAAATAGTATCTTTAACCTTCAGATGAAGTGTGGATTTATACCAAGAGCTTAAAGAAGAAACTAATGTCACAGACTGGAGTCCAAGAAGGCGTGAAAGTGAATTCCGAGTCATAACTAAACAATGAAATAAGAACTGGCATGGCTTTCAATAGCCACAATGTAATTGTACAAAACCTTTGGATTTGTTGTATGGAACAAGTTCATTGATCATCTTGCAGTGAATTTGCAGGACTTAAAAAAGGTGTTGTACTGAAGATATCTTGTTTTTCCGTATGAATAAGAACTGAAGGCAGAGTAAGGGTGTAAAGAGGAATGTAAAACTCTGCATCATAGCAGCTTTGTAGAGATCGTTCATCGTATCTCCTAACATCATGTGAACGTCCTGGATGTGCCCCTGAAATTGTAATTCTCTCCGATGTTCAGGCCTCTGAATCATACCCTAAATGCCCATTTTAAGGAGAGATAAATAGTTGTTCAGAAACATAGTCTTATTGATTAGAGGTTCCTGAACTAAGAAAAAAATAATAAAAAAATTATAATAATAATAAAAAAACCCTTTTGCTGAAAGAAACTCAGCAGCTGGAAGGCACTGCATATGAAAGAAAGATGATGGATTGTCTCAACATATAGAGAAACTCCTGGTTATGTCTATTTTGCAACTTGATGAAGGTCTTAACTTGGAGGAGCATGCTAGATTTTCTGTCTGTGCTGTTTTTGACACTTGTACTGCAAGTTATTGTCAGTTTATAAGATATATCAGAATGCTGCAGTTCTTATCTGACAGAGTTAATCTCAGGCATCAAACCAATCTGCTGTAGCAATATATAACATTTTTAAATATTCACAGTGTCAAATTAAAGATTTTCAATTATTAATCAGAAAAATATTGTAAACAGGAACGAGCAAGGCAAATTGTATGGCTGTTGCCCCTCAATAAGCTGAAAACATCTCTTCTATGAAAAAAGCCAAACTAGCATAGCTTTTAGCAACAGTGGAGATGCAACTGATACTTGATAAATCAGACCTGCTTGCAGAAGATGTCAGTTCTGATTTTCCTTCCTGTAACCTTTAAATAAAAATAAGTGACATTCTGACTTGTACCAGAATCCCTAATGAAACTGAAAGGCTGTTGAAATAATTACCTGGCAAATCAACATGCATATAAATATACAGATCATTCTCCTGCATCTTCTCACTTAGGCACATAATTTCTCCTATCCATTTAGTTATTAAATCACAGGCATGGAAGAGGGATTTAAAAAAAAAAAAA
>WBMW01004674.1:145641-237648 GCA_013396635.1 Penelope pileata
AAAAAAAGATCTAGACCAGGAGCAGAGTGTGACAGAGTTAAGAGCTTTAAAGCAGGTGGAATGAAATGAAAATCTGGCCTTGAATTCCACTCTCCTATACAGCTATCTATTGTCATTCCAGTTAGTCTAGGGACCCAGATCACCTGCATTTTGCTTCCTCTTCAGATTTTTTTTGCTGATAAAGGAATTATTAGAACTGTATATACTTCAAAATCATTTTATGTTTACATCTATTTTGTCTGTGTTTCATTAAGTATGATATGAAGGCGCAGCCACTGCTTAAAGACACTAACAACAGGCATTTACATATATAGTCGTTGATGCTCCCTCCCTGGAAGTATTCAAAGCCAGGCTGGATGGGGCTTTGGGCAACCTGGTCTAGTGGGAGGTGTCCTTGCCCATGGCAGGGGGGTTGGAACAAGATGATCTCTAAGGTCCCTTCCAACCTGAACCATTCTATGATTCTATGATTCTATGATCTCACAGAGGGATATTCACAAAGGCTAACTTTAGCCTTGGACAACTAATTTCCCCAGGCTTCCATTATGGTCAGTTCAGGGGAGGGATCCTCCAGGGAGTGATTCAGATTAGGAGAGTAATTTTTGTTAGCCTTTCTGTCTGTCCCCCAATGAGTGCCATTTTACGACTCATTGACATCCTCAGTCAATTCTCTTGCAAATAAACACCTACCTCAAACGTACAGACCACATAAAATTCGTCTCTTGCTGACATTCTCAGTACTCTTTCACAGTAGCATCCATTCCTTTCAAGTTATTACAATTATAATGAAAAATACTGCTTTAACAGCAGGATTTCTATATTAAGTGGTACTGAGTACTCAAATCATTACTGCATCACTTTTTCCAGCATCGCTGTATAGAAACATCAAACCTTGTTCCACCTGATGGTCTAGGTGGACCACATTCAGAGATCTCTGTGTGTGATCAAAGGCTAGGGATGATCCCTAGGTTAGGGATGATTCTTGAACACTGCATGGAAGCTGAGGCTGCTCAAAGCCTATTAGCTAGTAACGTGAGGAATCATGTATTCATTTCCATCTGTGCTTTGAACAGAAAGTCTTGAGTTCTTTGCCAGCAACTCGACACCTTCTCATGAATGCTGTATAGATATTATGGGAAGATAGGGACTAACAAACTGTACATGATTATGTATCTGGTCATTGTAATAGTTCAGTTATGTATTACCCCAATCTATTCATAACATTTATTTACCGAAATTAATCTCTGGTGTACAATAGCCAAAAATCTGTTGCTCTTGCTGTAAAGAGAAGGAAAGAAAGCTTCTCAGCTCATGTGCTACATATTCACAGAATATATATATTCCACAGAACGGAATCCAAAGTCCTACATCTCTTAATGGTGTTTTGTTTTGGATTCTTTGCTTTTATTTTTTTTCTACATTGTTTTACTATAAATAGTCTAAGGATCTGTGTTTTGTGTTTGTATCAAAATTTGTCCAAAAGTAAAAGTTTTAACTTGTAAGAAATGGCTACATAAAGGTTATAAGTATTTTTAAATATTAGTAAAATGAGAAGGATACATTTGAGCACTGGATAGTGAACTGAAACCTTTTATGATTTTAGAAAATCTAGACAAATTTATATCCCTCTTTGAGCAGTTTTGCATTTTATAGCATCCCAAGCACTGAAAGCGGGGACAGAACAAATGAGTGTTATAAAAAAAGAGGTTGTATCCAACTCAGGTTTCCTGAATAGGATGCAGTGCAAAAGTCTACAACAGTGGTGTATCTCAAAAGTTCTTTTATCATTACTCTCAAATGCTCAAAATAGAAAAGCATATAATAACAGCTTAAAGTCATAAAGATGTAGAGCTTCCTACAAAGCTTGTGTCCAAAACCTTTCAACGTGAAGAAGGCTTATCACTACTGTTAACAAGAAGGGACAACCGAGACCCAAGAGAGAGATTTATCACACCTAAGTTAGACATCTGCATCTGAGTTAGTTACCTTAGGCTCCCTTTCCAGTCAACAAGAGTGAATAGCACTGTTACAGTATGAGACATCTGTCTCTTTTAGACCTCTTCTTTAAGATGACATGTTTCTCACCCTAAACCCCTCCAGTTACTCTTCATTGATTATAACTAGAATCTGGATAACTAGCTCAGATAGCAGATATTTAAAATCAGATGTGGAAATCCTACCTCTGCTAAGTCCAGATCCTTCCGGAGTTGGTATGGTGTATATGTCAACATGTCAACATAGACTACAATCATCAGTATTGGCTGCCAAGCTGTACATAGAGTGATGTATCACTGAAGTCAAACTTTCTCACAACATTTAAGAAAAGCAAAGAGAATGAGTTCTATGCAACTGAATGCTTAATAATAATATTTAGATAAGTAAATGAAGTTAATTCTTCTTGTTGAATTTACTAATGATGCTGATGCATAGTCACTTAAGGGACTTGATCTACACCTTTTTTTGGAGATCTGACATAACGGATCGGAAAAATATCTAGTCCTAAAAAGGAGATATAAGTCAAGACTCCTAATGTTTTTTTCCTTAATAACTACCTTAGTATAACTCATAGCAGGGAAATTTTCCCTCTCCCTCTTTGCATGATCTTTGTGGCTCAAATCCTCTGAACACATGAGTTCTTGAGAACTTTGTGCTATCTCTTATGCATATTGTTCTTCTCTAACTGTATTGCTTATGATTATATTCATTTTTAAGAACGGCTATTTTGCATCCAAACCTACACACTTTAGTGAAATAAGAAGAAATGTCTTTGAAGAAGCATTTGGAGAAGACATATTCATTGTATAGTAACTAAACAGACTCAAGGAAGTATCTCAGTTGAGGGTGGTTATAGGCTGAGAGATGATTAGTTGGAAACATCAAATATACATGTTCAGTTCATCCTGAGATCCATCCTAGTAGGATGAATGCTGATGGATATTCTTGTATCAAAAAAAGACCTACCTTGTCTTTTAATCTTTCATCCACACAGACACTGCGAAAAAAAAAAAGCAAGGAAAGTTTCTGGTTCCATTTCAATTCCATTGAATTCCCTGGAGATGTTCAAGGTCAGTTTGGATGGAGCCCTGGGCAACCTGATGTAGTGGGGGGCAACCCTACTGACAGCAGGTGGGAACTAGATAAAGGTTCCTTCCAACCTAAGCTGTTCTATGATGCTGTGCTTGCCTCCATTCATTATCATGTATCTACCTTACACTCCAGACTGTCATTACAAGAACCAAAGTAATTCTTATGTTCTAGCTAACTGTCTTGAAATCTATGTTAGAAAGTAAGCTCAGGAGGGTAGAAATTCATCACCTCTTTTGTCTAGTATGCTTACACTACCAATCTCACATGAAACTGCCACTGCAGTCTCAGTATGAGCAAAAATTTGGAGTGTTTCTGAATAATGTATAGAAATGTATTTAATATTTGCCTTGACTTCATGGATTTAATGACAGAACATACCATTAAATACCCGTCTCATCTTTGGGCGAACACATGTCAAAGAAATTCACTCACTAATTCCTGTGTCAAACTTACGGCATCTGTTTAAATTAGCACAAACTTTTCTTGTTTGAAGGAACCAGTCTTGACTTTTACACTTCAGGTGGTGAGGATTCTACTGTACACCTAGGAAAGTATTTGCAATGTATAATGAGTTTCACTTAGTGCAGTGAAGATGAATCAGTTTCACAAAGTACTTTGTTTCTAGCCTGGGTTTATCTAGCACCAATTTCTAGTCTCATTGAAACTCATTATCATTTTTCAGTAAATTAAAGCTATCACTATCAGAAAATCTTTTTCTCACTTAGGTGCTTGTAGACCGTGATAAAATGACCTCTTAACTTTTTTTCCAAATTGATTGGAAATTTTACTATATATATTTTAAGTGCATTAACTTCTTATTGAAGTTATTAGGTGGCAAATATACCAATACGCTCTCTAAAGACTTTCATAACCCCTCTAGAACATTGTAAGCCCAATATTCATGAAGTGCTCTTTCTTTCTTGAAACATAGCACAGAGTGAAAGCACAAGTGTGCACTAAAGTACTTTCTCACCCACCTTGTCAGTGTACCCAGAGACTTTCTCAGTGCATCTCAGAAAAGAGAGGCATGACTTTACATTCTTCAGCAACAAATTTATTCCTCTCTTTCTGCTTTCTGAGCTTAAGGAGTTGTTTTCCAAAAAAGCTCCCAAATGCACCTGTTGTCTTTTGGGAACGGAAGCAGCTTTGCTCAGTCAAAGCAGTTTTGAAAATCCCCTCCTAAAATCCATTCAACAACTCCCTTTCAGTTCATAGTATTCAATCTGCTACTAATGAAGGAATTTTCCCTTCTAGCTTTATAAGTTGGAAATATCTCCTTTAAATGCTATAGATTTGACACAAACATATATGAAAATAATCTAGCCCCCTAACGTTACAAATAGTTAACTCCTCTTGTTATATGAAGCAAGTCAGATATATAAACTTTTGCTGTTCTTTTCTGTTGCAAACTTAGGCAGAACCTCAGAGTTAAACAATTAGCTAAGAGCTACAGTTAACTTCAATAAGCCCTATAGACTCTCCCTGCTCTCAATCCATAAATTGTTGTAAAAGTTGTTATTCTGGAATGTCTCCTTCAGCAAGAACAAGCTTTAAAACTGAAAAGTAGATGTCACTAGTTTTGAGATCAATTCATAGCAGCAACGACATATTCCAGTTCTAATCAGTGCTCGGCTAAGGCTGCATCATTCTTCCGTAGTCTGCTACTAAAAGTGTTTGCTATACACCTAATTTGGATCGACCTGGCTTGGATCATAAAATTCTTTTATATATATCTGTAGGAGTATTTTGTGCCACTTTCTGTAAGAAAGGAAGAGATCAATATCTCTCTCTCTCTTTTGTTATGGCATAGTACAACAGTTATGATTTGACTGTTGTTAATTGTTGGAGAAGATTATAAACTTCTTCCTTATGATTAATGCTCCATATCTGTGCAAGAAAGTTAACTCTGGGCAGTTCTCGCTACCTTCTGTAGTTGACTTTGAGAATGTCAATTCTTAAAAAAAAAAAAAAAAAAGGTCATTTTAGTACTTGATATCCTTTCATATGTTTCAGGATGGCTCTGAAATTTGAAGTTGGATTTACTTCAGTCCCTGCCTTTTTTCCAGAGTGAAGGTGGCACGGCAGATTCCGGACTGGTGTGGTCGTACTAGTTTTTAGGTCCACAGATAGAAAATAAGTTGTCCTTCAATGAATCATGCTGTCTTGGCATTTATGGTATAAATGTTGTTCCTAGACCTTAAGTTTGGATAGGCAACAACTTTAATTTCTCCTTTGAACTTTGAAATTTCAAGAGTTGCATTATTATATCAAGGGTTGAAAGTATTCTGCAGCCTAAGTGGAGTGTAGTACATCTGTATAGTTATATCCTTGTCCCTCACACATCATTTTAGATTTGTTTGTTAGGACATTACCTGAACGATACATCTATTCACTTATACATGAGAATACCAGCACAAATAGCTACTTGTGCTGATTTGACTTGACAAGCCCTCTTGCTTTCTTTTTACTAGTACTTTTTTATGTTTAAAATTTTTTTTAAAACTATTTTTCTTGACATAGATTCAAGCTACTTCTCTCAGTTTTTAGTCACAAATCTACCATCTGGCCCGTATCTTGGAAAAGCTGTTCTCATTGTAGAATCTTCCTAATTTGACACTCCATCTAAGACTTTTTACTCTCTCTACTCCCACTATCCAAGGCATGCTAATAAAACAACAACAACAACAAATATTTTTAAATGAAACTGAAGTGAAACTGTTATGGCAGGAAAATAATTTGTGCCAAAAATGCTAAACAAATTTTAACTCACTTCAAATAATAAAAATCTGCTTACTTGGAAGAAAAACATCACAAACTCTCATATGAGTCTACAGCAGATACTATGGGGAGAAGTACCCACTAAATCATCGAGTCATAGAATCACAGCACAAGAATAGCTGAGCAGATATCCTGCTTCCTGGTGTTATACTGTTAGAAAGAATGACAAAACAACCAAGCACTCTTTCAATTTCTTGCATAATACAATGAATGTTGTGACTTTTTCTTAAGAACACTTAAGAAAGTTAACACTTTCCAAATCTGATTCGCAATGGTTGCACCCTGACCTGTGATTTCTCCAGAACTAGCTGCACAGCAGTACAATATCAGGCAGAAGTAGAGCACCTAATCACACTAATTCACTTTTGACAGGGATTGGCTGCAATATTTTAACAAAAAAAAAAAAAAAAAGAAATCAGACTAATAAGACAATGTTTCATGGTGAAAACAAGTTTCACAGAACTACATAAGAAGAAATAACGTCTGAGCACTCCTTATATCTTGAGAAAACAGATGAGACCTGGATGCTTTTTACGCCTTAAATATCTAAACACGTTGATCAAAAGCAGAGTTAAGAAAAGGTTGATTTATACATCCTATTGATTTCCTCATGTTTTTTTTTTTTTTTCTGAGGAATAACATGAACATTTATAAACAGACACAGGTTTTTGTTTTTTTAAGTAGTTCTGCATGTGAGCTACGGATTAGAAAACATGTGGTTCCAAAGATCAAACTCTATGGTATAGTCGAATAAATCATATGACACAAAGACAAGAATCTACTAGAAGATCTTAGTGAATCATTGAATAATGTTCTTTTATTCAGGGACTTCCATGGGACTGACCAGCGCCAGATGCTTCAGACGAATGAGTAAACCTCATAACATTGAATGTCACAAGGTCAAAGAGATGAGATCACCAGCAACAAACTCCTGATGCTAGGAATGTTCCTCAGGGGTCAATGTAGACTGAAGCCAACACTACTTAAAGCATTAATGAGCTGGGTAGTTGAAAAGAGTTGGAAAATAATGCAATGCAGGTATCTAGAAATTAGAGCCACTTGAAATGCTGTGGCTGTGTGGTATGATACAGTTTGTGGAGGGTTTAACCCGAGATTTGAAAATAGGATTACCATATTCAGCCCACTCCTATATCAGGGAAAAAAATCCATTGAGAACAGAATGAAAATTAAGCCTTGCTATCTTGCTCCCTTCTGAGACTGCTCATGCATTCAAAAAGAAGACCAATAATTCTCAGTGGATCTGTTTTGAAGGCATGTGGTTGGCTGCTACTGTGAATTTTAAATATTTACGTGTCTACACTAATATATATGAAAAGTATTAATTCTTGCCTCAAAATCATTTTTCTACAGATTAAATACAGTAGTACGCAATTGTTTTGCATGAGAAAACAATATTACACAAGCTGCAATTTAACAAAGACTATCACTATGATGTCATATTTCTTTGACAAGTGTGTACTTCTGCAATATATTAAAGCAAGGTCAACTCAAAATTTTCTTTGCTTTTTCTAGAGAATGCCAAGAGGCAAGAAATCGTAACATAACCTCTCTGTTGATTTTGTATCCAGGTTTGCACAGAAGGAAAGGGAATTAAGTACTCAGTGCAAAAATTTATCAGAGATATGTATGTAAAATTTCTATTCATTGAGAACTATCTAAGGAAGCCCTGATTCCCAAGGTGGAAACTTCCATTTATTTTTATAATTAGGTGATCATTAAAAAATTAACACATAATATTTGGATATCTACACACCTGAAAATACATATGGAAGAAAATACTGCCTTGTTTCTCTGAAGGTCATATCTATTAAAATGATTAAAATCTTCAGGATAAAAAATATATGTAAAATATATTTCTTCTTTTTCCTTTCCTTTTTTTTTTTTTTTTTTGAATGTTCTTTTATTATTATTTGGCTTGCACTGTAGTTAGCTAGTCTAGAGCAATATCCCGAGTCTTGAGTTGCTTCAGAATTTCACAAAGAACATACCCATACCCACGCATGAAAATGATCGACCTGGCATACTTCAAGAAGTTATTCCATTTGACTGGGATGCTGTAAATGACAATGTGTGTCCTTATTGGTAATGAGAAGTACACAAAGTTATTTTAAATTGTCTTCAGCCATCAAGAAAAGGCAGTATCAAGACAGCTTTCAAGGAAATATGAAGACCCCTATTGTAGTCACATTGAAGCGGACACCTTGTACACAACTACAGGACAAGCTGGACAGATGTGGTGGGATTTTAGTTGGACAAACAGGAATAGTTTCTCAGCACAGTGGGTGGCAAATTTTTATTCAGTGACTTTTCCTGGAAGAAAATATAGGAGAAAAGAAACAATGAAAAATAGAAGCTTGTAGAAAACTAGAAGGGGAAAAAAAAAAAAAAAGTTGGGGAAAAAGAAAGCTTGGCAATGTAGTGAAAATATTAGCTAGAGACAAATCAAATGAATAAGTGCTTGAGTAAAGGGGGGAAGAGGAAATTAAAGCTGAACATCAAAAGAAAGAGAAGAAATAAGTAAGTGATTTCAGATCACAGTGAGGAAGCAGAATACTTTGCAATTAAACATGAGTATGAAAAGTGAGATGTGGAAGAGAAAGTTTTTACCCCTAAATAGCAGCTCATATGTGCATTCATAGAAGAAACAGGTTTTAATGAGAAATTCCTTCATCTCCTTTCATTAGGAAATGACTAGTTTCATTAGAGGAATATTTGGTGATATGTGTTCTTCTCTCCCTCCCATTGGTAATTCAGCCCCACTCATGTCATGTTCCATTTTTGTCGTTGGTGAATTTTTCCATTTATAAGAAAAGGAGCAAGAAATGAGGTCTTAGCAACAGAAGAAAGTTGATAGGTCAGAATTGGAGAAAGGCTGGAGAAAAAGAAGTTTGCTAATATAAATCATACTAAATTCAGAGAATCACAGAATTGTAGGGGTTGGAAGGGACCTCGAGAGATCATCGAGTCCAACCCTCCTGCCAAAGCAGGTNCTCGACCTGCTGGCAATGCTCTTTTTAATGCATCCCAGGATCCCATTGGCCTTCTTGACCACCAGGGCACACTGCTGGCTCATGGCCAACCTGTTGTCTACCAGGACCCCCAGGTCCTTCTCTGCAAGGCTCCTCTCTAACAGGTCATCCCCCAACCTGTACTGGTATATGTGGTTATATTATATTCTGTTAAATTATATTTAAAAGAGGAGAAAGCTCAGGATAGTGAAAACAGTTATGATTAGAAACCTAGCATGTTCAAAGGCTATTAAGCAAGAATTTTGGTCAGTTGCTTTCTACTGGTTATGTGGAAGATTGTTTCTTTGTTTTTTGGCAAAGTTCTCTATTTGCCGAGGTCAAGAACATATATGATAGAATATTTTTAAAGCTCATTGTTTGATATTTTTAAGACAAAATGTAAAAGAAGTGAAAGTATAATTTTTGAGATAGAAAGGGCCATTAAGGTCAGTGATCAGAGAGTGAACATGAGCAAATACACCAAAAAAACTGGGAAGTCACAGCTAGACTTATTTCTATACTAAAGACTCAGATATCTGGTAACTAAGATTTACACAAAAATAGTAAAATATTGCAATACAGACAGTTGCATGTGATGAAATCTTGTTTTGTTTTGTTTTATTTCTCTCCACAGGTTTTATCTCACACATTTCCAGGTGCAAAAGAGAAATATGGAGGACTACAAAAGAAATCCAGCTGGTACTAGTGCAATGACTCTGCTCAAACCGAAGTCTAATATAAATATTAGGAAATATGATGAATAAGGTAGCAGCACTATTAAATCGTATTCAGAAAATTAATAAATAAACTCATTCACTGTATTTTGAATTAATCTTTATAAACATAGTACAGAATAACAAATTCACAATTACTACAAGAGAGATAGCTAAGAGTGACTTTCAGCTATGTTCATCTGCTTATGTCTTTTAATTGAAACATTATTTCTACCTGTGGACCACATTTTTTGCTATGGAACCTGTTGAACAACACAAGACAAACAGGCTTCCCTTGCCAGTCAGATGCATTTGGAATGACTTCTCTTTTCTTGATCTAATCCTGATGAACAGCAGCTCTTTAATTCCTACAGCATCTACACAGGCAAAATTGAAATATTAACTGTACAACTGTGTCTTATGAGCAAAAAACCTGGTTGAAGAACCATTGCAGCTGATATTTTTACATTATTTGTCAAATATAATTCTTATGTTCTATATTTTATAGTAGTTTTTTCAAAGAAGTCAAAATACTTTTGTGAATATCCCAGAATATGTTTAAAAAGCTTTATAAGAACTACCTTTCAAACTCTGGATTTCCAAATCTTCATGTACCTACTGGAATCTCAGTAGCCTTAACCAGATAAGCAGCATAGCCTTCACAAAAATAGCAATATTTGAACAGTATTTCAGAAACAATTACACAGGTTTTTGGGGGAAACAAATGAATTATGCATCTCAAATATCAACAAATATTTATTTAACTAACAATCTGCAGCTTAAGTGGTCTCTAGAAATTTAAAGAAAAAGCATATTGTAGTACTCCACAATAAACTCAATAATAATTAGAATTTCTACCAAGCTGTTAACTAATGCAGACATATTAAAGCATATTTTTAGCTGAGCTTATTATGTTCTAATAAAATTTAAAGAAGCATAGCTGAAGGGTAAGAAGCAGCAGCATCTGGTCTATTACCAGCTCTACATTGTGCTGTGCCATTTAGACTCTGCCAGTGTGTATGTTTTTGAAATGCTGAAATGAAGTCCTAGATTGATCTGCCATTACTGCTTCAAAAATAGTCTCTGTATAAGCCTCTGCTTTTAAACTCTATGATACAATTCTTTTCTGGAAGGATACAATACCAAAAGTAGCAGCCTAAATCATGGAACCAGCTCCAGGAAAGCAAT
This sequence comes from Penelope pileata, assembly GCA_013396635.1. NCBI lineage: Eukaryota > Metazoa > Chordata > Aves > Galliformes > Cracidae > Penelope > Penelope pileata. The sequence continues at coordinate 156,437 of WBMW01004674.1, forward strand.
GGCACTTGATAGTAATGGCAGCCTAAAGACAGCTAGGAAAATGGTTTCCATTATGAATACCCCTGAATGTAGCTGTGGTCCTCTCTTTTATTTCTGGGCTGAATAAAAGCAACATTTTTTTTTACAGCTTTTTTACATGCTTTTTGTTTTCTTTTGTTTTGTTTTATTTTTGCTTGGAGGATATCCATTTCATGACTAGGAATCTCCACTATTAAATGGAGATGGAACAAGCATTGCACATATGGGGATGATTAGTTTTGAGGTTACCAGTGTTTCTTCAGTGATTCAGATTGCTCTGGAGAACATGAAAATTTCAGAGCAAGAAGGAATCTAGGCCTTTATTTTTGGCTTTTTGGGAAATTGTTGCATGGAAGACCTTAATTTTTAAAAGAACATGTCAGTCACTTTCATGCTTTCCCTTCTCTTTTGAAATCTACTTTTAATCTGATAGAGTCAGGGGGTCTTACCAGTGGCAAATCTAAAATATGATGTTCTTATTCTCACTGCACTGGCCTTTGCTGCTGCGTGACTAGGCGTGAGAAGTGACGGCCCACAGACAGCATAGAGTGAGTTGAGCTTCTCAGACAGTGTCATTCAAATACCTTGAGGAATGACTCCCCAAGGTTACTTCACAGAAATTGTGTTATAATCTGAGCAGTTGTTCTATCAGATTTGATTTCCTTTAGGAATTAGGAAGAAACAGAATCTAGTTGACTTCAGACAACAGTGCAAAAGTTGTCAAAGAGTTCTCAAGTTCAGAAGGGAGAAAGAAATGGAAGTCCAAGAAAGAGTTTATTAAATACTGCTTCATTTAGAGAGCAGAATAGAAAAGGTCTAGTTACTTTTGGAATGGGCATGCACAAGAATCAATTTAATGATTTGGAAAGTAGAGAAAAATGAACCTTGAGAATGCTTTTTTTTTTTTAATTTTATAATATCAATTATATTTAATGTATGACATAGTCCTGATAATGTAGCCCTTTTCCTTCTAGTATAGATATTTAAGTACATGCACATCCTTTATTACTACATAATTTTCATACAATAACAAAAAAGAAGGCAAGGCAACGAATATTCATTAATAAAGAGTAACTAAAATGCTCTGGTAAGGAAGTTTTTACTTTTAAATATGGATATCAGTGAAAAGTATTTCATAGGCATTTGTCATTTTTACATTATTTTTTGTGAGGCTAAAAAAAAACAACTCAAAACACATAGTATAACCCCCACCAAAATCTATGTGGAAACCTGTGCCATGAGCAGATAGAAAATATCAGTTAGAAGCAACAAACAGAGATCAGGCAAAGAAGAACAGATGAACTCATGTACCAAGCAAATTTCAATCAGAAAATAAATGGGACATCTCCAAAGCAAACTTTGGAATCCTGTTCGTTATGAGAATCACTGCCCATTGCACACTGCTTAGTGAAACAGAATGTGCATAAATGTGGATTAGTAGGGGAGCAGTTTGTCAGTGCAGGGTCAGTATAAAACTTGGTAAGCCCTCTTTCCAAGACTGTTTTGAAAGCCTGACCAAGCAGAGCAACCTAAGCCAGCATTAACACAGATAAATAACAGTCTAGCAGGAATGTTTTCCATGCTGTAATGCAAATAATAGGTGCCTAGAGACATGAAAGAGTTTAAGTCAGAAAATAAATGAGTAGGTTATTGATGACTCTCTGCTCTCCAGAGGAATAATCTTCAACATCTTTCAGTTTTTAGCATTTTGCTAATTTTTCTGGTATGGGTACAGGTCCCCTTGTAGTAAGTTTAGTGCCGATAGGCTTACTTCTTAATTGCCTTTCATGTAGATTTTAATAGGAGTGCAGTGACCCCAGGAGATCCCAAGAAAACAGAATGAAGAGCACTGAGCTAGTGTTGTCTGCCCACAGTTGGCACTAAGAGAGCAAACATTCCGTAGAAGAAATCCAAGGATAATACTACGTTTACAATTTCCTAATATTGTTACTCTGCTACTCTATATGACAAAGTTATTCCATGATTATTAGCTCTTCAGTGAGAGTAACTAACCCAAGGAGCTCTAGCTTTCCTTCAGTCTCACTCCTCCCAAGCTGATTTCTCCCCAAGGCCACTACCCACTTTCAGTGTTGCATCCTATCTCTCATCAGGAGCAGCTATAATTTGCATTAAACAAGAAACAAACAATTATTTTTCCTTTTTAATATTTGTATATTAATGCAGAAAAATAATTGTAATATTTTTTAACTTTCTTTTTGCATTCTAGGGAAAGAGTTGAACCTCGATTTCAATGGGCTACACAAAGTGACAATATATAGGTGTATTAAATTATTTTGTATTTCCCAAAAAATGTTATTTGGAGGATATAATTTAGATTATGAGCAATCTTACAATGACATATTTCTACCTATTCTAAGTATTTACACAAACAATATATTACTTCAGGTCCTCAAAACCTACTATTTTACTCAGATAGCAAAGGAAGATCAGAATCGCTAGATCCTCTGATATAGTCAAATATCTACACCTCACTTGTAATTCTGTGCATCTATGCCAGTAAACATCTAAAAGCATTAAAGGCTAATGTTTTTAGGGTGTTTCAACAGCACACTGCATCTCAAAGGTCAAAGGAATTTTCTGAAACAATTAAATTGGTTTAAATTCAATGCAACCATCAGTTTCAGCAAGCAGAGCTGTTTAAAGGATGCCTACCAAGAGTCTGTTTGTGGCTCTCTTTTCTTAAAAGATTTGGAAAAATATATATTTTTTTTCCTTTTTTAAAGATCATTGCAGGAATTTAGGTCAAAGAATTAACACCGGATTTTTTTTCTTTCAAGACTGTACCTCCCAGCTTATACATTCACCATTGTTTGAATGCATTTCTTTTACTTTCTCTAAGAGAATTTTAACCAGATTCTTAACTTTAGAGATTCAAAGTACATCATTTTCCCCTGAATGCTAATTAGCTTGATAACTTTGTTTATTTAAAGCTTATTAAGGAACCTGGTAAATTAATACACGGCATCATAATACATCTTTCAGGTTTCCTGCAGTTGATTACTTGGAAGGTTGTTTAACAGAACAGCATGGCTGACGGAATGATAGTCCTGTGGGATTTGCAAATTACTGAAGGAACAAGTTGTATCTGTGGCTCACTGAATTATGTTAGAAGTAAGGTGTTAATTGTTCCAATAAACATAACCATAGTGCCTTTCACAGGCCCCACAACAGCCACTTCTGCCTCAGCTGGGCTTCTTAAATGTTCTTACTGTATTTTTCCACGGTTGACTTGTGCCACACAACTAGTATTTCTCCCTGAGTGATGCACCAAGAAAATCAGAGCCACCGGTGAAACAGCCATGCGGCCAGCTTTGCACCAGGCAAATAACCGGTTTTAAAATTCCTGCAGATCACCAATCTGTAATAAAATGACATTTTCATCAGTAATAACATTAAATTTTTTCATTCATGAAAAAAAAGCCTCTGTTGGAAATTCACTTGGCTCCATCATTCCTTGTTAAAATATTTTCAAAATTATAAAACCGGATTCAAATTTGTGCTTCCTCAGATTTATGATTGGGGGAAAATGGCAAAAGAATTATAGGCATCTCTCCATAAATGTAAGTCTTTATGAGGACATCCTCTTGAAACGAACTCAAACACTCTATGTTTTGCATTATACTCTCTACATTCCATTACAATTTCAACCACAGCCTAGTACTCCCATAATTAGGTATATTGAATCAAAGTTATATTTCAGAAGAGCTTAACTTCACATCTTAATTTTTAGGGAAAGCACTCTAATAAGAGGGAAATGAGTGAAAACACCACTGGTTTTAGTATAAAGCACTATAAATTTAAAAGATCAGCTTTTAGTTCCTTATTACACAGTAATTAACACAAAATTTGAACTGTTTCCATGTAACACATCATGATTTTTAGTTGGTTAGACAGTATTGGACAGCAAAGGTGTTTGTAAATCGTTATGCAGAAAAAATATGTTACTACAGAAGTGCTGAATAAGAGCTAAATTCTTAGTTACTAGTATAATGCAGACATTAATAAATAAAGTGAAGCGGATATTGGGTGAAGCAGACACTACAATCCATTCTATTGCCTAGAAATTCAGTAGTTTAGTGTCTTTTTTCCCCTAATTTATAAAAAAGGTCTGTTGGTACTTGGTATAACCTGATACATATTACTCACAAGGATGTGTCTAAAGTGTTATTTTTAAATCTGTGTCTAGCCAACCAGAGTAGAGAAGGCAATACGACCATCCTGCAGCCCTAAATATGTACCCATGTCATCAAATCTGGAATAAAATAAGACGGTAAAGCAAATACCTGGTCTACTGCTGGTCATGGCCTATACAAGCTTGGAGATGGGCTCACAGATCCCTTTTGGCTGTTTGTCCTGTGATCCTCTGATGCTGTGAAAGGAGTATGAATTGGTGGACAAAAAACTGAATATGAGCCAGCAGTGTGCTCTTGCAGCTCAAAAGGCCAACGGTATCCTGGGCAGCATCAGGAGAGGGGTGGCAGCAGGGACAGGGAAGTGATTGTCCCTCTCTACTCTGCCCTTGTGAGGCCCTATCTGGAGTACTGTGTCCAGGTCTGGGGCCCCCAATACAGGAAAGATGTGGAGCTGTTGGAGAGGGTTCAGAGGAGGCCAGAAAGATGATCAGAGGGCTGGAGCACCTCCCCTACTGAGGGACTAGACTGAGGGAGCTGGGCTTGTTCAGCATGGAGAAGAAAAGGCTGCAGGGCGACCTCATAGCGGCTTTTCAGTATTTAAAAGGAGATTATAAACAGGAAGGGAACTAACTTTACAAAAGGATAGACAGTGATAGGACAAGGGGGAATGGTTTTAAGCTGAAGGAGGGAAGATTTAAGTTAGACATCAGGGGGAAGTTCTTTACCAAGAGAGTGGTGAGGTGCTGGAACAGGCTGCCCAGAGAGGTTGTGGATGCCCCAACACCGGAGGAGTTCAAGACCAGGTTGGATGGGGTCCTGGGTAACCTGATGTAGTACCTGATCTGGAGGTTGGTGGCCCTGCCTGTGGCAGGGGGGGTGGAACCTGATGATCCTTGGGGTCCCTTCCAATCCAGGCCATTCTGTAATTCTATGACCCACATTTCAATTTTATTTATTTATTTTAAACATCTGTTTCTGCATTTGTCTTTTTTATACATTTCAAAATCCCCTCCCTATCCCTTTGCTGATATTACCCATCAGTTTTCACCCACCAGAGAGCTCTGTCAGATTTCCCAGCACACAAACACAATAGCTTTTCTGCATGGCTTCTCCCATGTCAGAACAAAAAGCAATTAATCTGTTAAAAATACAGTCAATTGAAAAGCAGGTTGGCTATTTTGAGTTCAGGATTTTTTTTCTTCACTAATGTTACACAACTCAGAATAGTAGTCATGGTTTAATTCTTTTTGGATTTCAATACAATCAGGACTTGTTTAAATTGCTCCCATGAGGAACAGTAATCCATAAACAAAGAAAAAGAGTCAAGCCTACATTTCAAGGACACCCACCTCCACGACTCTGAAAACCAAACTATATATATCTGTGTATACATATATTCTTTCATCAGTAGGAAAGCTTGCAACACATATTAGCAATGCACAACTTACAGAAAGTCTGTTCAAATGGCATTATGACTACTATACAGAAGCAAAGAGAGCACGTTTTGGTTGGTTTCTTTCTTTTTTTTTTTTTCACTCCGTCTGCAAGGAAGGCTTGCAATCTATGGTATAATGAAGTAGTTAAAAAAAATCTATTTGAATGATATTATGAATGCCACACTAATAAAGAATCTACTTTCCATGCCTCTACGGAAACAAACCATCTGCCTTTACTAGAAATGAATGGAACTTATTGTTATTCTATCTTGATTCAGAAACTCCTGACATTTCCCTTATGGTAGAATTTCAAATATATATGTGGAAAAAAAAAAAAAAGACAAACTTTTCATTTTTCAAAAACACTTAAAGAAAGTAGAATTTCCTTTGCTTTTCTTCCAAAACCTGTTCCTCAAAGATATATATAAAACTGACTATTTGGTGAAGCTCTGTACACCTGATGATATTGAATATAACACAAAACATTTGTGTTCTGCTCAAAAAGAGAAGTCATCTCCATGTGGGCATGAAGACAAATACCAATCAACATGACAGGCAGGAAAAAACACATGCTATGCTGTATGCTAATGTGTCCTAATTCCCTCTTCATATAAAATGATGGATATTCAGAAAGTCACAGAATTCTACACTGTTTTTAATTACGAAGGTAAGTTTTACGGTATGTATCAGGAGTGTGAACTTAAGTGACTGGTGCATCCAGTAAAAGCATAGAAAATTAAGATATGAACTTAAGTTTCCTCAGAACTTATGCACTGCATTCAATTTAAACTAATGCTGTAAATTTATTGCATGCAGTAAGCAGTGTATAATGCTCAATTGCACCTATTTTTCCTTTCAAGTGAATATTAACAACTTCTATGTATTCTCATTCTAACACCCTCTCCAGGTATCACTACAAAAAAGTTAGCTCAGAAATCCAAACTTAATCCATTTACAAACTATACACACTCTGGAAAAACTAACAGGCTGAGAAAGCAGATATTGTGAGATATTTAAGTACTCAATATAACAGAGATTAACTGCAATTCTATTCCTTGTGAACACTATAGGAGTACTGCCAATGAGTTCTGTAAGAATAGGACTTTGGATGGAAAAAGACACTACTGTATGGTCATCCACCATGATCTGCATAAAGATGCCACATAAATAAATTTATTAAAATACTTATAGTGCCTATTCTTATTATATCAGAATATAATCTTTAATCTAATTTAAGCATAACACTGTTAGAATAATAAATTCAATTCCATGTCAGATCTTTTTTTTTTTTTTTATTGTTATTGCTTGTTTGTTCATTTTTATGTGTGTGTTTCTATTTTGAATCTGTGTACTTTCAAATTCCAGGCACTGAATCCACCTGTAATAGTCTTCTGCCTTCCATGATCTTACACCTCAATTACCGTCTTTTAATCTTCTCTAGGATACACTAACTAAAGGGAGATGGCTTAGCTGCCTGCATAGGTGTAAATCAGCTTATCTCCCGTTTCTAAGAGTGATTGTTAATTTCATTTTACCTCTCTTTCAGCATTTGGGCAAAACAAAAAGTTTTTTTGGACAATGAGCATCCTTTTGATCTTCATCCTTAAAAATATTTTCATTAACTACGTACACAGTAAAAATTAAGAAGAAATACTTGTTTTCATCACATAAAGTGAGATAAGTGCAGTGGGTATAGCTGCCTTTGAGCCAATAACCCCAGACTCCCTTTCCCATCAGTGAGAAAACCAGACTCTGCTAAAGTGCAATTCATCTCTCCTAAAATAGACATCTGAACTCAGTCAGATGAATTGTGCCCTAAAAGCACCTCCATCAGCTATAAATGGAAGTTAGGGCAAGAATCTCATATGGAGACATCTATAGAGGAGATGCATACAGTTATGGGAAATTAATTCCACCCCCACTGTATAGCTTTTGAAGAGAATAATGTGTCAAAAATGTGGATGTTTAATCAAGAGTCCTCATTCCTTGAGGAAACAAATGAAATTCCTGGTTTGTCAACAGCTCTTTTCTTGGAAGGAATAGGGCAGCTCAGCAAGGGAATTCATTATGGTATAAAGGGTCAAGATGTTAATGTGACTAGATGGTCTAAAAATCTTTTCTCACAAAGAAATCATATAGAAACATCAGAATTATTAAAAATGTGATCAATTTACTAATACTTTTCTTCTCTATTTGAGATTCCTTTAAAATGAGCAATAATTAGATTCAATTAATGGGGTACAAATATAAATGAAATAAAAAAAAGTTTAGGCTTTCAAAAGTAATTTATGCTATTCAATGTTTTGTTGAAGAAAAAACTCTTTTCATAGGTACAGACTTTTTTTTTAGATTCAAACATCTCATATCAAAATCTTCCAAAATTTTTTTTAATGATTGTTCCTTTACTTTTTAATTTATGAAACAAGTATTTAAGGTTGTGCTTTGTTTTGTCTCCAACAAGAAACTATGAACAAGCAAAAGTAAATACTTTTTCTCATAGAATATCTGTAGAATATCTGAGTTAGGTATATTTAGAATTATTGTAAGATTTATATACATATATATTGGAAATCAGCAATTTTATATACTCAACATATTACTTTAGATGTTAAGCAAAAAACAAACAAAACATCACTTGGAATTGAATGGATTTTTTAATTACAGCTCTGTCCTTACAAAAATAAAAGATGTAAATCCAAAACCAAACCAAACCAAAAACCTTTATTGCAGTGAATCTGTAAAAATTAGATGGATGACATACACAGACCTGAACTACTAAACAAATTTAAAATAATAATACTAATTGGCATGTATTAAAGAAAACTGTTTTTATTATTTTAACTAAATGTAGTTCTTGATGAGTTTCACTGATAGGTAAATATTACAGATGTAATAAATTTGGGCTTCTACAAGACATTTGTCTTGATACCATGAGACTTTCATAAATACAAACGACAAAAGTGCTGAATACGATAGCAGATAAAAAATAAAAACAAAAACAAATCCCACAACCTAAAACATTCATATTATGCTAAAAACTGTTTAAAATCTAAAACCAAATATATATTGTTAATATTATGGAATCGTATCTGAGCACTTTTGTTTCCCTTGGTTTCATCAGAGAATTTACTTCCTCTGAGGTATTTGGATTTTTTAAGAATGACCGGGTGAAGACATCACTGAGAATATCCATTGGTGACATATGAGTAGGGAGAGTGGTTAATGAGAAATTCTATAGAGGCTTTGGTTTCAGTAAAATAATATCAATTTCGATATGTCCAAAGGCCAGGTGTATAGGAATAGAGAATATAAGCTACACTAATGGTATGGATTTGCCAACCTGAGATATAGGGACTCTGAAAAAGACTCAGGGCCATTGTGGATAATCACCTAATAATGAGATCCCAGGTGACATTGCAGTCAAAAGGCATAATGGATAGAAATGTGGAATAGTGAGTAGGAGTTATGATATTATAATAACTCTGCTTTTGACAATAATGAAACCATTCCTGGAATAATTTGTCCATTTCTGCTGTCAGTGGTTTAAAAGAGAAGCTAAAAACCTGGAAAGGATTGAGAAGGGAGCAGAGGGAATGACTAAAGAGATGAACAGCAGTGGGGGAGACATGAGCCAATCCATCTTCTCAATTTACCACAGAGAAGAAAACAGAGTGACAAGCTGGTGTCTCTAAATATCCATGTGGAGCACAGAAAGTCAATAGAAATCCTTTCAATCTGGAATACTAAAGTAGAATAAAACCAATATTGGAAAGCAAAGATAACTTAAATTCAGCAAGTACAAAGGCAAAATGAACATGGAAGGATATTAGTCAGTGGAATCACTGTATCTGTAATGAATTTTTCATCATTAAATACTGTATAGCCAGGACTGGATATTTCTTTCATAAGACACCATATGCTATACTTCAACTCTGACTATTGAACTTCAGACAGAGATTAGTGCATATTGCTCCTATGGTTTGAACTTTTCATAAAATAAGAGTGTTCCCTTAAGCTCAGCAAAATCTATCAATGGTGTTTATTAATAGTTATATGTTATAAAGAAAATTAGTTGGAACTTTCAGCTTTCCTTTTGGAAGAATGCCTCTTCTTGTGAACAAAAGCACCCTTTGAACTTGTATGAAAGACTCCATCATCTCGATTGCTTACAGCTTGTATATGCTTAATTTAAGAAGTTATGATTATCTGGAGGCCAAGGTCTCAGCTTTAGGCAGTGAGTCCTGGGAAAGACTTGATTGTACTGACGTTGCACACATGGAAGCACACGACAAACTGAAAGCTCAGCAGATCTGTGCATACTGTCAGCTTAGAGGGTGCACAGTGCAAGCAACTTTGGTCCTGGTGCCCTATACTCACATGCGAAGGCAAATCAGGACTTATTAAACAAGAACATTGGTATGAAAAATACTTTGTGACATATCCAGTTAGCAGGTCTGGACACAAACCTCAACAATCTAGGAAGACACTGAGGCTGGTAACTCCTTACTAAACAGAGATCCTTACTCCCATTACGATTAACTAGGACAGACTCAAATATCTTCTCCTCTTACTCATAAGGAGTACAGGACATGGCCACTTGATGAAAGTCTGCAATAAATAAAATAATGGCAGATCCAGCTTCGAAGGCTATCTTGAACTACTACCATTTAGAATGTTATTTAGAAAGACTAGTCAGAACTCAGAAGATATCATTCTGCAATTTTCTTGTGATTCCAGTGCTTCATTTCCAATGCTCTTTCCCAGGAGGCTGAGCCTGAGTTGTATTCCGGGGGCAATTCAAAAACCAGAATGCAAGCTGGGTCTTATTTTTGAAAATTAACATTTAACTTTAATTGTTCCTTCCCACACTGCTTTGGAAATTATTCCTCTGTGCAAAATGAAAGAGAATGGAAAAGGTCATATTCAATCGTAGATTTTGGAAAAGAAACAAAAGAACTAAGAACTCTAACTCTAGTTTACCACCTTGTCTTCATCTTAAAAATAGCAATAAAAACAAAACAAACGTTGTCTGCATGCCTGCTTTACATTAGAACTATACAAGGAAAGTTATAATGTTGTCTGTTGCTTTGCTGAAAAGAAAAATAACCAATTTACTCTTATGTGGTTCAGGGGGAAATAGCCTTGAGAAAATGTTATTGATGTAGTGTATTTATGTAGGGTTGCAAGACAAATTATGCCATCAGCAAATAAGGTCAGAGTAGCAGAGTGAATTACTGGCAAAAATAGGTTGCTTGCAAAGGACAAAGGTTGTTTTCACTGCACATAAACCTTGAAGCCAGATGAGAAGAAATAATAATAGACTCAGTGTGGAACTTAATATTTTAAAACTTCCCAAAACTCTAAATGATTTTTGTATGTGAATATATTTTAAGGAAGAATGAGCAGAACTGCATAAGTGAATATTTGCCTATGATTTTTTGGAGTCTGTTTAAGGGTCTACTGTGAACTACAGTGCAACAGCTTCAGCCAGCAGGCTTGACTTAAAAAAGGAACATATTGCACTTGTAGACCACCTTCTAACTCTTTCTCATGCAGTCCTAAAAATTTAATGTAGTTTTCAACAGCAATAGAGAAGGAACACATCAATAGATGCTGGATATCCTGCTTAACCACAGGTATATACAGGAGTACATTGTACATAAAAGAACAGTATTTAGCTTACAATGACAGAATTCCATTTTACAGTTCTGGATACTTGCTTTATGCAACTCCTCATCTGTCTGAAACATGTTTAACACAGGTTTTACTTTATTCAGGTCTGACAATGCCTGCCAGAAAAAGTTTATTTATTCTTAGCACACTTGAAATTTTTCAGTTGTTCATAAAAATGAGCATTAAATGTCTGTTTCTGTGATGGTTCTGGGCTAGCCATTATCATAGCATCAGTTCTTAAGAAAAAAAAACACAGTCATATTAGTTTGATAAATAAGCTTTAAATAAAGCTGAATTGATGCATTATATGCATTTTTTAAAAGGGTAAAAGCATGGCTAGATATATTGTAGACATTTGTTGTTCTCATACTATGTGTTCCAATTATTAGCAACAATACAATTTGTTGGAAAAGAGATTACAGCAGACAACTGCCCGTTTTTGGAGTTACCCTAACTGCTCATATAGGGCAACACATCCATTCACCCCCTCATTTTCTGTTCTACTGACTCTGATACCTGTTATAGCAAAGTACCTGGTTTTCAGTAGGCTGAAGAGAGAAAGTGAGAAAGTCCTCTTCTGCACTGGCATAGCCAAAGCCAGGGCTGTGTTTACACCACTAATGACACCACAGGTCCATCTCTCCCACACTGAGCACCTCCTCAGGCACCACCTCAAGAGGATTTGTCCTGGAGAGACTGAATTGGAGTGGATCAGAACAGAGCCTGGGAAGGAGCTATCACTAGATTTACAAGTAGTGTAGGTCCCCTCATCAAGCTCAAACCTCAGCTCTAGCGCTCAGGTTACACCTGGACAGCTGTTCCACAACTTCTGGGCTTTAACTCTGGTGTTCAATGATCTGTGCTGTTCTCAGCATGGTCTCAGTGCAGTCTGCCCAGGTAACATTTGAGCCATTGATGTCATCTATCTGGACTTCGGCAAAGCCTTTGACATAGTTCTGCACCATATACTTATCTCTAATTGGAAAGATATGGATTTGACGGTTGAACTGTTCAATGGGCAAGGAACTGGTTGTGAGATCATATGCAGAGAGTGGTGGTCAACGGCTCAATATCTGGATTGAAATCAGTGATGAGTGATGTCCCTCAGGGGTCAATGCTGGGACCAATGCTCTTCAATATCTTCATCAATGACATTGACAGTGAGATCGAGTGCACCCTCAGCAAGTTTGTGTATGACACCAAGCTGTGTGGTGTAGTCAACATGTCTGAGGGACGGGATGCTATGCAGAGAGACCTAGACTGGCTCAAGCAATGGGCGGAGGAGAACCTCATGAGGTTCAACATATTCAAGTGCAAGGTCTTGCACCTGGGTTGCTGCAACCCTCACTAGCAATACAATCAGGTGGATGAAAGGACTGAGCACAGCTCTGCCAAAAAGGACTTGGGAGTACTGGTGGATGGCAAGCTGGATATGAGCCAGCAATGTGCTCTCACAGCCCAGAAAGCCAACTGTATCCTGGGCTGCATCAAAAGAAGCATGGCCAGCAGGCTGGGGGAGGTGATCCTACTCCTCTACTCTGTTCTGGCGAGACGTCACCTGGAGTACTGTGTCCAGATATGGAGTCCTCAGCACAGGAGAGACATGGGCCTGTTGGAGGGCGTCCAGAGGAGGGCCACAAAAATGATCCATGGGATGCAACACCTCCCCTATGAGGACAGGCTGAGAGACCTGAGACTGTTCAGCCTGGAGAAGAGAAAGCTCCAGGGAGACTTGAGAGTGGCCTTTCAGTTTCTAAAAGGGAGCTACAAGAAAGGGGACAGACTCTTTAGCAGGGTCTGTGATGATAGGACAAGAGGGAATGATTTCTGTTCTGTTGGACTAGATGACCTTTAGAAGTCCCTTCCAACTCAAATGATTCTCTGATTCTGTGAACATCTCTACGTTACTCTGGACAGTTTGGGAATCAGTACTTTATTTTCAGGGCTTAGGAGAACTGCCTGGACATCACTGGTCTGCATCTCAGTTTCAGTGGTGGCATGGGTATGGAATGGTGAGACCCTCCCATACCACTCTTGAGGAAATACCTGTCCAGTCTTCCTGTCCTTGACATCTGCTGCAGATGACCAAAGTCTCAGTGAGCAGTTTGGAAATACAAGAAATTAAAGACTATTCTTTTGAAATAAGAATTTTCTCTTTTTAAACCTTTAAATATCACTACTGAGCTAAATTATCCTAACGGTAAATTTCTACAGTATGGTCATTGATGTTAAACTGACAGTTACAGCTGCTTTCTCATACTTTACAGTGCTCATTTTTAGCTTTCCAAAACTTTACTATGTAATATCACCTCTTACTTCCTGAGGATGTAGAAAACGTTATCACTCTGCTTCTGCTTTCCCAAATGTTACTTGCTGAATAATACAAATGAACATTTGTCTCCTTTGGTTGATGTCTTAAGAAAAAAATCTGTGAAACAGGTTTCTGCGAGGAAGAAGTAGAAGAGGACTTTAAACAGCATGATTGGAAAGGAATTATCTTCCTTACACAGGAGGTAGATGCTTAGATATCTACTTCATAATTATCATGAAGGAAATAGACCCAGAGAGTTCTGCTGTGGATCAGCAGTTAAAGCAATAGCTTTGGAGACAAGATTCCTTGATTACAAAGCTGATCTATCAGTAGCTTCTACTTTAGCAGCAAATAAGCTCTTTTTGGGCCCAATTCCAACATCTTTTGAAGATATTTTTTGCCAACGTAACTCAATTGGTTCTGATGCAGTCACTTTCATGTTACATCAATGAAAGTGAAATCAGGATATGACTGCAGTCTCAGTTAACTAGGAAGATTCAACCCATTGATGAGGGCTAGGGAGGAATTTACAGGTGGAGTTTTTAAATTCTTTTGCTAAAAATGTAGCTTTTTGTAATAAAAATTTTATAGGAGATGTGGCACTGTTGTTTCTTGACAGGGTTTGACTTAAAAAAGTGTGCTGGACTCTTGGATTGATGAAATGTATCATTTTGGGTCCAGTTGTGTGTTTGCAACCTATCTTTTTAAGGTAAGCTGCATGTCATGTTACCCTCTCAGGTCAACTTAATTTGGGTCTACTCTCACGGTCGTGGGTCTGATAGGCTCCTGTGATGCACAGCTAAAAGATTTGAGGCCACACAGCACTGTTCTCTATCATATTGCTTACAGAGGGGCACTGGAAGATGTTGGGAATCTGCTGTGTTAATCTTGAATGGAAGACAGAGTCAAGAGGAAACCCGAATTAAAATGAAAATGCAACGGAAATGAAACATTTTGGATCAGTTAATCAGAAAGTTTACATTTTAATTCAGTAATGCCAAGACATTTCCTGTCAGTATGAATTCAATCTTGCAGATTGAAAAACACAGTGAAAAACAAACTGTTTATGAGATGGGGAACTAGCAAAGCCCATTTTCTGGAGATTTGTTCCTAAAATCCTTCACCTCGATAAATCCTTAACACCTTCCTCACAACATAAGTTGCTTAAATATATGGAATCTCACCTCCCACCTATGACTATTAATTTAATATCTATGTTGTACATTGTACATGTTGCCATGACTTTAGAATCAGATTTATGCTGCCTGGCAGTGAGAACTTGTGTCTGATTAACCAGTGGATGCCAAGGAGACAGATGAGTGCTGAGATCACTTTGCAGTTCGTTTTCCCACTGGGACATTCACTTAAACTCTTTCCACAAATCTAAATTAAACCTATAGGAACTTAACATCTCTAAAACCTTTTGCTGTATTAACCAAAGAATTCAAAAGTGTCTTGAGGGGAGGAAAGAAAGGAGGATAAAATATCAGATTGCTTTTCTGACTGCACAAGACTTTTCTTCCCAAAGCAGGAAGGGAAAAGTGTCAAGAAATCACACATTTACAAATAGTGATTTTTCAGAACTTTCTGTTCCTTGAGATTTTTTTTTTTTTTCACTGTATAGAAACATCTTTGGATGCACAGGTTATGTTTTAAAATGACATCTTTAGGTAAAAAGAACTGAAAATGATCAAATCCTTATTTTTATTACAATTTCCACTAAATATCACTTAGCCAGGTTCTCACTTCTATCTGTCTTGGCAGCTAATGGGACCTATTTCTAGCACATTACTAGCCCCTTCAGGCTGCATATTTCCTGGAAAAAAGTTATATATATCATAATGGAGGAATCTGACATTTTCTAGAGAAAAAGGTTGCCCAGGTAGCAGGTGGACTGTGCATTTTGATGTGAAAGTCCCTGTCTCATTTGCTTTATTACTTGCAAGAACTTGTCACTGCAGAAATGAATGTGCTATTTAATATATTTACTTTCCAGGGAAGAAGATAAGTGCTTTACATATTTTACATGTGACAAAGTAAAAGCAGACAGACTGTAAACTAGATATTTAAACTATTGAATGACTAATTTTCTAAATGCCAAGCTCAGGTGTCTGTTAAAATTAGCCTTGTTTACTATTATCATTAATACTATCATTAGCATTATTATGATGATAATGACTGGACACCTGCTCAAGCAGCAGGCTAAACTATATTTGTCAGTCTCTAAATAAACACATTAAAGAAATCCAGTTTCTGCCTATTGTGCTCATCATCCAAGAATGAAACAAGAATCCAAACTGCCTAAGGTCACTGTTGACCTGATATAGTTTGATGATCGTCCCAGTTTGGGTGGGAAGTTGAACCAATGACCTCAAAAAAGCATTTATATGGCTGAAGAGCAGTAGGTGTTCTGCAGCCCATTGTGCATATTTTTCAGGGAGGCAGAGAAAGCCATCTGACCCAGACAACTACATACAAGAACAGTTCTGATGGGAGGTGAAGGTTTAAGAATAATGAAAATCAATGGAACGGTGATTGTTATACTGAAATATCACTTGGTCACACAGCATTCATGTGTTAAAAAGTGTACATTACTGCTGAGACACATCATCCCATAGTAACATTCTTATTGCATTGCCTGCCAGGTACAGTTGGAGATAAGTTCGTGGGCTTTTAAGAACAATGGTATCCACCTAATGTTAAGCATTCTTGTTCTGTTAGGAATAGCATCTACTAACATAATGTAAGGAGAAGACCGTATGTGTTTCTGCATAATTTTAATTATTGGACAACTGAAAACACCAGTACAGGGACCTTATATCTGTGTTGATCTAAAGTGGAAGCTTGGGAGACTGAGTAATCATCAGAGCAAGCAATGAAGGGATTGATTCTTTAAGTCTGGGAGTTTTAAAATGTGATTAGATCTCTTTGTTGGAGATACTAAGGAAGTAAACCTCCAGTGACATATTTGCAAGAGAAAATTGAGAGGAGGTGCATCCTGGAGGCCATGGTAGGACATGATGATATCTTTAGGGCTCATGAATGTGCAAAACTATTGGGAAAATGTCTAACAAAGCATAAAATGTTAGTTGTGCAACCAGATTCAAGACCTGACTACTAGCTTAGAAGTCACTCCCATTCAACTTCGAATAATATACTGAGACAGTGAAAAACTGGAGCATGAATCTTGAAAATGAAACCTCAAAAATGTGAGAACAGTACTCTGACAGATAGAAAGCTGATGTTCAGCCTTCCACATTACCCACAGAGAACAATGGCCTCTTAGAGATTTTTTTCCCCAGAGGCATAGGTTTCAATTTATACCAAGCTTCCAGAAACAATTCAGTAAAATATCACAAAGCTTCCAAACCCTCTGAGTCTGGACCAGACTCCAGATTAACTCCCACTTGGTTCAGGGAGAAAGAAGGTGATAATTAAAAGAGAATGTTGGGACATAAGGTACATTTATTGGAAATATTGTCTGATGGTAGAAAAAGGGTAGCATTAATGGCTGAAAAGTATATGAAATAATACCAGTGGTACTAATGACTTCACCAGAAAGTATGCAGCTCTCATACAGAATAAATAGAATCTTATGTCAATTGCCAACGTTAATAAGCATGGTCCTTTAAAAATCTGGTTCTTGAAGAAACCCTTCAGGTAGTGTAATGTGCCAATGTTATTCAAAACCCATACTATTTTAGGTTGTAGATTTTGAAATATCTACTTTCTTCAGTCCTGGCATAGCCAGAAAATTGGAACACCAGCTCACAGAGATATAATCTCTCTGTAGCAATTGAATAAAAGTACTTGAGTGTCAAGGAACAGCCATTTCAAATGGTTGAAGTCCTCCTCCTCTTGCTGCTACAGCTGCTACTGTTAAACAGTAATCATAACTATGGTGGTGATAAGTGATGTGTTAAACTACAGGAAAAAAACAAGTAATGAAATCTCCCAAAGCAATAGTAAAGAAACTGAAGAAAGCTATTAGAACCAGCTGAGGTGACAAAAACATTTATGCAAGAAATTACTTTGCCCACTTTAGACTTCAGGAATGGCTTCTCAGTCTTCAACAATTTGTTCATATAGATAACCGGTGACTTCAGGGGAAAGTTTGTGGGTATGTTCCCTGTAGGTACCAATATATCCTACATTCATGTTCTGAGCAGTGGAAAGGAGTCAGACGTTTTTCAGTTCGGGTGCAAGGTGATACAACAGCTCTCCAGTAGCAATAAAGTAAGAAGGAGAGAAGAGAATAGCAAGGGAACTAAGATCCCCAGGAATGTACATGCTACAAAATCCAAAGCCATTTTGGGATGTAACTTGATCACTGTGTCAGGACATCCATTTTTTCATTCTATCAAAATGTTGTTAAATCTTGAGATTTCCAAGGAATTCCTTTGTTCTGAGTAGACGCTGAGCTAGACTGGGGAGAGAATATAGTCTGAAGTACAACACCAGAGAGCAGCAAGTAGACTACAGGGACTTGCAGAACCTGAGCGGAGTTAGTTCCTACTAACATCTAAGGGTCTTCTGTTCCTCAAATGGCTGTTAGGTGACCTTAGTGGTCTTTTTCTCATGTTAGTGCCATTCCAAATGAATTTCATAGATCTTCAAAGCCTTTCTAGTTCAATCAGTAAATATCCTTTCTTAATGACAACGCATTATTACTGAACTTTCCAGAACTTTTCCCTCTTCTTTGCTCTCTCTTTCTTTTGCTGTCTCTCTTTTTTAACATACCAAGAACCTTATACTTTCTGGTCTAGTTTCTCAGATAAACTCCAGTTTCTGCACCACTATAGCAGTGCATAAAGCCTGGAAGTTCTTCAGATTTCACCAGCTGAGATTTCTCCTGGCATTATAACATCCCTAGCTGGCACACAGTCAATGAACCCTGCTAATATACCATCAATCCTCTCTGGCCCTGGAGAAAGGAGAGTGCCGGGACTTGGCCAGAAAACTACTGTGCTTGGCTTATTCCCAGCTGGAGTTGTTTAAAACAGTCCCCAGGCTGCTCTAATGCGTGCCAAAGACAGCTTGAAAATCAGTGAGCTGAATCCCTGAGACACCTCGTTTCCTGCACCTTCTGTGCCCAATGGGCTCTGGGCACATCAGACATCAGGGGCCAGGCAATGCCTCTGATCCACTGCCACTGACAAACTACAACACCATCAATGCTTCCCAGTTCACCTCTGCTGTCAAGTAGTTCAACTTTATTGTGCATGAATAGTCTGAATTCTACAGAAACTGGAAGGACCTGAATTTTAACTTTCAGATATGCAAAACATTATTTGTACCAATATGCATTAGAATGTTTTCGGAATAAAATTAAATCTTGAATTCCACGCTTGGCTGATACATGTATTTATACAAGCTGCAATTTCCTCTTTCTTCAGTTGTATTAATTGCCACATGGTAGCTTCTCTCTTCCTACTCTAAAACAGAGGTGTGTTCACAAGCAGAAACGTCAGCAATTATCTTCTACATATCCCTTGGCTACTTTTCAAAGATGAGTTACTGAAGAGTAGGTGGTCAAATTCTGTCTGTGGAGTTAGAGCCTTGTTTTTTGTTTCCTTGGCTTTGGAGTGGTATTTTTTAAAAAAAGGTAAAAAAACAAGAGTGAAAAGCTGTTGTTATGGTCTGTGAGGACTTCTACATTCCCCGTACACTCTCTAAGCAGTGACATAAACCAACAAGCTGTCTTGACTGAAACTTAGAATATATTCAAAAGTAATACATTCCCCTCCACTACATCCATCTGATTTATTCCTCAGATCTGCTGAGATCAATATGAAAAGGTTAACTTTTAAATGGAAAAAAGTTCAGACACTGAGCCATCACCATGACAGTGTCCATTTCCCATGCTCAGCTGAATCCGGACATGCCTGCCTTGCAGCTTCACCAACTTACCATGGGCAGAGAACGTGCACTTAGCCTTACTGGGAATGTTTATTCTGAACATCATTGCAGATCTTCTAATTTTTTTTTTTTTCCTAAGGAATACAGAACAGCTTGTTTTTCCTGAAATTCAGCCTGCGACTCTTTGAACTCAGATTAACCTTATTTTACATGTGGATTTTGATAGCTGTAATTGTATAGCTTTTATGGTTAGGGTGTTTTTTTTGTTTGTTTGTTTTGATTTGATTTTAATAAACCCACAAGTGTTTCAGTCTTAGAACTCTAATTCAGGCCCTGTCCTATGAATAAATTTATTTAAAGACATATTTAAAGATAGCACTGTGGTCTGACAGTTAATAGTGCTGGAGAAATTGAGAGCTGTCTAAAGTTGTTACTTGTTCTGATGCTCTGCAGACCACCTTCAGGTCACTGACTGTAAACTTTTGTCTACTTTTATTTGTTTTTCAAATGCTATACACACTTATAATGTTAGGAAAAAATGATGGCTTTGGACAAATAGTGTTCAATGAGATACTAAACTCAAATACCCATAATTTCATCCAAGTAATCTTTTACCATCTAATCACCATTAAAATTTCAGTTCCTTTTAGTAAGTTATTGGCATTATGCACTGAAGTAATAAGTCTTTCTAGAAATTAGTTTTAAAAATTCTTTATCAGATTTTAAGCTATGGTTACACTTTTTGTCCTACCAGCCTTTCCTTGTTCTCCTCATTTCATTTCCCCACCCACAAGAGATACCCCTGAGCTCTCAGCGCAGTTTACCTTTGAATCCTTGGGTAAAACTTTTGCCCTGCACTCACCTTCATCACAAACATACACTGAATGCTCTGACATAATAGCACTTTCCAGAAGGATAGATAAACTAATGAACAAAAATTTAAAGAGGGTTAACCAAACACATCAGCATTTACCTCTTAAGGACCTAAATCCCAATTCAGTGCTGGCAAATATTGTGTATTTTCATACCACAGTCGGCACAAAACGATCCAAAATAATTTTACAACAAATGGAGTGTTAGCATTTTGGGGGGAGTGCAATACTTTAGAACCAATTACCAAATGAAGTAGTAAAAAGAAGTGTTGACAGAAGACTCTTCCACTGGTTTTTCACAGAATAAACATTTAAGCCAGAACAGAACTGGTCTGCTGAGGCTTGACAAGCACCCGTAGGGATCTGTGGTCCTGAAAAGTTTAAAACAGGCAGCAGAGGACTTGTCAGGTGCCATCTACTTTCCATGACAGATAGAAGCTTAACTTAGATTGTAAATGACACAAATAAAGATTGGAAAATAGTCTGAGAGAAGCCTTCAACGACTATACATCTGCATATATATTACTCTCCTTGATCCTTGTTATCAGTTGGGTCCTGAAATTCCTCATGTTGTTATCTGGTGAGAGGAGGCACAAGTCAGGATAAGCTGGGCTGTGTGCATACCTTAGCAGACACAGCCAAAACAAAGGAAGGATCTGCTGGCAAGCAAGGGGAATAATTATGCAATCATACATAAATACATTCCTTTCAGTACAAAGGAGTTTCTGCTCTGGGTCAGAGCAATGATTCATTATATGCAGAATCTGGTCTCTGGCAAGCAGACTCTTTCTGCCTTTGAGGAAAATATAAGAAGTCCCTGACAGTATAACTCTCTCTATTATAATAGCTAATGCTTAGGATTCTGCCCTGAAGCAGAAAGTTTGCATCCAAACAGAAAGATGGTGTGCATACATCTTGGTCTTGTCCCCATACACGTGCAGAAGGTGCCCAAGGCATGCACTCAGCCAGGCTTTGTACCTGGTCTCAGAGCTGAGTTTCTGGCAGTGTTTTTCACAGAGTACAAATGCTCCAACTGTCCTTATATCACACACTGCCTGCTTCCTCTCTGTTTCACATTTTGTTCCCTTAATTTTCTTTTATATGATAGGATAATTCAAAATGTGTTTTACCTTTCCTGTGCTCTTTGTTGCTCCCCGTGCTTTGTTGCTTTGTTGAAAAATGCAAGCTCTTTTCAGCTTGCATTGTACAGATCTGCATGCATACCCTACTAAGGACTGACATTTATGAGTCCAAGGCAAAAAGGTAACATTTGCTCATACCATGGTTTTAAATAGCAAACAAGACAAGGCAGGTGAAAGCTTCCATCCAACACAGGAAATAGTAAGAAATTACTTCTTGTAGGTAATTAAACACAGTCATGCAATGTGGCTGTGTTTCATTTCAAAGAAAAAGGCCATATAGAAACGTGAGTTCATGGGAGTCAGCCACACAATCTATATCTGGCACTTTCCAGAGTGTCTGTTATGCTTATTTGAGAAATGATATTAAGCTACATTTAAGAAATCCTTCAAAAACCACTTCTACTTGAACTAAAGAATGGAAAGAGACAGCAACAAAATGCTGAAGTAACTCCATTTTGGCAGCTGTGAAGCAAGAATGTGAACAGAGAACGCAAAATAGGGAAAGATAACGATCATCTTACAAAGCTGCTGTTGTGTGCAGTAACATCTTGCATGGACAACCCTGGACTGTACAAGCAGCAGTGCTCTGAGTGCCAGGGGCAGGCAGATTGGCAAGGTACAGGCAACACCATGGAATGGTGGATGCACAGGGAAAAAATAAGTACAGGCTACCAAGGGAGACAAAGCAGAAAGCATGATTCAGCAGAAAATCCAAATGCATATGGTCATTAAAAAAATAATAATAAGAAAAACATACAGAAGGAAAGTGGACAAGATAAAACAGGCCTATAGCTTCAGCTGTCTGTTTTATCGCACACAACTTGTCAGTAAGTCAGTTACTAAATGCCTGGACACACATATGGTTTATATTATAAGAAGCAAAGCACTTCCATTTCAAAAATCTTGTTAAAACAGGTTACAAGGAATTCATCTTTGGGTGGACGTAGGGCAAATCTGACTTGCTTTCCGATGCTGCTTCTTGGGGTTTGAATATGGCTCCTGAAGTTCTTTGGGCAGCTGGAACCTTCCAAAGATTTTGGCACTTATTCATAGCTTGCCAGAACAGAATCCTTCAGCCTCCTTTCTGAGCTCTCTGCTGAGGATTCTGACATGGAGTCACATTCTCCATTCACCAAGGAAGCCTCAGAATTTCTTTCTCTGGGACTTCCAGTTGGCCTCTTGCAGTTTAACCTCCATAATAAAAATCATAGAATCATAGAATCATTAAGGTTAGAAAAGACCTCTAAGATCATGTAGTCCAACCCTCCACCTACCACCAACATTGCCCACTAAACCATGCACTGTATCTCCACATTTCCTGAATATCTCCAGGGATGATGATTCCACCACCTCTCTCAGCAGCCTGTGCCAATGCCCGACCACCCTTCCTGAGAAATTTTTCCTGATATCCAGCCTGAACCCCTGGAGCAAATATTTGGTGCTCACCAATAATACAGAAACCTGGGCAGCAAAGAGATTCTATATTGCATGCACTTTGAGGAGAGGCAAAGATACAATAGGTCCTGAAAAATAAGCCCTGTAAGAATACTGTTTCTTTGATAGCTTCAAAGTAGTTTAAAGATTGTACAGTGTAAGGACAACCAAGTACCTCGGAGTCAGAGTTTGTTTGCTAACTACCAAGGGCTTGGACATAATGAAGCATATGAAAGTGTCTTTTAGACCAGAAATATTGATTCTGTCTGCTGGAAGCCAGCACATCACCCATGCAGACTGGACACCTGTAATACCAATAACGCATGCTTTAGATCAGATACATCACATGTAAGACTGAAGTGTAATACCAGCATGTTCTTTAGATCAGATATTATTTTATGTCAAAATAACAGTCACCTATTTTTCATGTGTCACATTGCAGCTTCCAAGTTACTGAATTTTAATACACCTCCAGCATTGCACTTTTCTCATGACTGAGTTTTAAATTCCTACCTGAGCCTACATGCTTTGGTTTTTCACTTCTATAGATTTTCTGCCAGCTTTCTGTTTCATTTTTATGGAATATTCATTTGATGAGGTTTCCCACATTTTAGCCACTATCTGCCAGCCAGAAACATCAAAAATCACCTCTATTCTTTGCAGTGTAACAGAATTTCAAGCAGATAGTGATGAGATATCTCCAAGTAAAAGACAGAGAGAGGGAAAAAAGTAAAAATATCCTTATTTATTCAGAACCATCTCAGCCACCACTTCCCTGCTTCAGCTGTCCAGGCAGTTTTAGAAATGCACCTCTCCACCACAAGACAGGAAAGGTCTCTCAAACCAAATATTAAGTATACGCTTTGGGTCTCAAGGTGCTGAAATGCACACACAAACACCATCCTGCAGGTGCTCAGTGGATGGTTGAAAATCTCATTCCTGCTCTCAGAATGCTCAGCCCAAGCTTTATGAGCAAAGTAGGCAGGGTGAGGGGTCTCCTCGGTGGAAGGCTCACCTCATCCATCTCCTGTGGATTTCCTGTTCTTCAAAAAGAAAAGTCAGCTTGGGTTGCAGAGAGCCGTTACATCGTTCTGCTTTCCGGATTAGCCCTCACTGGGGTGCACAAATGAGCTCCGTGTCTGTTGCTCCTGTTCAGGCTGCAGGCAAAGACACCCTTGCTAGGATCTTTTTCATGGCAGTATGTATTCATGCAGAGCACTGTAGCTAAAGATTTTTCCATGCCAAATGGACATGGAAGAATGCATTAGCAGTCAGGGGCAGCGGACAGCTTCCAGAGATTTAGTGTCACTTGTTTTTCTCTGCTCAATGAGATTCTTTTACCAATGGTCTGTCTGAAGCCTCAGATTTTGCCTGTTTTTCCAGGAATGAGACATTTTTTTCATCCGAAATTTCTCCTTATCACCACTGCTCATTCAGCTGCATAATCCTCTTCTATTTTGCCTTGTACTCAGAACCAGCTACCAACAATCTGCAGCTGGTCTCAGACTAAGACTTTCTCAAGTATTATCAGGATATTTCTTCTGGCAGCTCACAGGCATGGGGAAGGGAAGACACGTAGCCTTGCAAATGCTGTAACACAGCATCTCAGATCCCAACCTGACACCAATGCTGAAGCAGTGCTTCCTGCTTCCTGCTTGACAGAAGTCAGGGAAGTTCATTATGGCCACAAAAATCAGATAGATTTAAAAAAAAAAAAAAAAGAAAAAGCTCCACAGATGCGTAGCAAACTGCAGAGATTAATTTATGGAGAAATAGGTTGAATAGACTGATAATGGGAGAAAATGCAAGAAAGACACAGTGCTCTGAGCACTTGAGTGTCTGGGGAGAACTCACATAGAGCGAAGCTGGAGTTTTTTGGGAATGAGAGGTGCCTGTAGAGCGTCCAACCTTGCTCTTAATGAAATGACTCACAAGGCACTGGCATAGCAACCCTTCTTAAAGGTCTTTTTCTCATCTTTCATTCACCTGTTGAAATAACTCATAAGAAATAGCAGTGCATTGTTACATTGATGGTGAATGAGCAGTGGTCAGCTGCTGCATCTGTCTTTCACACTGCAATTTGGTACCATAGGGGCATTATTGCCTGTTTTTATAATGTTTTAAGAGTATATTATTAATAAAATAGGATATATCTTCTCCATTAAGGCTGATATATGTGAGAGTTAATAAATGGATGCCTATAGATTTCTAGAAGGAGAAATTAAATTTACCTTAATTCAAAAAAGTATTCTCCATGGCTCAGACAACACTCCCCTTCCCCCCCAGACATATCCTGCCAAGATTTACTTTCACATGCAGCCATTTTAAACTTTCTCCTCTATAAGGAGGTAAGACACTCAAGCTGAGATTAACAGCCAATATGCCAGAAAGCAGATGGTGCCCTTGCACACTGTTACAGGTACCCTTAAACCCTAGCAACACATCTTCTCTCTCATGGAGAGATCAAAGCATGCACACAACCATTGTGTCCCCGTATTCCCCTGAAAATGCTGGCCACAGAGTGATACTGAAGCCAATAAAAATGACACTGGAAATGCTATATATTTTGGAATTTGCCATACCACGAAGGCCTTTTCTTGCAGCAAAGTGTCAATAGCTCGGGCTCTCAGTTTTAAATCTTACCCAGACAATAAAATAAACCTTTCCCAGAGCAGAATAGTAGAGATCAGACTCTGAAACAAGGAAAAAATTGAACAGAATTCCTTATATGATTCTGGATTTTCAGTATCACTTGAATTTCTTTTCTTCTGCCATTTTTAACCCTCCTCTTACCTGTTTTCACAAGTCTGTACACTGATTTTTTATTCTCTTCTACTCTACCCATTTCACTTCCCACCCAACAAGTTGAGTTAATTACTAAAATTTACAGTTTTATGAGTTCATGATTTCCTGGTGGAGGGAAAGCACCAAGATGACTAGTCTTCCATTTCAGTTCACTATGTAAACCACTCACCAGTTTAGGAGACCTCTCCTCAGTCATGTCACACCACTTACTCCTTTTCCTTCCTTACCTTATGCTCAGTTATCTTGGTTAGACCTGCATGCAGAGATCCTTCACATCTGTTCTTCTTCTTAAATGTTTTGTCTTTGCTTGACTTAAGTATTTTTTAGCTAATACTTCAGATTGTCCATTGCTGTCTTACCATACCCTAGTCCTGATTTCCATTACCATGTGCACAGCTAACATTACAGAGTTCCCCTACCTTTCATGACCATCTTTAATTTCTAAAGAAGCCCAAATATACCTTGATAAATGCATATCTGGTACATCCTTCCTCTCTTATTAACAAAGAAAAACAAAAGGTTGGGAAAGGAGACTACAGTTTGGATCATTGGGCAACCATGTGTGATATTTCTTATCTCTGGAAGAGTGTAGGAGTGAAGGGTTATGGGAGAACATTCCAGAAGACTGTATGAGAATATCTCAGGGGAGGTAGCTTTTCCAAGTGTGCTAGCAATTGAACCACAGTCAGGATATCCATTAAGGGAGATAACACAGAAGAAACCTTCAGACTTGTAAAAGCGGATATTTTACATTGCTAACCACTGAACTGCAAGAATAAAAAGTAAAATAAAAACAAGCAACAACAAGACAACAAAGGAGACATTTAAGACACTTTATCTCCCTGTGCTTAATAAATGAAAGAAAATAGAAAAAAGGAGGGGAAAGGTGCTTTTTTTTTTTTTTTTTAAATATGTAAATGCCAATAGCAGAACTAGCAATGACAACGTCTGCATGTAGGATTATCCAGTATGATACACAGAGCATTTTGGGAGGTGGAAACAAACATTTGTTTGTAAATTAGCCAGCGGTTGGTGCCCACACATCCTTACAAATTTAATGGAATTTAATGGAAGCATATTAGGGATGTTGCCAAAAGATGTTGATTAGGCATTTTCTTCAAGAATTGCAGAGTTTAAAGACAACACATACCAAGATTTAAATGTACACAAAATTTCATGGGAAAAAAAAATCTAAAGATTTTACTTCTTTGCCAGACAAAAAACAAAAAAGCTGGGATGTTCGAGTCATATACAGCTTGTTTATAGGCAATAAAGATAATTGTGTGGTGCAAATGTAGTCATCTATACTACAGTGAAAGAAAAACAGGCACACAGAAAGTTTATTAAAGAGAACCCTTTATGGTTTCAACTTACAGCCTCTGAAAACAAAGGCAGACAATCTCTCTCCCGGGATACAAATTCTACTTAAACTCTCTGGGGGGATTTAGAACTAAGTAATGCAAGTGTTAAATTAGCTAAAAACAGGAAAAGGATTTTTTTTTTTTGTCTGTGTAAAAAGACATAGGAGTGACCAGAACATGCTAAGAACAACAAGAAGTACTCTTCTACAAAGGGACTTGAGTGATTCAAACTAATGATTTCACTATTTTTACCAATAGCTCTGCAAATAACTATAATCATTATTTTAGTCCTTCAATGTCAATTTTAAATTCTTAACACGTTACCACAGAAGAAAGTGGTAATGTATTCTATATTTTTTCACGTTGAGGTTAAATGTTCAGATAATTATCCATGCGGTGCTACAGTCAATTATATACATAAGAGGGTGGGGGCAATCATAGCACTTGTTCCTGTCATGTGTTAAACTCATTAAGCCAGGAGGTTTGGTACTGTTCTTTTTTACTAATTTGGTTTGATTTGCTGTGGTGACACTATTCTGTTATGGAAATTTTGCCTAATTTAGATGTTTAACTGTGTGTATTTTTAATACAGTAAGATACACTTCTTCACATCGGACTTTTGAGGTATTCAAAGAGTTAGAAAGCCATTTCTTTTTAAGTAATGGTGTAACTAGGAAATACCATGAGTTCTGAGACTTATAGGCTGTTTGCACAGTGTTATTATACTGTATACCTTATGGCTTCTACTGCACTTTCTCTATGTGAGAATATAAAAGAGGAAAACTGCTAGCTATTACATGCCTACCCTGAAAGCATTCTGTTTGAAATCACCTTGTTAACTTACTAAATGAAAACAAATTAAACCTATTATGGAAACTTCTATGGAAATTTGCTTCTTTCTGCATTCTTGTAGTAACAATGAGAAGAACTAAAAGAAATTACAAAAACTCATAAAAAAAACCAACCTAACCCTAATTTCCTGAAAACTTTCCAGGCAAATATTTTGGATTTTAAAGGTTTTTGAAAGCTAAAAGAAAGTATTTTGATTGTTGTATGTTTTCTGGCACAAAACACACTTTTTTGCTTTGCTTTTTTGCTTTGCTGGTTTATAGAACATGTACATTAGAATTTTGTTGGCTTCAGTTTATAGCAGCTGAGGGAAAATAATTAGGAATCATTTTTGCTTAGGAATATCCCTGAGAAGCAGTAGTCTAACATGATATTTTTGATGCATATAAACTCCATTGTTATATTTGTATCTGTTGTTCACCCAAGGATTTTAAGAAGACTTGACACATCTATCTTAATTGAGCTTCCCTGTGAGTGTCCTTGGGTGAGCAGGCAGGTGGTATCAGACGAGTTCTGTGCATAAGGAGGAAGATAAATCAGATGAATTCTCCACAGCATCATCAATGTGGCATCAGGTGTTGCGACCAATCATCCTGTGACTCCAAGACACAGCAATCTTTCCTAAGTATTTCGTTTAGAGAGGATTTTTTCCTGACATAGCAAAGCTACAGAAACCACTGGAGTTCCCAGGCCACTTCTTGCAAAGCCTATGTTTTAATTAACATTTAGCTCAGGGAACTTGTGCAAGTATTTTTATGGGCATAGCTAAAATCCTCCTGCCTGATGACTGACAATATTGCATTCCTCTTCAGCAGATGGATTAAATGGGAGGTATATTGGGATTCAAATGACAAACTTGGCTATGGAACGTTAACTATTTCTTACCTAACACAAAGATTGCATCGCTTTACTTTCCCACTGTCTTTATTACAGTAAACAATAGGTGGACATGCCCTTTTTGAGGCAGTGATGGAGAAGGACTTTGAACACTAAAGGTAAGAAAAGGTGAAAATGAAAACATTGATCCTGTTGGATCCATCTTCTTCAGCTTATAATGCTGAATATAGGAAAGATAGTGCTACAGAGGCTGGCTTATATTCAAAATTTAATACGACTTCCACCAAGATTGTAGTACTATTAAGGGATTAGAGATTAAAACCTACTTACAAAAGTGGCAGGCAATGTTTTTGTCTGAAGTGTGCAGATTCCAGTTGGTCATAACTGTTTAATTTCTGCTAAAACCTAAACTTACCCAATCTAAAAATCTCTAAAAGAAGCATAAGAAACATGTTCTTTTTCAACATTAAAATAATATGTTTTGACTTCCCAGTTCTATATGATATTTCTTGCCAAAATTCAGTTCAATTTTTTAAAGAGAATTTTAAAAAAGTGTTAAATGAGCTCAAAATGAAAGGTGATGTGACAAGTCAAACCAAAGATCTTTTTTCCTTCCTGAGATATTTTTTTCCAAGTCTCTAGAATCACCAATGAACCAAATCTGCATTTTTTAAATCTGTCTACTAGACAAAATACGTAAGTCTGTAAATATCAAAGGGTTGATTCTGGCAAGTTACAGAAGGCACTTAAGAGTCCACTGACTTCAGTGGTATTTGGCAGTCTTCAGTGTCCCGCTGGAGAATAGAAAGAGTGAGAGAAAGTGTTTGGAGAGGAGGTCACACATGGAGAAGGATTATTTTTTAAAGTGACCTGAGGGATAACTTCATATTCTGAGAAATCTCTCACACAGTGACCTTTGCAGCAGCATATAAAACTAAAATGTACAATGGACTTGAAAAATACAATATAGGGATGAATCCTGCAGTAGACTTTTTTAGTTTTGGTTTTTAAAGCACTATATACCACACACAATGAAAACACAGCATTTATTCCCATCCTATTTCTTTCCTATCACCATAAAATCAAGAACTATCCAGGAATATAACAATAATAAAACCAGCATCTTACTTTTGTCATGACATTAAATGAAAATTCTGGGTTTCATCTCGTCTTGGCATCTGTGCTAGTGATCCTAAAGATAACCTTTAGAGGAGAGATCAGTAGATTTATGAGACTGTTTTCCCAGTTGAATCTAGATATCCTATGAATTATGCTTTTTATCCTGTTAACTGTACTGATGTAATTTACCCAGATGAAACTTGAGTGAAGCATCAATTTGCCTTACTAATGTGTGGCAACTTTAAGAATGCTTTGCCAAGTCAGAAAAGTTAATGTATTGACCATTAAAGCATTCTAGCTACTTTTAACCAATAATCATAGAATCATAGAATAACTTGGGTGTAAGGGACGTTGAAACCCACCTAGTTCTAACCTCTGCCATGGGCAGGGACACCTTCCACTAGACTAGCTTGCCCAAGTCCCCATCCAGCCTGGCCTTGTATACCTCCAGGAATGGGGCATCCACAACTCTCTGGGCAGCCTGTGCCAGGGCCTCACCATCCTGAGTAAAAAATTTCTTCCTAAAGACTAACACAAATCTCCTCTTTTTTAATTTAAAGTCTTTCCCTCTTGTTCTATCACTATCAGACCATGTAAAAAGCTGGCCTCCCTACTGCTTGTAAGCTCCCTGCAAGTACTGAAAGGCCACAAAGAGGTCTCCCCAGAACCTCCTCATCTCCAGGCTGAACAAGTCCAGCTCCTCCAGTCTTTCTTCATAGGATAGGTGCTCCAGCCCCCTGATTATCCTTGTGGCCCTCCTCTGGACCTTCTCCAACAGCTCCATGTCTTGTGCTGAAGGCCCCAGATCTGGACGCAGTTCTCCAGGTGGGGCTTTATGAGGGTAGAGCAGAGAGGGACAATCACTTGCTTGGCCCTGCTGGCCACCCCTCTTTGGATGCAATCAAGGATACTGTTGGCCTTCCAGGCTGCAAGCATATATTGCCAGCTGATGTCAAGCTTTTATCCACCAACACCCCCAAATCCTTCTCTTCAGATCCACTCTCAATCTGTTCTCTGCCTAGCCTCAATTTGTGCTTGGGATTGCCCAAGTGCAGGACCTTGTTGAACTTTGTGAGATTCTCATGGGCCCATGTCTCAAGACTGTCAAGGTCCCTCTGGATGGCATCCCTTCCTTCAGTTGCACCACATAGCTTGATGTCGTCAGAAACTTAAGGCAGGTGCCCTCAATCCCACGGTCCATGTCACTGACAAAGATATTAAATAGTGCTTGTCCAAATACAATCCCTTGAGGAATACCACTTGTCACTGATCTCCACCTGGGCATTGAATCTTTGACTCCAATACTTTGAATGAGACCACCCAGCCAATTTCTTTTACATGGTGTAGTCCATTTATCAAATACATGGATCTCAATTTTAGAGACGAGAATATTGTCTGAGATAATGCTGAACTAAAGTATAGTGGAAGAAGAATATCTTTGCCAGCAAAACCCATGTCAACTGCAGGAACTTCATCATTACAGGAACTGGACAGCTATATGGCCTTGTTTGATACAGCTACTCTGATAGATACCTGCAGCTCAGAACTGACTTGAGAAGTAGAAATATCTGACTAAGACATATGTTTGACCCAAGCAGAAATCATTCCTACTTTGGATAATTCTCATTGCCATCTATCCTGGCCTAGTCACCCTAGGCATTTGTGATCCTGGAGAAATGTCTTGGTTTCTCTGCCCTGAACTCTGCTCTGTAACATGGAGTTAATAAATACAGACCATTCCTCTACAAAGACGGTCACAGTAGTCCTGTTAAATCTACTCAGCTGTAAACTTCTTTTACCTGTGCCAAACCCTGCTGTTTAAGGAAACATAGACACAATTAAAACAGTGTAATTGAATTAAATATAGAAAAGAATTAGGCTGAATACATGAGTAACCTTCCTAGTGGCACGAAACTGACTTCAGAAGGGCTTCATATGGGTATAGAGTTGGAAGCACTGGAGACTGGGCCCTCAGGTAGAGAAAAATGAAAGAGGGCAAAATAAAGTCAAGTCTAATTAGCTTACAGAGTCACATGGGAAGCAGCCATATGGGTCTGTGCAGCTACAGCTCTTTGAAGTGAATTAATTGCTTTGACCTGGTGCTGATTACAGCTTGCACAGTAGATGGGGTGTTTGGCTTATGGGAAAGTAATGTAAGGGAGGAAGATGCTGAACCTTGGAAAATGAAGTGACCACAGAAGTCCTGGTGCAGAGAGAACTTGAAAAGTGGCACCTTTAAATCCTGACTATAATACACCTTCAACATTTCAGTAACTAGACTGGATGGTTACATGTCATAACCCATTCTCCTACGTTGGCTGTCTTACCAACCTTTCACTGTAGCATCCCAATTCAGAATGATAATACTGTGGTACTGAGGACTTAGCTACACACTCCCCTAAGTCTTTACAAAATTCTCACTCAACTGTTTACTTCACACACCTTTGTATCTTCTGTTTGTTTAAATTAAGGAGACTCTGTCTTAGTAAGGAAGACTGCCTTGCTTTGACACAGTGAGGTTTAGCTGATGGTATTTTTAAATTAATCCCAGATCTTCCCAAGATCAGTTTGACCAAGTTATTGTCTCTAAGGACTTCTAAATGAGATGTGTATCGTATTTTCCCTAGTGGCAAAATAAATGGACTTCTCTCAAGCAAAGTTTGGAACAAAACGTCTTGATTGTTTTTGTGAAATAGGGGAAACCCTGGTGAGCTGGGAGTACTGCACATGCTCTGCTACATGACAAAGTGTTAGCTTCTCACCATGAAACCTAATGCTCCCCAGAGCTAGCTGGTTCAATCACCTGGAGAAACGTAAACACTCTTTTACCCCTGTCATTGTATCTCTCTTGTTCTTCAAGTAAAATGGAAACGCCCATTGATTTGATGCTGAGATGTTATGTTGCCATGAGTTCTTTCTCTACTTTACCCAGCCACACTGAGATTCTCAGTTGGGGAATGGAAAAAATAGTTGGAAAGGTAAAAAGGAGTTAAAGAATAGGCAGCTTCCTCATCAAATTAAATACTTTTTCTCAGTTCCTGGGATAGTTTCATTGTTGTATCTATCAAAATCAGGATTATACATTAATTTGAGCAGTACCATTTGTTAAAAGCCACTTGATTCAAAACCTTAGAAAGTTTACTACTTCAGCAGGATATCTGAAGCTACCTCAGTGATTTCCTTTAGAAACTATAGGGAGTTCAGTGGTTACTATTAGCAGCTGATTGAAGTGAAAAATAAATTATTTGAGCTTCCATAGACATTTTTAGCAAGTATATAGCTTTTATTTCCAGTGAATGAACCCTGTCATAAATAGACAGATTTACATCTTCTGTGAATACACATTTAATGTGGGAAATGTCTACAGTTAAAGAGCTTAACACATATACTTTCATGCATATTTAAGTCTCAAAGAAATCCAGAGTATATCCTACTGTGGCTATTTGGTGGATTGCAATACAATTTCTTGAAGGGGTTGGTTGTGCACCAAGTGATAACACTTAGTCTTTCTGTTGTGTGACAAGATTGCAAACTTCTCAGTCCTGATTGCATCCAGAGTTCGGCTTATTTCGGACTCATAGCCTGTAACATTCTGCTCAAGAAAGATTTCTGAATCCATCTGTGTGCTTCAGCTAATGCAGAGTTTAATAAATATCTTATTAATAAGTGGTTCTTTAAAGATAGTAGCATACACATTAAGATAAAATAAAATAAAATAAAATAGGTTACATTAACCTCCCTACTCAACAATTTTTTTTCTCTTATCTATTTCTACTGTAAATCCCATAGGACTGCAGGACAGTCTTACCTTTCTAAGCTTTCCAGCAAGGTAAGGTCCCAAATTCTGTAGGGTCCCTTGATATGTCTGTAGGAAAAATTACTACGTAATTAGTAAAATAAAGAGCCACAGAAGTGAGGAGGCCACTTTTCTGCAGCACTAGGGAACTCAGTGAAATTCCCCAGTGAAAGCAGAGCAGAGCCACAAGACCTTGTTCCTGTGGCTGGAGTTCATTATTTCGTGTATTTACATTCCTTAAATCATATTTGCTTCTCTGTTATAAGCAGTATAACAGAATCTTAACTGAGGATGTTAATTGTTTAATAGCTCTTGGAGTTTCTTTAGTATAAGTGTTTTTTTTCCAGCAATATTCTATTAAAAACTTCATATCTGTATTTTTTTTTAAAAAAAATATAAACCAGAAACATATTTTTGGAAGCTAAATGTTTCTTTTGTACTTTTAAAGAAAGTATTTATCTATACCTTCTATCTTTGGTCAGATAAAATGTAAGACCAGGCTGCTCATGAGTTACAAGTGGGGCAGAAAACTTCATGTCCCAGTGTGCATGAAACTTCAAATCCTACCACAAACATTGTAGCTGTTTTGTAGGAGGCGTATAAAATGCTGCATTGTTTTTCTGTGCTAATCTACCTGCTCCTTTTCCTTTTGAGACTACACTGCCCTGTGATATTTTTGAGCAAATTCCCACAGTGTATAGTTCTATCACATGCTTTAGAAACAAAAACTCCTGCCATTTTTCTCCTTGCTGCTTACTTCTAAGGTTTGAGTTCAAATTCTGTAATTCCCACAACTGGTCTTATTTCATCCCCACCTGATTTTGGCAAACCAGTCAGAGCCATTTCCACAGACCTCCTAAGATACATGCGGGATGTATTTGAAAGTGTTGCGAGCTTTGTAGTGAGAATATAAAACATACTGAAGGCTATACTTGTATTTCAGTTAAGAATGACCAGCACCTAAATGAAACAAGGGCTTCTTAGTCTGTGGACACCTTCTTCTGGGTTCAGCTGCATACAGCCTTTGGTGGGATGAAACCTGATGTGACCAAGAATGGTGCTGGGAGGCAAAGGATTGAATAGGATAGAAACTTCGTTGTATGTCTGCAGGAAGGAGTGGCTGCTGTTCTTACTGTTCTTATTTATTATTCTCGTTGTTATTTCTTCTTACCAGAGAGCTTGGAGTGGATCAAATATCTGCAGTCCCAGCAGTTACTGCAGTAAAGTGGAAACTGATAGAAGGGAGCTGACTTCTTCAGACTGCAAGGCTACATTTGCATGGTTCTCATACCCAAATTGTAAGAGGGTTATTAATGCAACTCCATGAGTTTCCTTCTCCCTTAGGGTTCCTACTAGCAGAGGACTTTATAGCCTGTGCTGGTAAACCATCATTGTTACTGATCTACTTAGACTAATGTATATTCCCGTTCCCATTTTGCTATTCAGTTATATTTCAAGTGAAGCAACTCATGTAAGATAGGAAGATAGGAAGACGTGGTATATATAACATGACTGTACAGGGTAAAGATAATTGCATAATGAAAAGTAGCCTCATTGAACACATGAAAATGGACAGTGAAAGAAGGGTGTTTTCTCATAAATTCCCAAGTAAGAGTTAGAGTATTTGTAAGTAAGAGTATTTGTCCAAGCTTAACACAATTAAAAAAAAAAAAATCAAACAACAACAAAACAAAAGCAACAACAACAACAAAATCCCATCTTGATTAAGCATAGCATAAGTGAAGGGAAAAAATAGCTGACTGACACACACCATCCAGACATGAATACATCTATCTTCTCTGTAGGGAAGAAAGCCAATGCTTAAGCTTAACATTCTTCTAGTAATTTAATGGATAATCATGAAAAAAAAAGAAAAGAAAAAAATTCCTTTGTGCAATTTAGGGCAAAAAGCCAAGTCTTTATTTAAAAAGAAATACATAACAGTTCTAAGTCACAAGAGGCTGTTTTTGTATACTTGTTCAACTTGATGCCTAAAGCACCCTACAGAAAAAGAAAAAAAGAAAAAAAACAACTGTTTTTAGAGCTTGTTTTCTTATTTCTTGCCTTTCTATGAAAAGAAGCTGTTTCTGATTCTACAGGAGGATCTGTATCCATAAATTTCCGATAGAGTAGGAGCTTTTATATTGACTCTCACTAGATGTAGGGTGGTAGATCTGGTCCTCAGGTCAGTGAATCCAAGAGCAATGTTCTTCTCTAGCATCCACCACAAAATGAACCCCATTCTATCAGAGTTGCACTTGCATTTGCTCTTCAAATACATCATAATTAACAAGAAATTCATCACCAGATACTGAGGCATGCAACAAACCCTGTCTTGGCCCAAAAACTCACTGTTGATAAAGATGTTTGACTCAATAGAGTTAACAACCAGTCTGAGTTTAGTCAGGTGCATCCTGCTTGATTTGGAAGGGCTAATCCAGCCATTCCATAAGGAAATAATACATAGGCTGAAATCATTGATACCTCTTCCTCTAATCTTACATCATATAGGAAAGGTAATTGATGACCCAAACCTTCAACCTTTCAAGTTACCCTGAATCAAAGAACACGTGAATTCATTTGAAAGGCTGCAGAAAGCAGTATACATTCTGCAGGTTTCAAAGGTCCTCTGTCTCAGTTCCATGTTCTTTAAGATGTGTAATTTAAACACATCTGTAAGTAAATACGCAACTGTTATTGCTAGCAGGAGTGCAGGCAGACACATTGTGCAGCACTCTGTTACCTCCCCAGAAAAACCCCATTTGCAGTAGTGGGATCTGGCCACATTAAATCAGCATCAAATAAAAAGGACAACATTCATGTAATTAAAATGTTGCTTACTGATGAGAAAGTTTTCAAAAAATGGAAACTTTCTCAGAATAAAGCAAAAAATTGTATGTTGAAGGATGAAGACTAGAACATAAAAAGTGAGTTTGTTAGTGAGATTTGGTTGTGAGTTTGTTGTTTATTTTTGCTACACATGACTTCTTCCTTTACAAAAGACACTGTCAGCTGGTACAAATGGTTTAAGCTGTATACTTTACGGATGACTGGAGTTTTTTATTTATTGACTCTGTAGTAATTAATAAAACAACAGCTAGCTAATGAGCTTTAGCAGTTGCAGAGAGTTAACACTACATGTCCAACATCATTAAATTTGGAAGTGTACATTAAGTCTTGAGATTTGTAGTGAGAGACAAAAGTGGTTGGAGTTACTACAGTTATCTTACCTCAGATATCATAGTGAATTTGAGCTTTTGGGAATTTAAAAAAGGCTTATTTACCATACTGTTTATGAGGCCAAAAAAAAAAACAAAAAAAGGAAAAACAAAAAGACTTCAGATTTTTCAGCAGGTTGGTGTTTACTTTAAACTCACTGAGATCTGCTCACTGAGATATTCATCCTCCACATCCTTTCCAGTAAGGCACATTTACCCAGTAAACACACTCAGAAGGGATTTGCAGACCAAGGCTCTAGTCTGCCATTTATCAGACTAAAAGACAAAACTTGCACCAAAGTATCCAACACTTAACTTTGTTTACCTGGACAATTAGAGGATCTAGAGAGCAGGTTAAACATATATATGCATACATACAATTGTATATATATATATATTTTTCTTTTTGCGATTAGTGTCAGGATAGAAGATTGTGCCAGCACAGAAAAGGAGAAGGTATAAGGGCATGAGGTATAAGGTATAAGGACAAGATTGCATCTTGCAATAGCAGTGTTGGTTCCTGCCACTGTAACATGATTATGAATCTGTAACACCCCACTGGAAAGATGAAGTTGAATGACTACAGAACCAAATTATCTGCATAGGATATCCAGCAAAATAAACCACTCTTCCAACAAAGACAGTAGCTTCAAAATAGGTGCTTCTTCAGCAGGCTGAAGACGTCACCAAACAGTACTGGCTGATTTTGTAAAATCTAATCAGAATCTCCTTTCTCTGCTCCTTTTTACTGCCATCCCTTTGTGTCTCCATTCTGAGTATTTATGTTAATTATTTGTTTTTATCATTTTGTATCATCAGACTAGCTCTTTTATTTTCTCTTTCATTATTCATGTGAATATCTTTGTCAGTTGCCGTGACTGCCTCATAGTACATATTACTGCTTGTTACAAGGACAGAAAATAACCCTGAAATCTGAACAGATGCTTGAAAGACTCCTACAATTTTTATTGGTAGCTCGAAATAATGCTACTGGCCTAAGCATTCTTTCTTATTAGAAATGAATCTACTAAAATAAGCATTGCAACATTCAGGTTATATGGAAGACAGACTGAGCCCTTCAATTAAAAAGCACTATGCGCACTCACCCATTTTTTAAAGTTTCTTGGGTTTCTGCTATGCTGTTTGAAAGCTGTTTTTCAATCCAGTCCAGTCATGACACAGGACTTGGTTATATACAACATTGCATTTTCCATAGGCTGCAGGAAACATTAAACCTCAGATGGTTTGCATATGTCTTTGACTACGTTTTGTGAGTTTTGAAGTTGTCACTGTTGCATTCCCTAGAGTTGCAGCAATAATTCTACTCTGTTGGATTAGACATCCCCTCAAACCTATGGTTATGTTTTAAATTTAGAGTACTGGGCTATTGGAGGTTGAGCATAGTATTAGGCAAAGTTCTGAAGGATGGTTTCTATTGCTTTTCACCGAGGCGGTCTGCTGTTTTTCTTTTATATTAAAAATGACCAAATAATTTTTCTTTCATGTTTTTTGGGCCATGAATCACCATAACCCAGGAATTACAGAGTTAAGCAGCCATCCACGAAGATGATTTCTGGGTATACTAATTTCAGCTGCAAATCACAAGAGACTGTTCATCTGTACTTAAAAGCAATAAATTTTAAGGAAAATAAACAAAGCTTTCTCTGCTTACTATGTAAGTAATTATGAGATAAAAATGTTTTACAAAGTGAATGGAAGATGCATCATTTGACTTATTTAAGCCTATTTCAGAGAAAACGCTACATACATACTGTTGGAAAAAAAAAAGTCTCTTGTCAGAAGTAGAGCTTGCTTAACAATACATGCTGTTAACTTGTAAGCCTTTATACATAGGTACGATGTGAATCTGAAATTATTATTATTATTATTATTTATTTAGAGCTTCTAGATACCTTTGTAACAAATAATGATAATAATAATCTTGGTCATGCACTATTGAAGCTAATGGTACTGATCCCATTACTTTTAATATAAAAAATTCATGCTATCTATTATTTCCATTGTAAAAAGTAAAAAGAAATGAATAATTACACAACAGAGTACACATATATAAAATTGCTTTTAGGGTAAATTTGGCATGTGATATTTCAAAATCAGTATTTACCATTTCATTATTTCTATATTATTAATGCGTATCTAATTTCAAATGAGTTCATGCTTTACATACACTTCTATCTCTAAATAGAAATACGTATGTTTTCTGTTTTGATGATGGATCCAATATAAACATACTTGTTCCAAATAAAATAACAATTTCTATACAATCTAAGAAGTCAGGTCTTTCTTCTAGTCTCAAAAAGTGATCATCAACATTCATTTTATTTGCTCTGAATAAATTATTCAGATCTTATTTACCATATTATTAAACTTTAATTGTTCCATTGCATTTTCTCAAATGTAAACAAACCTGTGCAAGAACAAAACACTGCTTAATTATGGCAGCTTCAATTGCTCAACAAGAGACATTTCAGAGAAGAATTTTTAGGTTGTCTAATTCTTCCCCAAAGGCAAATGCAGCTTTCTCAAAGATATTGCCTGCTCTCTTTATTACATATCCACAACGCTAAATTTTCTAAAGAATATCATACAAAAGAGAGCATTTAAAGTCTTGATTTTTTTTTTCTGTTAAGATAATTATATGTTAGTGGAATTTTCCTTTGTTTAACACTATCCAGGAACATATATTAAATGTGATGAGAAGTGCATATGAATCTATATCAAAAAGAAAGTACACAAAAAAACACCAAACTAATAGAACAGAAGATGACTCTATTCTGTCTCTTACAACCGCTGAACAAGTGGAGACCTCATATGCTCCCTGATATGGAAATTGAGGTCACAGCACAGTAAGGACATGTTATGACTGACATTGTATCGAACATACTAAATCCATTTCTGTGCTGGAAAAAAGCACTAGCCTCACTGGCATGACAGTCACAGGGCTTACTGGACGGAAAAGATATACACAGGTAGCTTAGACTCAGCAAACCTAGCCTACATTTCATTGTAACTCACACATCACACAGTGGTGTGATTCTCCAGGAGCTTCAGGCAAACAAGATAGGGCATGCATGTGGTCATGCAGTCCCATGCGATGAAACAGTGACCATGTCTTTCTTTTTACATTACTTCCAGTAGCAAAACTCTAATGAATGAGGAATGAAATCTGGTCGCAGTTACACATCTGTGAAGGAAACCTCTGCCTGCCCCTGTGGATTCAATCACATTAGAGCAGTGCTCTCAGACGGTGGAACATGAGCCAGCTGAAGCTTGGGTTGGGCTTTGGTGTGTAATTACAGACTCATGCTTCAGCAAGTAACTCCTCTGAAACCACTAAAAGCAACAGTAAGACCACAGTGGGACTCATTAGTGAGTCACAGACCTAAGTCAATGTGCTTGAGAAGTTCCTGAGCTGTCTTGGACCACAGGGGGAACTGTCATACAGTTGTCAGTCTTCAGCTCTTTCTGACATGCCTGTAGAAACTTTACCAAGGACTTATGACCCTGGGCTGTTGACAGGTCAGCTGAAATTTTTTGGTATAAATGTTGAGAAGTGTGTGAAAAACAGATGGATAGTTGGTAGACAAAGCAGGAGGGCTGTTTTGTATGAAAGGAATGAACAGTATAATACTGAAACAGAGACTCCAACTACTACAGCATTGTTTTTCACTTAGTGTATAATACTCTCATTTCATATGCCTCAAATTATGGGCAAAGAAGAACATTTTTGTTCATATTTAGCAATGATTGTACAAGGAAGAAAAAAGCCAATGTTGCTGTCAGCAAATCCAGCTGCAATCTTGCAATCGCAGCTTCTCAGAAATAGTCTCTTGCTCTATCAGAAAATACATGTGTGGTCTGATCATAACCAGAATGTTTGTCTGGAATTTCTCTACTGTTCTCATCTATTGCTAATGTTTACGACTGCTTTTGCACAGCTCTGGGGTCCCTCTGTCCCACCAAATATGTCTTTTTCATGATGGTAGATTAAAGGACTCTATCTGTAACCAAGTGTCCCGGTGTTCCGCTTTATTATTGTTATGCAATATATTGCTGATCCAAAAAATAGATCTGAAGTTCAAAGAAAATTTGTAGTCCCTGAATTTGTTAAAGAATATCAGAAGACTAACAGAGCAGCAGATAGCTGTCTGCTGAACATGCAAACTTCAGCTAGTAGGTGCCTGCAAATTTGTGCCATTGTTATCTCCTGTAACTCACCTCTTTGTACCAGAATCAGACTATAGGTTTGGGGAAAAATACTGTGCTTCAGGGCTGGATCCTCACCTGCAAACTACATGCTAGGAGACAAGTACTGGGAAGCTCTGAAAGCTAAATGCTGCTAAGTATTTAGCAGAAATAATCTGACAAGAGCCACTGAGAGGGTCCAGGGGTCAACACCCAGCAGAGCTGCTGGAGCATCAGGTGAGTCCAGAAAGCAGTTATTGCCAATTTGTAATCTAACCCAGTCTGTGCGTGAAATTTGAAGAGGAATATCACTAAACAGAAGAGAAAATTCTTCCTGTGCTGCCTGGGATCAATTCCTCAACATGCAGTAGCAGTTGCTATTCCTTTCTTTTGTATTGCCAAGAAGACAAGAGAAATGAGTGAACAGCAGAATTTAGATTTCTTACAATAATTTTGATGAGCTTGTTCAAGATTGTTACTTCCATTTGGATCACGAAAGGCTCAGGGGAAGTAAGATGAGGAACTTAGAAAGTGTGATCACAGAGTGATCTATGGCCATCAGTGCTGCCACTGCTAAAAGAAGGATTCAGGAAGTTCCTTGCTACCCCACAAACACTCTGTGATTCTGTGCTGATGCGCTAAGCCCCAGCTCCATAAGGTGTCAATATAGCCATATGAAAGATTCGTTCGAACGCTGAAAACAAAATCTCCTATTGCTAAGCAGTTTAGCAGGGCTAAGAAAAAGATCTGTCCTGTCAGCTGAACTTTGAAATTTCCATATGGTCTTGGGCAATGCAGATTTTAATGGCAGCATCACAGCTAATAAATGGCTAACAAGCAGAGCTGCAATGTCAGTTGGATGAAATGAAGACCTCTGTGTTTTTTACAGATCTAATTAAAATGTGCAGTACATTGAAATCTAGATAAAAAATATTCATTTCAGCTCCGC
Source organism: Penelope pileata (assembly GCA_013396635.1). NCBI lineage: Eukaryota > Metazoa > Chordata > Aves > Galliformes > Cracidae > Penelope > Penelope pileata. The sequence goes on from WBMW01004674.1 coordinate 198,476, forward strand.
TGCCAGCCTGAAATAATGTAAATAGCTGCTCTTTGTCTGTTTTATTTGCAAATCTAAATATATCACACAAGCCCATTCAGTTTGAATTACATCTGGAGAGGAATCCAAAACTGACCTCAGACCTTAACTCCTGCTGTAATTTTATTTTGGAGTTGGGAATTTCTTTCTGGACAATTCCAAACACAAATGACCTTTTCTTGTAAGTCTTTTCCCAGTCATCTAAATAAAAGTGCCCTTAAAATTGAGAGCAATAAAAAAAACTGCATGACTTCTACATTTTTGAGGCTTGATCATTAAAAGAAACCTAAGGTAAGATGAGAGTAGAGCTTAAAGAATGTTGTTTTCCACATTTATTTTTCTTCAAAAACGTTTTGCTTTCTTTGATTAAACCTTACATATTTCATTTTTGGATCAGGTGAAATGTTCAATTTTATTATAAAAAATTTTATTGTTTAAAATTTTCATATCCATTTCCTTTTCAACATAGATTTTTTTGAAAGAACAGAAATATTTATAATAATTTCTTATATAATCAAACTGGAAACAAATTTGCAGATACTTCTTCCTTCTGAATCTATATTTTCAAAAAAATCTCATATTTGTCAAAAACATTCCCCAGAGCTAGCCATGTGCACCTGCCAGACTGACACTTTCATTTGAAAGCCTGGAATTTTCATCCCATGTGCTCGATAACACTGACCCCAAACCATAATTTATGTTGCTAATAATGTGCTCCTGTGAAAAAAAAAAGAAATACAAGGTGAGACTGAAGGAAAGGTTTGCTTGTCAGATGTCATGGCAGTGAGCAGAGTTTGACAGCAGGGAGCATGGGGTGAAGAGAAAAGAGCCGGCTGTTATTATGTGTTATGTTCCTCCATGAACCAGGGAAGACGGACCAACTCCTGCAGTTTCAGCTATTTCCCCTTCAGTCCGGGATGCTTATCCTTGAACTATGACACTGAGCTAAGAAGTAATGACATTATTTTTCAGACTGGAAGCTCGACAGGGCAGGGACTCTCTCTTTATTTGTACTTGTTCAGCACTTAGCACAATGCAGGCTTGATAGACACTGTGGCCTCGGGACAGTGCAAACAATAATATAAATAACTGCATACACGGGAAAGCCTCACTGGAAAGTTTAATTGCTGTGACAATGCCAACATCTGCTCTGGTAAAAGCCTACTTATATTCCTACATCACATTAGCAATCTGGGATGATTCTCCTTGTGCATTGGCATCTGAAGTATATTTTATGTTGTCTACAAAACTCCCCTGCTGTCAAGTGTTTCAGCTTTCCTCCTATGCAGCATTTTTATTCTAACCACACATTTTTAAGTGCAGCTGGGGCTAAGTGACCAGCAAATCTGATTACTGCGAGCGTACAATGCCTGACATCCTTTATGCACTTGATTCTTGACTCAACACAGTGGGGGCTAATGGGAGCTGTGAGGATAATGCCCTGTGTAGCAGGTTGAGAGCACGGCTCTGAAAATTAACGTGGGAGGCTTTCCATCTTCATAAGGCTGCTATGCTGGCAATGACAGTGATGGGTGGTGTGTAATATAGGGAAAGATCAGACTGTGGCACAAACAGAAATCCTGTGAAATCAATGAAGAGGCTCTTCAAGACCTTGGCTGTTGTGGAGAGGACCAGAAGGCTGACTACCACAAATTAAATATCATCTTAAAAAATCATACTGATTAAAGAAGTGACAGAGAATTATCATAACAATTTTTTTTTCCTTTAGCCATCATATAAAGGATGGATGTGTAAAACAATACGCCAGAAGCTAGAAGATTTATTCACCAAACTTTCTACAGATTCTCTACAGAATCTTGGAGACAGTAACATTTCTACCCTCTCACCCCATGCATGATCAAGTTAAATTAGTATATCTTCAGAGAAGGGGTGATCCCTAGTTATGCATCTAGTACAGTGGCAACCTGGCCTGTGAACATACGCTGTATTTTTAATAGCTCTGTGATGAGATTTGTTGTAAGAATGGCTCAGTGAAAATACAATGCTTGCACTGTTTGAGAGGTCAGAATAGATAATTTTAATAGGCCCTCCTGAACATGAAATACATTATCAAACAGCAACAGAGTAATACAGGCAGCAATTATTTTCGTAATGAGAATGGTGATTGTGTGGACAGCATTGAGCAAAAATAAATGAGAGCCAGAGAATAATAGCAGGCTTCTGTAACACAAAGAGGAACAAATATTCCTGTAAACAGAATTAGTATTGCTAATACTTCATATTCACACAGCATTTTGCAGAGCTGTCACCTCCATTTTGCAGAAGGAACAAGCAGGGAAGAGAGGTGAGGTGGATGCCCATGAGCACCCAATGATGTGTTGGATAAGAGCTGCATTTCCCGGCTCTCAAACCACCTCTGTCAGCTCCTCTTCCCCCTGAGACTTCTCATTCACCTGGAAGTGCTAAAGTACATGGCACTGATGTGTTGTACCTCTCCTGACCCATACTGCTCCCACTCTGTTTAACCCAAGTGACATTCTGGGGACCTCTGGCAACCATTTTCCCTCATGTCAGATCAGTGTGGCATCTTCTCAGGACAGGTTGGACAGAGAAAGCCCCGTGTGCTTCAAATCAGGCATGTGATGACCTCTATCTTGTAGACTTGTCTCTAGATGTGCTCCTTTGACAAACTCTCTCTCGGGAATTAACAAAAGTAATATATGCCTGGGGGTTTAGGAGTGTGAGCGTGTGCATCTGCATGTGAAGAGATTAACAGAATGACTCAAAAATACATTTTTTATTGCTCTGTTTCCTTGCTCTTTCTTACCTCAACAAAACTGAGTTTATACTGTCTTCTTATGCTTGGAAAGCTTGCTGCTTCAGTGTTTTCGGATTATTATTTTTGCCTTTCATTGGCATAGACACACATTTCCACACCGGGTAGTTTTTCCCCTACCCTCACTAGCTACTTGAGACCAATTTGCAGATGCTATGCATAGCGGCTGTAAGGCCAGAAGCCAAGTTCTCAGCAGATGTAAATCAGGAGCTTTACCAATTTACATCAGCAGATTATCTGATATGACACTAAATTTGTCCTTCCTTCCGTCCCCAGTACAAGATGCTCTGTCTACAGGATGCAATAACAGTAAAATGCTAGTAAGATTAAAGGCCCACTCTAGTAACCTTTTACAATCTGGTTTATTAATTGGGCCATGGGACTCACAAAGCAGTGTGATTTTACCTCAACTACTAATTATCTGGCACTCAAATCCCAAATTAAAGACCTTATACAGATGATTGGAGTCTTAGGGGGATGTGATTCTCTCCTGTCATTTTAAGGAGACAGACTCTTTCATATACTGTAGGTACAAAAATGGGAAGAAGATGGCAGGAGCAATTTTGCTTCCTTGCTGTTAACATTCTTGACACCCATGCTATCCTGGGGGGAGAAAAAACGTAAAGAAAAAAAGAATTGTACTGCAACAGTGATGTTTTGGCAGTCTGTGAACAACTGCACTTACACACGGCTATTAATAGATTAAGATCATGTCTACTGTACTCCCAACAGTTACCTAAGGATCTTGAAGTGTACTCGTAATAATAGCAACACTCAGTACTTACAGAGTTTTACATCTCCAAAGTACTTTACAAACATTAACTAATTGATCATCAGCACCACGGTGATCTGTCAACATTAATCAAATATACTTTTTGAAAAAAGACTATGTATTTAATGTGTTCAGGTGGCAGATCTATTCTGTAGAGGGCCTTACACTCTAGAAGCTGAGTGCCTTCCTACTGTAAAATTAAATGTTGGAAGAAACACCTGTCATGGATGTTCTATTTTCTCGTTTTGACCTCATGGGTGTGAATACTACAAAGTGGAGCATTTCCTTGGTAGAGGTTTTTGTATTGTATATACAGGTCTTGCATTTTTTAAACACATATATTTGTATAAATCTTTAGTAAAGAAAACACTGACAAAAATTAAGTTAGTGTGTTTTGTGGTAGTTCTGACTTTGTATATGAACATCTTTCTGCTGTGTCTTTAAATAGTTGCACTGTACATACAGAACAAAGTTCTTCACTGTTCAGCACCTTTATACCTGCAAAATTTGTTTCCTTTGATTATGAAAATTCAGCAGACCCAGAAATCAGAAACATGTTTTTTTTTCCTTTTCTTTTGTTGTGGGCCATGATGTTCTTTCACTTACATGGATATACCAGGAAATTACTCTCACTTTGGCTTGTGTGGTTTCTAATATTTGAGTGGTTGTGGAGATGTCTTTTTAGCACATCACCAGCTTAGTTATGGTTTGTTCCATCTGGCTCACCATACAAAATCTGATAGAAAGGACTGCTACAGGAACCCATTTGTTGTGGTTTGAGCAGGCAGGCCTGGAAGCACCACACAGCCTTTCACTAACCCCCCCCTCTCCTCCCAGCTGGGATGTGGGAGAAATAAGAAATAAGGTAGAACTTGTGGACTGAGATAAAACTATTTACTAACAGAAAAGGAGAATAGAGTAAATAACAGTAATGATAATTATATACAAAACAAGTGATTGTACAAAGCAATCGCTCACCAACCGCGACCGATGCTCAGCCAATCCCCAAGCAAACGGGCCCTCCCAGCTCACTTCCCTTCCTTATATTACATGATGTCATATGGTATGGAATATCCCTTTGGTCAGTTTGGGTCAGCTGCCCTGGTCCTGTCCCCTCCCAGCTCCCTGCAGCCCCCCCAGCCTCTTCACTCTCCTGGCAGAGACATACAAATGTCCTTGGTTCTGTTCAGCGCTGCCGGGTGTTATCAGCCATGTTTTCTTTCTAGAACCAAAACACAGCTTTGTAGCAGACACTGAGAGAAAGTTTCAGTTAGAAACAAAGACACCATTACATTGTAGAAATATGTCATATTCTTCCTTGTAGAAATTATTTCTTCCTTAGAGAAATTCGAAAGCTGCAGGGATGTGGTGCTGGGACCCTGCTCAAGGTGTCCCTAGTTGAGCAGGGGTGTCGTATCAAATGACTTTCAGAGGTCCCTTCCAAATTCAATAATTCTGTGACATCCTAAATAGCATGGGAAACAAGCTACGAAGGTTTCATCCCTGTCAAATAATGCTGAGCCTATTAACTACTTGCAATACATATGTACATAGTATTGCACACAGAGGTAACTATCCATCCTCTGTATCCAATGAAAGAATAATATTAAAAAACAAAAAATCAAACTCTCCAGAGGATGTCAGTTTCTTAAGACCCCTTAAATAAACATATATACACAGATCCTTAGTTATGTGACTGTATAGTGCTTTTCTGAAGAACCTGGTTTACCTAAGTACCAAGGCATGCAATGAAACTGTAGGTAGTTTCCTCTTTCTTATTCTGCATGTGGCCACTTTTTTTTTTTTTTTTTTTACTTATTTTATTTTATTGATTTATTTTATTTTATTTTATTTTTCATTTTGCTACATACTATCTAGGCAAACTTTTCTGTTCTTTTCCATATGGAATTTTCTGTCATTCTAAGTGCCTCACAAATATTAACAATTTCCAGCTGTATTCCAGTACAGAGTGGATGATGAGAGAAGAATAAGATGGTCTAAGGTTTCTTGTACATTTAACTATTGCATATCTGACTTTTGTAATCTTATTATGATAAGATTGGGCTGAGTTTTTGCATGTAGTTTACTAGATCTTCTAGAAGAAAATTTATAAAGAATAAAATCTCCTTGTCACAGTATTAAAACCTACATGATTAATTGGTAGGTTTGGAAACTGCAGTTACATCTCACAGACTCCTGCCACTAAAATAAGAGAGTAACAGCAACAACATAGCAGTTCCTCAGAAGGGGTGGTTAGCATTCATTTTGCAAACCCCATGAGGATCTATGTTGCAAATGTGGCAGAGGGTTCCAACTGATGGAGTTTCTGCAGATGTGAGATGGAAGGAGCCACACATTAGTAAACCAGCTGCTCATGGGTGTGCAGACTTTCAGCATGGGCTGATAGTACCAAGCACTGACTGATTCAGACAGCACCAATAATGTTGGGTTGGCTGGATGACCAAAAATATAAGCCTTTCTGAATTGTTCATTTTTTCCCTATCTATTATGACTCTGCCAATACAAGGATCTATTTCTGTTGCTCCTAGTTCTCTTCCTCATAAAGCCTTTTTCCTCCCTCTTATTCTCAGCCTGCTTCCCTCCTTTTTTTCTTTTTTCTTTTTTTAAATTCATTTTCAACATCTCCACTTGAATCCTCTTTTTTACTCCAGTAACTCTCAATTTTTTTTATACATTTCTCATCAGTCCTAATCCCTTCCAAGCAATTTTCTTCCCCTCTTCCACCTTGTTCCCTCTTGCTTGTTCTCTGACCTCTATTTCCTCAACAACTCATGGTCTCACAGTGTTCTTATATCTCTCATCCTGGTCCCAGACATCCATGATGCACTTGAAGTACCAATACCTCAACAACCTGTATCCATTCTAAGTCTACACTTTCTGTCTCCTAGTTCCAGGGCTACTGCTCTATCTTTGTGCTTTAATTCCCTAATCACCTTCTTTCTAATCTGTTTTTAAGTAACACAGTTACATATTCCATCTTGGCTAGCAATAGAGAAAGTGAAAAGTAAGTTTTTCTGTTTTAAATGAGAATCTTGAATCACATGAAGCTAGAAAAAGAAAGATTTGTCCTTGCAGGATTGGTCTATTCCTCAAGGGCTGGAAAAATTTAGAGTATGCTTGCCTTGTATTTTGGACATAACAAACAGCTTCCCCAGGCAACTTTAGAACTAAAAGCAGTATGATGCAGCACTGGAATAGGCTGCCCAGGGAGGATGTGAAGTCTTCTTCTCTGGAGATATTCAAGACCCGTCTGGATGCCTACCTGTGCAACCTGCTGTAGGGAACTGCTTTGGCAAGGGGGCTGGACTCGATGATCTCTCAAGGTCCTTTCCAACCCCTACAATTCTGTGATTCTGCGATTCTGTGATGACAGCATCAGCAAGGTGTTGATATGTGGGGTTACCACCCTGAGCTCCTGAACTGTCTGAATATAGCTGTGCTCTTTCCAATATTTGTTTTCTCTTCACTTTACTCAGAACAGAATATATATCCCCAAAATACTGCTCAATTGTCAGATTTGCCTCCATCATTCACTGGAGGATGAGCTGCATCATATCAGCTCAGAGAATGGTGGACATGTATGACACCCAAGGAGGATGCTTAGCTCTTCAAAGAATCTTTAAATGTTACATTTAAACATGCATTTTGTCCAAGGTTTGGTATGCGTTTGCATGCTGATGCCACAAGAAAGGAAAGGGTCCTCCAAAGTCTCAAAGCTTGTAAGAATTACTAGGAATTTCATTACGATCTGTCTTGCTCATCATTTAGTCAAATAGAGCGGCTTCCAAGAACCACACCTCTCAGCTCCTGTGGAGCACATCCAAACCTCTCAAGTCTGCAGAAAGCCTAGGAGAATGTGAAATTCCTGTCAGTCCTGGGAATCCCAGCTTCCAGTAATACCAGATAATTTTTTTCTAATCCCAGATGGAGTGTGAGAGTGAAAATGAAATGAAAATCTTTCTATTATAGACTGAAGATAGCTGTAAGTCTTAAACACCCTTGGTGAGGCTATTTTTTGTTTAAATACATATTATTCAAGTCTATTGGGAATAGTTTCCGTATCACTTGAAAATTCTGATTTCCTTCTATGAACTCTCTTTATTTCTACCTTTGTACTATCTTTTGGTGTGTTTGCTGGATGAAATCACACCAAGTCTGTAGCTGGAGGGCAAAATGAACAACAGATCTTCTGAAACCCAGGTCAGACCTCTTTCCATTAGACAGCCTCTCCATACGCTGCCAGTAAAAGTGGAATTTTTTGCTTGATGTGATGCCAAAATACAGGTCACTTCAATGAAGCAATTCCAAAACTTTACAGATTTAGTTTTGAAATGTCTCAGCATTCATAAACGAAATGGATACTGTGAAAGTATTTTGTTTAAAATAATCTATCATGGGATAAAAAATAGCTTGATGAATTTTCACATTTTTTGTTTTGACTGAGTACAAAATGCAACAGAAGCACCTTTTGTTTAATGTAGCCTAATGGTTGACTAACCTTAGACTCTGGGATCAAAAAAACACCAAAACAACACCTGCAGAGAAACAAATTTTATCCTAGGAAATAGGCTTCCTGCCAGACAGATCATTTTGTGTGAATAAATCACGATTTATTGGAAAAAAAAAAACACTCAAGGACATGAACAAAAAAAAAGGAAACACACACACAAGCACTATACATGTATATATATAAATATATATGTGTTTCTGTTTTCTCTAGAAAACATTTTGTTCTATGAGTACTTAGAGTACCCACTTATACTCAGTTTTCTATGTTCTCCCAGTTTCTTTCCTTCTTTCCTTTCTTACTTTTTTCTTCTTCCTTTCCTTCCTTCCTTCCTTCTTTTCTCTCTTTCATTTGAAGCACATTTTCAATTAATGGTTGACTGTAAGTAACAAATTAGACATAAGTTTGCAGGAGCAGCACAAAATACCTGAGTGATATCAGAAAAGTTTACTTTCAGCTTCTGAAGTAGAAGTTTTGAAATGTAGAGAAACATCATTTATAAATTCCTCTTTGATCTCTGTAGCCAAGGCATACACAGAAGCAAAAGCATTTTAAATGGAGCTACTTCCAAACTGCTCTAATGGATATTTTATCATAGTTTATGCTGCAGAAAGTGCTGAGAAGGGAGCAGGAGGATGAGAATGGCAGTGTAGAAACATTGTGCTGCCTCTACTTTGTTAAGGATGGGTGTAAGGTGACTCATGTACAAGCCAGGGAGTAAGGACCTGCAAGACTTTTATTCTGATTTCCTTGAGTCTCTAGACAGGAAACAGATTTTCCTTTTTTACCTTAATTATCCTTATTTGTAAAATGATCATGAAAATATTTTTTTTCTAATTTAGAGGACAGATATGGGAGTTAAGATCAATGACTGAAAATTTGAGACTGAAGACATGGAAAAAATAAGTATCACTATCCTGCCTCAAGCATCCTATTCCACTCTGTATGTTTGCAAATTACCTTTGATCCTTTCCAAGTGTGCACCTCAGCACAGGTTGTATTTCCTATGATGCAATCTTAAGAAACTCTGAGATTTGAAGTCATAGTTCATGGCTACTCCCAGAAGGAGAAAGTCTGGCTTCAGGATCCCACCAGTATGTTTGCCAGAACCCAACCCCAAGCTATGTTTCTGGTGTGTGTTTGAAGAGCACTGCCCTGGTGAACACCAACTCTGTTAATCTTCTGTTAGGGACTCTGCTGACTCCAACATAAAAACACTGTGGCTCCTGGTAGAGTATTTTTTGTGTTTCAGCTATTACAGTAAGTAAGTAAATCAAATCTCTGTTATTGGATTCTTTCCCTCGCTCTATCCCAAACTACTCTTTCAACTCACTATTCCTAAAGGATGCTATTTCAATGTTAATATTTTATGCATTTAACTATGATAAATAAAGAATATAAACATTGGACATGAATGCATTCCAGAAGGATAAAATAGCACTGTGAAAACTCTACTTTGCTTTGATTTTCAGAAATTATTTCTTAAGAGAATTAAAGGTGTATCTAGGAAAAGACTTGCCAGGCAAAATTATAATGAAAAACAGAACAAGAAAATAAACAAAGCCTTAAAGATCTAGCTATCTTTTTACAAAAAAATACCTCAGGGAAGTGAAAGTAAGGCTGGTATGAGTCCACTAAAAGATGCACATGTAACCTCTGATTTCTTTTTTTTTTTTCTTTTTAATTATTATTATTATTATTGTTTTTTAAATAGAGGACTTCATGTTGATAGGAAGAATATGGTAGGAAAATGGGATTACTTCAACCATATAGGAGCTGGGGGAGAAGTTTCCAGAACTGTCTCATTTTTTGTCTGTGATGTTTCAAGTGCTCTGAATCTAGTAAACCTGATGCATTAAAAACTCACAAAATAACAAACACTGATATATTTGAGGATTTTTTTTCTGGATGTGAGAGGAAATCACAGCAGTGTCACACTTTTTGGCAGAGAGATTCTACAAATATTTTTAAGAAATTAGAAAATGAATGCTGTAGAAAATATCCAGACCACCTTATACACTGTTTGGAAAGGAAGTAATAGGGAAATCTAATTGAAAGATCTTTGTAGCCAAAAACATTTGGTGATTCAGAAGACTTGGAATAAGTGAAAAAGAAGGGAGAAGGTGGAGTCATGGAACACAGTTTACCCTTCTGGATTGGGACTTGGTGCTTTTTTTGTTACTCTAGCATCAAACCAGAGACTTTGAAAACAGGTGTTATGGAAAGTGGATGGTATGGACTGAGTGAGTGACGGGGACTGACTAAAAGAAGGTGGTGATAGGGTGTAGTTTTACTGGTATTTTTTCTTGGAAACAGTTTACTGGCAGTAGAGGAAAACAGGACACCTGGTGAAAAACTTTCAATGTTTTGAAGGCACAATAGAGACAGACTTTCAGTCCAGATCTAGTGCCAGTGTGAGATGCTCGTGCTTTCTGATCTGTTGCTGTACTCTGCCTTTCGCACATCTTCCCTCTACCACTTCCCAGATGTTAAAGTCTGCTATTTCTCCTCCTTTGGAGATGAGGAAACAGAAGTAACAAGCAAGTCCATATTTTCCAGAGTATATCATTTCCAATTCATTGATCCTGAAATATTACAAATTTTGAATAACAAAATCCCACCTAGTACTTTGTAACTAACACTAAAGCTGGATGGAGACCTTGCATTTTACATTATAAATTGGCACAAATTATGCCACTTATAGCATTATGGCAGGCTACAGCAGGAGGCTTACAAATGCCACTTGTAATTAATAAAAACTCCAACCTCAAATACATTTCACAGTTTGTTCCTGGGGAGAAGTACTTCACACTTTTTGAACTTTCAGGCTGATGGGCTGAGCGCACAATTGGTGCAGTTTCTTTTGAAGTGGATAATCCAGTACGCGACTGAGCAAATGACAAACCAGATGTGGAATGAAAGGTACCCCTCGGGGCTCGGAGAACCAGAGAACAATGGAATCTGCAGGACGTTTTTAGTGAATCAGACCCTTGTTTTCCTCCACAAAGAAGAAGAAGAAGAAAAAAAAAAAAACCATAGTGACACATAAAACATGCAGCAACAAATTGATGGCAACTTCTACAAATGGGAACATGAACTACATGGCATGTGGATAAAAGAGAAAGCATCTGCAAAACATGTGAGGAAAATCGTGAATATAATTCTAGCAATTATGATTATAGTGTTGTATACGCTACTGCACTTAATTACAATTCTCTGTTCTTTTCATGCTATGGAAATGGACTAAATGGACTACAAAACATATCTCAAAAGACAAGCAATCTGTGGCATGAATAGGAACCTCCTTTATCTTAATACAATGAGGTCTACATTTCATAAACACGGCAACATCTCTGTGATAATTCTTCAGAACAGAATTTTGATTACAAAATGAACATTGTGCAAAAAATTAGCAGCCTTTATTATTTCATCTGAGAACATGAATAGGATTATCAGGAGAATTAAGAAGAGGATATTAAAAAAACAACAACAACAAAAAGTAGTTTACTTTGAGAGTTACATTAAAATGGTAATGTTTCCATTTCTTAAAAATAATCCAGTGTTATTTTATTGGAAGTGAAAGGGCTGCGTTTTTAAAAATCTTCATTTACATGCTTAAAGCTTTCCTCATTTTTCTTTATTGGAATGAGAAGGTGTACAACTTTTGTAGTACTCACATACTCAGTTAAAACAACAGTCATAATCATTAATCTTAAACTGTGAACAAGAACAGTTTTTCTGGGTAGATCTGTGAAATATTTTGCAAATAATGAATTCTGTTTAGGAACATTGGTCTAGAAGGGACCCCACAGGGAAACGAATTAATTTGCAGGTTGTTTTGTTTTTTTTTTTTTCTGTGCACATTTAAAAATATACACTCATGTTTCAAGTGTAGGTTTCAGGCAATTCAGATATTCCACTGAATTAAATGAACCAGTGCGGATTTACAGGACCCGAAGAAGTAAGCCATTATACCTATTGATAGGGAGAATTATATGAAAGCATGGTGTTATACAACATAAGGTTTTCAGTGGCACGAGTTTGGGACAATGGCATACTTGGGAATAGTGAAGAGGTGACTTACAAGATTCTCTGTAAAGACACTGATAAACCTTGACAGTTCATTGCTCCATCATGTATACTGCAAGCCTCATTCATTTTATAGATTTTTTGAGTGTTTAAGGGTGCAATGAGTTGGATAACTTGTCTCTAAATAACTTAGTCTAGTTATGTGTTTGGAGAGGAAGCACTGCTGCATGGGAAAGCTGTTGGAGGCTGTCAGGGCTGAGCCACATGCCTCCAGGGTCAGAGGACATGTTGGTGAGCCTGGATGACTCTCATCTAGGTAAGAATGCTGTGAACAGTGAGAAAGGTGATGAAGTGAAGGAGGCTGAGTCTCAGCCCTGACATTTCACTAGTGACAGAACAAACTGCGATATTGGTATAGCTCTTAACAACAAAAAGACTGCCAGTACAAGTGGATCCATCCAAGAAATGGATGGTGTTCTAACCCTGTTAGATTCATGAACACACAAGTCTAGTTATCCACCATTCAATCATACTTGGTCAGCTACTCAGTGTCTACTGAGTAGTTTGTGTCTGAGTTCGTGAAAATTGGGCTGAAGTTATTTCTTAAATGTTCTTCCTTACAAATTCATCTTCTAGATATTCTGTAGACATCAACTAGACTTCTCCTGATTTATATCATCTACTAGAATTCATTGATAATGCAGGCCTTAAACATATGGTAGGATAAAATTAACCCTTCTCTTGGCTGAATCTGGATCAATTTAGACCATTACAAATCTCCAAAATTTACATCAGAGAGGTAATATGCATTCAGATTTCCTCTGCATCATCTTCTATAAATTTATTAGAACTTTCTTTACTTTTTACTTCTGCAACCATCTCACTTATTAGCAAGCTAGCTTCTATTGCTACAACTTTTACAAAATCTAACATCCTTGCTTGAGGTCATCTAGCTGAGCATTTCCTTCACCCCCTACTGTCTTCCACAGAGGCTTTGTCTAGACTTAGAAACACAAGCTAACTGAGATTGATTTATCCCAGTCTGGACAAGCTGTACATCTGTCAATCTCAAATTTGATCTTTTCTTGTCTGTATTTTCTTGGATTTATATGACTCAGAGAAGCACACAACCCTCCCACTGTAATTGAGACACCCGTGTTTCAATAAAGAATAGCAGGGCTCTAGAACTACTACAGATCTATTATTGTTTGTTTAAACTTGTGTTTCACCAACAGTATGGGAATCACTTGTTTCCAAAGGCTTTTTCTTTTCCTGCAATCTGTAATTTTTTTTTTTTTTTGAGAGAATTCTTTCCTTACAGTCTTTCATAAAAAGTAAAAGATGGAGCTTTTTCTGCCATGGGCAGCTGCATCTAGGAAAAAGATGACTCCTAAAAAGTTAATTTGAACATGTATAATCAGATTACAATAATTTAATTAAAGCCTATTTAAAAATCTAATGTTTATTATTAGCTGCTATACTTCCTAATTGTTTCATAGGCTTTTATTTTTTTATGGCAAGAATCCAATCATTACAAAGCTGTGAAACTTGATACATATACAAGCAAAGAAATGCATTTGCAAAGTTTGTTTTAAGAGAGAATTGTCAGAAATACCAGAGATTAACATTTCAGAAAAGAGAAAGAAAAACTTTGGTTTTAGCGACATAGTCCTTCTTTTCCTTGTTAATATATTAAAGACTACATTAACAATTTTGGAGGGCAAGAGGGGAAAGAGGACTGCATTAGAAAGCATAGGGCTGTGTAATATCATCATCACCAAATAATTAAGAAGGAAAATCAATATTGCAGTGTTCACCCAATGCATTGTCTTTTCCAATTTTTCTTGTGGACACCAGAAATAGATTCTGATGTCAGCTTAAGTCCTGATCCCGGGAAACATTATCTTTGCCCACAAAGAAAAATAATTTAACTGATTGTAAATGAATAGCAGTTTATAAAATGGGATTCCTGAATACAAACCTTTTTCTAAAGACTTTCAGGGACTTTCAGGCACTGTATACCTAACTAGATAGTATCCCTATGCCTGAATTCAAGAGCTATGTACACAGAACCCCTATAGATACAGTATTGTCAGGTAAGAGGGAATCAATGTTGTCAACAAAAAATGTTAAATCTGTTAGTCTTAATTTCTGAAGATCTGGTATCTTGCCCCTACTGTTGTTCCCCCCATGAAAAATCAGTGAAATTCTTGTGATGATTTTACAAGACAGGAGATTACAGAATCAAGATTTTTCCATGGTTTTTGAGAGTGTATCTAAAGAGTGTAACACGTAAATGGCTTATACATCTTGAAATCAGGCTTTCCTGAAAGACAAACAAGCACTGTGTAAATAATGATATTATAGTTACCCAGAGAATTCAACCCAAGGGGAATCAACTTTATCATAAAGATAATTTTTTTAATCCACCTTTGTGCGAGTGACAGATGGTCAGACCAAAGAAACAACACATTAAGCAGATGGATGGTATCTGATTCCCAATTACAAGAGTTGCTCCAGGTGGAAGGTTACTTCTACTGATGAGGGAAAATTATTTGTCTCCAGCTGGTGGCCAAATAATTGTTCACACTGCTCTTTAGTGTTAAAGGCTCATACTTACCTTTCAAAGTTTGGATATAGCATTAAACATCTGATAAAATAATCATGACAGATAACTACTGAGGTTTGTAAGTTATGGATCAAGCCTTAAATGTGAGTGATAAAAAGTTAGGGACAAGAAGTTGTTAAGATATGCAATCCAGATGACTAGGCTCTGCCCTAAGGTTGAACATGAGAAAATACTTGATAGGACACAAGAAACCATGAGACATACCTAACAAATGACACTGTGGGAGTGAGCGACCAGCTGTGTTCACACCCAATATGTGCACTGGGAATACACATTCGGTCTTGTTGTTGCTGGACCACAAAATGGGAAAAGCAGCAGCCTCAAATCTAGTCAAGCAGGGGAAGAAGAATCCCCTGGCCTCAAAGACCACTGGATGTGTCTTTTCTTTAACAAAAGAGCCAAGAGTATTTAAAATAATCTTTGTAGATAACATAAGACAATGGAGATGAAAACAGTAGAGCTCTATGAAAAGCAATAAAACTCCTTTAAACCTTGTTCAGGCTTCTACAGTCAATCATGCATTAGTTACCAGCTGTACATAAGTATTTAGTCAAAGCACGTATTTCAATGATAATTCCCCATCAAGTGGATAAATTGAAGTATTGTTGTGATGGATTCAACAAGTTGGTTCTGTAGATTTCTGTACATTGAAGGGTTGGGAATGCGTACTGCTCTGAATGTAGATCACCCCTTCCCAAAGCTGGCATAATGAAACCAGTTTCCCAGATCTCGTGCTCATGTCACTTGCATTAAGTCACAGCCTAGCAAATGAGAGAATGTTTGTCTTGATACTCAGATTAATATATATATAATTAAAAACAATTTTAAAATTAATTCAAAGTATATAAGTATTGGGGTCAAACCAAAATACACATTTTCTGATCAATAGATATAGCCTTTTATTGATACTACCATTCATGACAATAGAAAACACTGATTAAACTGAGAATTATACTGTTTGTTTTAAATTGTTTACCCATTTCAAACACTGTCACGCATTCCAAACTGTTTCTGAAACAGAATTCTAATAGCAAAACAAAGAATTTCAAGAATCATTGTGAACATCAAATGCTAGAACTTTTAAAGACTTTTCCTTCTTTAGACCACAGTTAATCTCTCAAACAGCGAATTTTGTGAATAGTTTCAATCTCTCACAGTTTCTCTCCCTGCTTTCAAATACCTCTCTGTGCTCAATATAAACAAAGTCAAAACCAAAACACTCACTGTCCCACTTGATTATCTGCAATTATCTGCATGGGAACAAAGATGAAAACTTCAACAAGCATTGAAGAGGAGGGTTTATTTGACATCAGGTGACTTCATGATGCACTGTGCACCATGCTTCACTTTTATTTTTTTATAAATAGCAAAGAAATTGAGATTTGGTCCAGTTGTAATAAAATCCAATATTTTGTTGTTTAAAAAGATCAGGTTTCTAACCTACATAGTTTTCTTGGATTTGTATTTCTGTCTCATGATCAGGTTTAGAGAGGCAGGAACTATTGCTTCTCTTCTCTTTGTCCTTAGGGACTGCTTTAGTTTCATACAGATGTAGCCTGCAAAAGCAAAGGATGAAATAACCTTCTTGCCGGTAAAGGCTGGAGTAAGTCAACTCGCCTTTGTAAATAAGGGGGGAAGACCAGCTAATTTAGTTCTTTTGAGCAATGCTTTGCATGTGTTTCAGACACATCTGTCAGTAGAGACAAATCTAAATGCAACCGCTCCGCAATGTCAACAGTGATATTCGTTATAAAATGCCAGAACACAAGCACGACAATAGACATGAAACTTTGAAAGGAAATTGCAGTGATCAAGAATGGAAAAAAAAGTCTCTTTATTGCAAACGTGTATTTTCTTTGGCTAAATATCTTGCTGAAACTGTCTTAGCTCAGTAGCCAATGCTTGTTGATTTGTACTAAAAGTGAGGCAATAAAGAATTTAAATAGTAAAGATAATACAATTCTCTAAATATAAACTACTTTAGAGCAGAAATACTGATGACCTTTCATACACAACATAGCTGTCTGGAGATTCAGTGAGGACACGGGGCAAAGCTACAGCTGTGCAATGGAGACAGCATCACCTTACAGATTTACTGCACCACATCATAAGCAGATACAGGAGAAATGCAAACAGCTTTTTAGGTGAGCAGGTGAGACTTGACATTGACCAGACACTTTAAAGATAGTTTACAAAATGAGAGAGGTTTGGTATGACCTTCTCCTGACTCTCACGTTATTTATTTTGTAATGACAGGTTAGTCATTCTCTACAGCAACCATCCCATGTTGGTTCAGGAGCATCTGTGGCTCCCAAGAGACTCACTTAAAACAACTTCTCTTTCTATAATCATTCATTGTATCCTGGACTGTGAAGTGGGCTATAGAATAAATATGATAGAATCTTTATTGCTGATATCTTCATTCACAGGCAGATCTGATTCTTTGGGATATAGGAGAAGCAGTGATGGGAAGGTGAAGAAAATTGGGAGATGACAGGCAAAGCAAGGGGAGGCAGGGAGCAGAAGAAGTGGAGTGGCAAATGGAGATATTTATTGTGGCTTTATGGCCTCCTGCTTTAGGGGCAAAATTCTCTATGTGTCTCAAAAGTGTCTATGATGAGTCCCAGAGTCAGGCTTGGAGCTGAGTCTGTCTGCACCTCCTCTTTTAATGGAGGGGCTCAAAACACACAAAAAAAGCTTGACAAATCTAGGGCTAAGTTTTATTGGAACATAAAGGAGATCCTTAACTTTGTAAAACAGAAAAACTACAACATATGCTTAGCAAAATATAAAAGGATTTGAAACAAACCCCCCTCCTGTCCAGTCGGCCCTCACAAAAGAAGCCTCTTTTCTTCTCACCTTCCCTCTGCAAGCTCAGGTCAGGATCCTTATCCTTCTTTCCATTTGTGTAGTTGTCCCACTATCTCCCACCATTTTTCCCTATGCTACTCTGTTTCTCTCATGGAAGAAACAAGTTTTCCCTGGTTCAGGATGCAGCGTCCTCCTGCCCTTCCCAGTCACAGATGGTGGAAGGACGGAGCAGGCATTAAACATTGACCCCAATGTCCTCCTGCCTGAGCTGCAGGGATTCCCCTCAGGATGCTGTACAGGGGGTGGTGTCCTGCGTAGATACCTGGAAAACATGACAAAGGAAATCCCAACCTTGACAGAGCAAAGGCTGGAGTCCAGCGAGGATACACTGCACAGTTAACTTATCAGCAGACATCTATGTCCAGCTAATCAGATACCATCCTTTTGTCTATGATTAGGTAATGCGAGTACTGCACTTTATTTCTCTACTTTTGCTGGTTGATTGAAGTTAGATAAAAACAATTTCAACCTGTGGATTTGATTTCCTTGATCTTTTGCATAAGCAGTTCTTCAGTGTTAATGCATTTTGAGAAACTGATGTTACATGGATTTTCCAGAGATGTGATCATGTCTATGTATTTTAATTTAGCAGATTGCAAGGTAGGAAGGTTGCATACACTATCTCTACAATCATTTGTAGAGAAGAAACTGTATATATAAAAATCAATGCTTTATTTCACAAGACATCCATTAAAACAGAAATTGCTCTGAAAATGCAGGTTTCTAATAATTTTCAAAAACTCATGCATATGAAATCAAACAAGGATTTGAAATTTTTCTTAGAATGATGCAAGCAATGCTAATAGTGAGGCTGTGTGAAATCAGGATATAATGCTGCACTACATTTTTCTAAAAATGTAAGATTGGATTTTGTAGGCTAAGACATACCTTTCTTCTCAAAGCGAAGACACTTTGAGAGAAAAAGATTAATATTAGTACAAGGCTGGAGCAGTTCATTCACTTTTGCTTTTATGCATTTCAGACAAGGTTGCCAGCTTCCTTCTCCTTCAACTAAGGGAATTAATTTTGACCACTCTCTCCTTCCTTCATTCTCAAGTGCCCTGGGAATCCATCAGTCATTTCCACATCTTTGCAGCAGACAATTCTTCTAAGATACAACAAAGAATGAAGTAGGAGACCAGGAGTGCTTCACTGACATTAAAAAGCAAATTATGAAGACTGATAAAAAAGCAAAACAGTTTGCTGTAGTTGGTAGTAACTATACAGTTTGCCTAGTAAAAGGTGAAATACCTGCACTCCCTAAGCATGACATTTTCACTCAGACACGAAAATGAGCCATTAATTGGAAGATTGCTGGTATTTGTATTAAAGACTTTTTGTTATTGTTAAAAGGTCTTTATAAAATTTAGCTCTGTGAATAAACAAATAAAATATAATGAAATATTTTAGGAATCTCATCGTCATTTTCAGCTCAATTCATTATAATTTCATAAAGAAACAATGCAACCAGAGGAGCATCTTTTTACCATTCTCCTCACTACTTGGTTTTGAATATCAGTCCAAAGTACTGATAGGGCAGGATGTTCAGATTTGTGTTTCTTTCCCTTTCCAATTCCTTTTCCCTGTGGTAAATCTAATAAAGATATGAGCTTAAAAGAAACTACTAAATATCCATTAATGCTTCAATGTCACGTAGCATGTACAAAAAGCTTCTCAGAACTTGTAGTGACGTTTTCACTTGTTTTTGGAACTGTTATTGAACTTGACTCCTTTTTTTTTCTCTCTCTCACTTACTTAACACCAGGGGAAGACCAAAGAACTTCTTACATGATTTAGAACAGAGAGCAAGCTTGTATATGAGTCTAGGAAGAAATGCGTTCAGGTTTCCAAACAGTTCTTTTTTAAACGAGAACTCCATTCAGTCTGACCACCCAACCATGAGTTTATCAGTTCGGCTTTCCATTTCGCACACAGAATGATCATAGTATCAATATTACAGCTGAGTTATTGCAAAAGGTTCCATGCAGCAAGCATGTGCATGGCACTGTTATTTTGATGTGTCAGATATGAGATCCTCCTGTTTTCCCAGATAAAAATACAATCCATGGCAAGCGTGATCTACAGATGCAGTGTAGATTTCTCAAGTACTGTATCCCAGGTATCTTCTGTAGTTCACATGAGAAAGTGTGAGATGCAGCTACAAGTTGTTGCATGTTCTTTTAATTTATGGTAAGAAGAGAATTGCGGGAAATGAAGAGGAGCAATCAATGTCATTCACAGTATTGGCAGTTTTAATACAGGGTCCTTAAGAACTGAATAACAATGGTAAAACATTTCATTTTAGCCATAACATAGTGACAGCTCCCCTGACCAAAGTGAATAGATGATCCTGCAGCATGTGACTTTTTTTTTTTTTTGACTATCCAAACATCCATCTTCACTAGACACAGGAAGCACATCCTTCTTCATATTTTTGTTCTCATTACATAAGTATTAAATGTCCATCTGTAACTTTTCCACAGTATAAACTCACTTAATTAATTTTGAATAAGAAATCACTATCCTTGGAGCTTAATGAAATGTTTTACAGACTGTAGCTGAGTGTTCATTTCTATAAAGAAAACAAAAAAATGCTGTAAAAAAGAAATAAAACTTCAAACCTACTGAAAAGTTCAGTTCAGGTGGTTGAAAAGGAAAGACTGTAGTTGAGGCTGCTGTCCCCTGTCTGTATCCAGCCAGAGTGCAAGTATCTACACCTGAGCTGGTAACCAAAGCTCCCTTTTTTGTCACTGGACAGAAATACTTCTGTGCTGTGATTCATCTGATCTTTTTGGGATGTCTGAGGTCAACAGCAACTTTGGAGTGTCCATATGCTGCAAAATGAGTTTAATGTGACCAGTGCAGGTGCAGACATCCACTCTGTGAGTTTCTGAATTAGTTGTGTAGATTCCTTCCTTTGTAATAACTTAATTTGCTGGTGCCCCTGTTCCTAAATCTGTGATGGGGCCTGCAGTGTTGCAGTTGACATGAGACTACTGTAACAGCTATACTTGTCTGGTTATAAAGAGGACCAGACCTTCTCTTATTTCCTTTTCTTGATTGTTTCACTGCAGATTTGTTCTCTTTGCGTTTCCCCTTGGTGTCCTCAGAGGTAGGATCTGTCCCTTCAAGTGTTACACGATAGCAAAATTTGAGCTGAAGATTTTAAAAATCCATTTAGTAAATGAATCTCTAGATTAACTTAAATTGCACTTTTCTAAGGGTAGAGCTCAGGACTCAGTGTTTAAATATGTGGATTCACATCCCTCAGGCTTCCTCTTGCCTAGTGCGTAGTGTAGCTCAGCACAGTGGAAGGAGACCTGCCTGTTTCATGCAGTTCTACTACAAATAAATGAAATACAACACTGAATTCAGAGCCCTGGTGGGAATGCTGTTTGAATACTGCATTTTTTGGGGATGCAGAAGTTGGAATTGATGCTTAAATACCCTCTTCATGATCAGAGGTCTAAGCTGTCCCAAGAATGCTTAGCGGAATCGCAGTAAAAAGAGTTTTGTATTTTAATCCATTTTATTCTGATAGATAAATTAGTTGGCTGAAAAATTCTCATCAAATTTAATGAAAAGGTTTCTTGCTTTATTAATTTGTGACAAGCAAAAATCAAAAAAAGGAAAAAAAAAAACGAAAAAAAAAGAAAAAAAAGGACATTTTCTCTGAAGGGGAGAAACTAAGGGGAACAGGTTGCCCAGGGAGTTGTGGAGTCTCCTTCCCTGGAGATATTCAAGACCCGCCTGAATGCCTAACTGTGCAACCTGCTGTAGGGAACCTGCTTTGGCAGGGGGGTTGGACTGGAAGATCTCTTGAGGTCCCTTCCAGCCCCTACAATTCTGTGATTCTGTAAGGGGAAAATGCTTCTAAACTTCCTGAAATTTGATTTTTTTTTTTTTTTTTAGCTGAAAGCTGGGTGCTTTTTATGTCTAGATTTTTTTCCCCAAATAGTTTTTTGGGATTTTTATCTTTACATACAGACTGGTATTTTCAGTGGAAACATCTCTGGCTAGATCTGTTCTTAGGATTTTGGGGCATTATTTTTTGTGGTACCAAAGTGGACTTTCACTTCCAGAAGGCTCAGAGCTCCTCTCTACAATAAAAATCATGAAAACTGATTCAAATTACATAACTCTACAGATACAAAATGGTTTAAAGTAAGGTAAATTATACCTACATTGATTTCCTGATAATATTTATGTACATTGCTTCATTAAACCATTAAAAATTAATTTGGAATTAATTTCCTGCAATCTCCTGTGCAAGGAAATTCTTACAGAAAGGTGATTGCTCCTCTTTGGGTTGGCATATATCTAGTCTATCTGCCTAGGTATTTAGCATGCATTCATTCATGACAGATTAAAAACTTTAAAAAGACACATACAAGTGATGAAGATATGACCTTTATCTCCTTATGCTCTGCAGAGAACAAATCCTACATGGAGGCAGCTTGGTCATGGGTCACCTCTGACAACGCTTCAAGCTGCAGAGCATGTAAAGCCCGTTTAAAAGAACTGGTCCAGGATCCATCCCACACTAAATCTGCTCAAGAGTTTTACTTCTCTGAGTAAGATCTATAGAGCTTCTACCCTTGAAGCAGTTCTTCCAAAGGAAGAAGCTCCTTCAAAGGTGCAGTCAATACACTGCTATACAAATATAAACAGAATGGTAATAATCCTTCTGACTATTGGACTTTCCCCTTGCTAGAGTACAGTATGAGGACATTGGTGCTGTCTGTGTTCATATGAACGCTGATTCTGTCTGTCTCTGTCATTTTGTGTGGCCAGGTGTGTGCCTGTTGGCAATACAGACCCAACCTTGCTCCTGGCTCGACCTGGGGTTGTGGAACTGCATCCATCTCACCTCAGTCAGGCTCTTGGTTTGACAACATCTGACATCATGCACACAAAGCCGGGTAAAGAAGGCCATCCAAAGTGCATTTTTCTGGTGCTTCTCCCATGTGATGAAAAAGTAGTTCTCAAAAACAGAATGAAAACCCTGTTATTTCTATGACTTTGACTTAAGTAGTGGTGATATTTCCTAAGATGTCTCTCCTTATAGCTTTGTCCTTGCAGAAACCAGAACACAGAGGGAACATTAAACATTTTCCAAGCTTTCAGAGATTGGCATGGGCTCTGCATTTGGTTCTCCTTGGCCTACTATCTACTTTTAGCACATCTGAAGATTTTTTACCCTTCATTTGCTTTCATGATTGCCAAGTCTCTTTGTTCTGCTCTTTCTACGTATCTTTTGAAGGATCTGTCTTCTTCTGGATCAGTGTCCAGTTTCCATTAGCCCAATTCCAGACATGTAAAAGACAATTTTGGGAAGCCTGATGAATAGCCTCCCTGCCTGACAGAAGCCCTCTGGAATCTTCCACGAAGCTCTACTTTCTTGCAAAACCGTTATGAAACTCTTTATCATTCAATCTGCTGAGAAAAACCTTGAGAAATTGACCATTGACTATCAGAGTGAACTAAAAAATATATTTCCTTCTATTGTCCTGTTTCTTTGCATGAGTATGTTCTTTCTTACCTTATGCTTTACACACAAGCTCTAAGAGACACAGATTGTCACTTTAATCTGCATTTTTCAGTGTTTATCACAACAGTTCATGATGAGGCCTCTAGGCTTTATGATAATATAAACAATAGTAAAACAAATAAATACGATGTCTATTCCTAAGGCATGGGTAGAAAAAACTACCAGATCAGTTCACTTGTCTGGACCTTTGTTCATTCAAGGTCAAAGAGGTGAAAGAGCAGAGCTTCCTCCATAAAATCTCTCAGCCCTTCCTAATCCAAGTCACTTCAGCAAGTTCTTTTTATTGTTACTTGTCACATTACAGTTCCGCACAGTTAAAAAATATCATAGAAACTACAGTTATTATAGTTATTAACATTTTATGGCCTTGTTATTCATACCTTAAGCTCCTTAAAATGAAGTGGTGCATTTTAAGAGAGCAGCATGTATTTAATTGATTCCACTGTAAAAAGGTTGCCCTACTTCAGTGATTTCCAACCCTTTTCCTTGGGTTTTTCTTCTATTAATGATGACAATATCAATTTTATCTCTTTAAGCAAAGTGATACAAAGCAGTTCAGATTTCGTTACTGTGCTGTATATCTGTGCTTGGTTTAAACATTTTCCCCTCTTTCATAATTGAACAGAGTGGAAAAATTTTCAGTGCTCTGAGTTGTTCATGCACATTTCTACTTCTACTTCAGAGTGTACTGTCATGGATTCATTGATGATATAAACTATCTTGAATTATACCACATCTGCTATGTTGTAAGTACATATTCTCGAGAACTACCAGCAAGTTGCTCATTCTTTTGAGGAGAATTTGTCTCACGTAACTTTAGATGTTTGTAGATCTGATACCTATATCTAGAGTTACTTATTTAGAATCCACTTTCAATCACTGTAGAGAAAAAGGACTGCTCGCTTGTAAAACTTCAGAAATATATTGCATCATAAAATCAGCCTCCTCTAGACAGGCCCCTTCTTCTCCCTTGACTGTGTTGGAATCCTAGGGTGAAATAGTTAAGAAGTTGTGAGCCTATGTAGCTTTTATGTGATGGCAGCTTCTTTGTGCATCAAAATTTCTCCACGCTGGGAGTTCCAAACACTTAAGTAGAAATATCAAGCATGGCCCTTCTGTTTTGTACATCTCTGCCAAGGGACAGGGACAGCCTTACACTAAGTGCTTATACAGATTCAAGCAGAGGTGTCATTATTCACCAAAGGGGGTTGTACTCATTAGAACATAAAATTCAACAATTCTGGTCACTTAGCACTACTGAAAAACAGCTTCCTTATCTTTTCTGACTGAAAGAACTTCAGGTACATGTGTTTGGATGATGTTAGCTTATATTTCTACAAGATCAGGAAAGTCAAAAACAAAGAGAATGAAAAAAGCATAGACAATTGAATTACAAAATAGTGATAATGCCAAAGTGGTATGAGCTCGCATTATGTTTCCCAGACTGCATGAGTCACTATAATTTTGACACTTCAGTGTCATGACAAAGACTGATGGAATTGGAAATGACCACAAGTAAATTCATTGTCATCAAAGAGGATAATGAGAAAAGAAAGTAGTACAACTGTAAGTCATTCTTCTCTACACCATAGACCTTTACAGCCTGACACATTTCTGTTCTGTTGGCAGCCTCTGTACTGGAAAGAGCCAGGAGATGGATGTGGTATGACTGTTGCCAAACATGCTAAAGAGGATGGAGGTGTATTGTAACTTGGACTGCACAAGCAGCATGCCAGGATGGTGCCTGGAAGCTCATGAAACACCTGTCTGTATGTTTCAGTTAAACCAAAACAAAAAAAATATGCTCAAAATTTATGTTTTTCTATTTTTCTGTTTTTAAGAGCTAAAGAGAAAATCCCAAATATTTGAAAAATCAATAATTAATTTTGATGCTACAATAACAAAATAATAAACAAATATCACTCAACATCTAATCTGAAAAAAAGGTACTTTCAAATTTTTCAAATACAGATTAAGTCTCTTTGAAGTAATTTTTTATTTTCTCCTCATTTTCCACATACACAGGAAACAAAATGAAATAAAGAAAAGTTAAAATACTGTACTTGAGTTTTATTACATTTCTAGATCTGAACTAGATACCCCGCTGTCCTGACTCACTCTGCACACATCAGAGTAAGATCCTTTTCTTCACTGAGAAGAGAGTTCATCTAAGTAGTGTGCTCCTAAGATGAGGATTCAAAAAAGGAAAAATTAAATAAAATAAAATAAACAAAACGTCCAAAAAAACTAATATATCAAGAACCTATAGTATTTTGATCACCACATCTTGCAGCTATTTTTGATTATCCCTGCTATTAATTGAAATGCGTCTCTTCTGAATACAGCCTCACAACTTTATAAATTTTACATAGCTCTGAGGAGCATCCTATGTCCTTTTCTGGCTGTTTGTTTGTTTCCTGTGGTAGCTCATATAACTTGCTCCTGTTTGTCATGCAACAGCTATCTTGTGTTGGCCTCAGTATTATCTACATAAGATGGTAGCAAGACATTCACAACTGGAAGCATTGACAGGTGAGAACAAGACAGGTGTATTCAGACTGTTGGTTTTGGCCTCTCTTTCCACCACCTTCTTTTCTATTGCATGCTGTCTACAATCCTGTCAGGTCTGAGGCTCAGCCCTTAGCCAACAATTGCTGTCAATGCCATTTATCCATCAGAATGTATTCTGCCTACGTTCCCAAGAAGGCCAAGAGGCTCAGGCAGGAAGAATCGGCCCTCAAATATCATGATAAAATTAATTGGTATCTAGAAGTTGGAAGTAGAAGAATGTCTTCCATGCCCACCATGCCACCTCTCCACCAGTGCTTAACTTGTCTCTTAAAGTATTCCTTTTGTACTAACTGTCAATACATCATGAGCTGAGTGTGCATCACAGAATGAAGCAGTGCAAAATCTGTACGATCTGTATGATTTCAGACATAGAAATTCATTGCACCTGAGTTTAACCATCCAAAATCAGGCCTTTATTCCTGCCTTGTCACCTGGTCTCCTTTGTTCGTTCATGCAGATGCAGACATCTCCATGTGTTGTGTTTTAACTCAGCAAGCAGCTAAACACTACACAGCCTTTCACTCACTCCCCTTACCTCCAAGTGAGATGTGGGAAAGAAACAAAAAAAAAAACCCTCATAAGTTAAGAAAAAAACTATTTATTAAGGCAGAAGAGAAAAATAGCAGCAATGATAATAACATATATATTTACAAAACAAGTGATGCACAAAGAAATTGCTCACCACTTGCTGACCAAAGCCCAGCCAGTCCCGGAGCAGAAGTTGACACCTGGCCAACTCTCGACAGTTTTATATATTTTTTTTCACATGACGTCATATGTTATGGAATATCCCTTTGGCCAGTTTAGGTCAGTTGCCCAGGTTCTGTCCCCTCCCAGCTCCTTGTGCCCCCTCAAACCCCTTGCTGGCAGGACATTACAAGAAGCTGAAAAACTGGAATGTCCTTAGCTCTGTACAACACTGCTCAGCAACAACTAAAACATCAGTGTGTTGTCAATGCTGTTTTTTTCCTAAGCTAAAACATGGCATCAGACAAGATACTATGAAGAAAATCAATTCTGTCCTAGCTGAAACCAGGACACCATGGTAATTCTTTCTTCCTGTCTTGGGCCAGCATGAAAAAGCCTGACTTCTTGCACTGATTATCAAAAGAAGATAGAGAATTAGCTTTTCCACTTAGATCTAACATTTCTTCATTTGTTCCCTACTGTTTATGACTTGCTCCTAGTTTCTGTGAAAAATTGAATATGAGAAGCCATGTTTTTGACTGATAATTGCAGGAAAACTATATTAATATCAAAATTATTGCAAATGTTATATAGTAGAGCAGCACAAGATTGAAAACTCACATTATTTCTTTCCTGTACTTTAACATTTCCCCTCACTCTTTCCTTTTGTTGGACTCTTTCCCTTACATAAATTGTCTTATTTCTCTTCCCAGAATGGGAATCTTACTATTTGTTGTTCTGCCTACACTTCTAACCCCTGTAGGCCCTCTTTCCTTTCTATTTCATCTCTGTTTTTTTACAACTCTCTTCAATATGTGTGAATTAAATCCCTGCTCATGATCACTAATGAACATATTACTTAAAATACTGACACACTTTTTGAGTAGTTTGTTTGACACCTTTGCTACATCCAATACTACTGTCACTGACTTTGATATTGACAAATGAAATATTTTACAAGAGTTAATATATCATATTATTCACACACTTGACATTTTAACAGAAAAAGTTAAAAAATTTCTACATTATTTTATCGCTTGGGCTCTTTTCCTCAAAATAAACAAAATGAAATTATTAACTCTATCTGAAGTATTGTATTCTCCTAGTTATTCTGCCAGGGTATTGCATAAGCACTTTAGGGTCAAATAAGAGAGCTTCTAGGAAGAAAGAAAAGTGTCTGCTGAATATTGTTGAGCAATGCATTAACATTATTTAAATTCCTTTTAAAGAGCAGTCCTTCCCCCCACAGTTTTTTCTTGACAGGTGTCACTTGATGAAGAGATGAGTGAGGGGGTGGGAGTTCTTATCTGAAAGGATTTAAAATAATGTTACTGACATTATTCGAATCAAAATTACTGCCTAAGTAATAATGTTATAAGGAGTTTTGTCTTTTAAAGGGTATTCAATTATGTTACATTTCTCAGTAGCCCTACCTTTCAAACTCCTTCCTCCCCATGTGGGACTTGTGTTCCATTTTCACAGGGTATAAGATGTCATAATGGTTCATGATAGGTCACAGTTATTAACTGAACATTTGACTAATATTGGTCTAAGGAGCTTCAAGGGTTTGAAATGCTGACTTGGTTTGCTGTGAACCTGTGGCATTTTAGCAATTCTGCAGCTGTGGAATAATGGGGATCCTGAGGCATATAGCTGACTGGATGTGCATTGTGCTAGAAGAAAGGCTGATAAACAACAAAGGTTTTCTAGCAGAGAATTTTAAGTAAACCTGAAGCACTATAGTTCTGCTCTGTGTCCTTTCTCCCCTTGCTTTTCAATCTATTCTGCTTTTTAAATATGGTAGTGTTTTCAGCCTTGTTGGGTGAGTTGAGCTCTTTGAAGTAAATCTAATGTGGTGTTTTTTCTTAAAGATGCAATAATTTTTCTTAAAGTAGTAGTTTTTTCTTAAAGTAGCAATAATAAATTGATCAAAGAATCATTAAAGTTGGAAATATGTATAATGTACTGCACAAAGATCTGTGTAGGTATTGGCAGTCTAAGTTCTAAATCCTTAGGATTTGGATGCACCATAAAGTAAAACACAGCTGTGGTCACTTAGTGACCTACCATCATTATCAGATGCATGCTGCTATCTCAATAGTAAAAGCCAGTAAAGGAGGTAATGATGGTGCGCTTAATCTCACTGCTGTTCAGGACTAAGAAGATGCAAATGACCAATTACAGCATCCATTTGGTTAATTGTCAAGCCTTGAAATGTGGAACAGATTAGGTCTTTGAACTGATGTAGGGAGGTGATTCTGGGAGGTGATTCTGCCCCTCTANGGAGGGACAACCCAACGTAACTGCATAATATCTTTCCTAACTAGGGTTTCCAATTTCTGAAATGCTGAGAAATTGTGAGTCTTTTTCAAAAACTATCCCTTTCCTTCATATGTAGGGGAAAACAAACATTAAATAGTCCTAAACTGAAAGACATCAGAGGAGGGTCTTGGTGGTATGGCAGTAGAGGTTGAACCTTCCTGCCAATATTCTGTTACATTTTGTTGCCATGTGCAGAGGGCAGCAGAGGGTCAGTCTGACATGGAAGTACGTGTGAAGGTGAATAATTTAATTCCTCCATGTGGAAAAAATTGAACCCATTAACATTCATGATGCTTACTGAACATTTATCGATACCAAAGCCTGAATGTGAGTACAGTGAGGTGGTGGACAGTGCATTTCAGCAGTGACATGAGAAACAAGGATCATTTTGGATGTCTATGCAGGCTTTAGTTCATCACTGGTGAAAATGCACAGCTAGTGGTGATTATTATTTTGAAAAATAGTGTTTTCTAGCTGAGAATTTGCTGTATCAAATAGTGTCACCGTACTCTTTGTATCTGCTGTAGTTTCCATGGAAATAAATAGGAGGTATTACTTTTGGAGAGACCTGTTTATAATGATTCATGGCTGGAGACAGTTCTTAACTGACCATTTAACAAATGTTAGCAAAAACAGATTTAACTTGTCATAAAATGAAATGAAATAAAATATCATATTTCAAAACAAAATTTGAATGAATTTATTCCCTCATACCAAAAATCCAAATAATCATTGACAATTTGATATGTTAAAAAAAAAAAGATATGGAATAATATCAATCTATTAGTACACTTTCCCTTCCATAAACTGAATTTCAGTGAGGCTTAAAGATGTTATTTGACTTGATTATGTTATTTTCTTTATCCTGGATCGTTAAATAAACAGATCAAAAATTATTTCTACATGCTTTGCATGATTTAGAGATTTTATTTTAATACATATGTAAATATTTATCACCTAAATTTGAAAAAAAGAAATGTTCCAAGTGCTGCTGTGAATTCCTATTAGATAAATAACCATCTAGGCAGATAAATATGCTATGATGTAGCCAGGTAAGCAAGGCACTAAACAAAGAAACAAACTGAATCTGGACCTTGTTATTTGAAAGGAAGAGATCTTCCCCACTTCCTCACTCCTCCCCACCTTGTTTCTCCAGGGTCGTGCACAGAGTTTTGCTTGATGACTGAGAAAGCCAAGCTCATCACTGCATGCCATAAAATGCAGAATTATTTCAGAGAATTTGACTTCACCTCCTCATCCTCACTAATAACTATTTGTTTACTGTTCATGCTTATGAGGTTCTCTTCAGAAATAACAAAAAGACAATCTTTGGCTCAGGGTAGAGAAACAGGAATCATAACAAGAGAAGAGTGAAACTGGGTGGGAGGAAGAAGGTTTGTAACAAGTAAAGGTAGTTGAGTGGTAATTGCATGTAGATTTCAGCATTTAAATTTAGAATCAGGACAGATAGAAAAAGATATAGTTTGATATCTCTGAGATATAACACTTTCAGTGCTCGAAAGATTAGAGCTCTGGAGAAGGTGTTTGAAAGCAGAGAGTAATCCCCAGCATGGTAGAAAAGAATGAGATACAAAAATCACATGAAAAAAACAGAAAGGCTTAAGACTGAGTTTCTAAAAATCTGCACATCTCACTAGAGAAGAAAACTGTGAAATGACTGAAGTATAAGGACCATAGAATCATAGAATATCCCAAGAAGGGACCCATAAGGATCATTGAGTCTAACTCCTGGCTCCACAAAGGATCACCCAAAAATCAGAGCATACGTCTGGGAGCATTGTTCAGACACTTCTTGAACTCCAGCAGCTCAATGCTATGACCCTGAGGAGCCTGTTCCAGCACCTGGCCACCCTCTTGGTGAAGAACCTTTTCCTGAATTCCAACCTGAAAAGAGGAAACTTAGTATCTTTAAGCCCATCCCTTACATTTTGCTCCACTTCTCCACAGGCAATGTTCATATGTCTTTCCTGATATCTAGCACCTGAAAATGCAGAACACCACCAGATAGACAGTTTCCAAGCTTCAGAACTGTGATAATTTATTCATTTCTGACCCTTCCAGATCCCAAAAAATGCTAGGAAAGGCTTTTTCCTGAAATGTCACACACTGGACTGCCAAGGGACCCCATACCAACCTGTCCTGCAAAATGTTTTCTTACAGACAAAGTTGCTAGCAAGAGGTGAGCTGAGTTGGTAGGCTTTGATTCAGTGTCAATTTGGAAGGAAAAATAGGAGTATATAACTGGGAGGAATCTTTTCAGTCCTATCCCCTGCAGACACTACTGCAGGATTCCCTTTGTGAATGTAAGCTACATCCTGAAAGCTATGTCTAGCTCAGCGGTCATTTTACCCCCATTGTTCTGGCTCCAGATTGATCTAATGTTTATGATTTCTTTGTAAAGAAGAAATACATCACAAAAAGAGGAATACATCATGAGGTGCATTTATGACCACAATCCACTGTACACTGTGGATCACACTCCTCTGACGGCCCCCAAACCGGCGTATTTATACATGTATTCATGTAGTTATAAACTGATCTCTTGCTTAATAACATTTTCTGATTTCTAGACTTTCAAAGCAGACCTCTTGTGCACCAGACCACACTCTGGCTTCTGCTCAATTTCTTATCTGCAAGTAAGGTCTTTTAAAGACTACTTTTATAGCACAAACACTTTCTTACCATTGTAACACATATCTTTCTGTAAGTATCATAAAGTTCACCCTATCTTCTTTCACTTCCAGCTCCTGAGAAGCTTTTCCTCACTTTTGCTATAGAAGAATATAGTTACAGTGACATGTGCATTTTTCACCTCTGCACTGCACTGCTGTTTTTCATTGCATATATTGCTGAATGGGAAAAATAATGTACAATCTCAGCTGGTTACTGACCTCCTCCATGTATGAAGATGAGCCATAAACATATCTGTTGCTCCCTTGGCTGCCAGTGAACTCTGCTTATCAAAGCAATTCATAAATAAGGCTCTGAATACCTTAGAGATTCTCCTTGTAGGTGCCTCAGCAACTGTGTGAATCCTTTTTAACTATTTACGTGTAAATCATGCCATGTGCAGAAAAAAATATCATTACTTTGGAGACAAAGAGGTAAACTAAACTTCCAGAAAAAAATACCACAGTATCAAATGAGATAGCAAGACATTAAGAGATTTCCTTGATTATTTTTTTTTCAAAACAGGTACATTATTTCTTTAACAGCTGACCCAAATAAAAATGATCTTACCTTGAACAGGACTTTTCCTATTTATGTATTTTCTTATTTATTGTCTGCTAAATGCTCAGATATTCTAAAGATAGTTACCAAAACAAAGACTACGGAAATATTACGTAGACTATA
Organism: Penelope pileata; assembly: GCA_013396635.1. Classification (NCBI taxonomy): domain Eukaryota; kingdom Metazoa; phylum Chordata; class Aves; order Galliformes; family Cracidae; genus Penelope; species Penelope pileata. Next base: position 230,626 of record WBMW01004674.1, read on the forward strand.
GTCACTGCAAGCAAGACATGATATTTCTGTTTTACAGAGTAGTACCCTTGATTTTAAAAGCAGAAAGAAAATGAATATTATTGTAGACCATGACATTTGCAGGGTGTCCAAAATGGATATGTATTAAAATGAAAATAAATCTTCTCTGGAGTCCAGTTGGTGTTTACTAAGCTCTTCTTTTAAAAAAATTACTTGGACCTTTTCTTGTATTTGTAAGATGGAAAAGAAAAAGGATATTTAGCCAAGCAGGAAGAAAAGAGAAAAGCAATTCAAAAACTGCAATGTTTTTTTGAAAGATTTTCTTCCCTTTTTATTAAACCAACATTTTTTTTAATGTAAACTGAGGACTCACTTGGTGATACATGCAGTGAATGTCAGAAAAATTTTATGAAAGTGTCATATATCTCTTTTTAATTATATCTAACAAAGGTCAAGAAGTAAATAACTAATCACCAATGATCAGCCAAGAACCTAGCAGGATTCACAAGGGCATGTGCTGTACTACAACATACAGCAATGGAAGGGTTGACTAGTGTGTGTGTAAGTCTGCAATAATGGAAGGTAAAAACGGATTGTGCTGCATAACACCTAACAGAATAATTGGAATATAAGGTCAGGACAATTTTCTTCCTGTCTAACTGTGGCGTCCATGCGGCCCAGACTTGGCAGAGTGGCCTAAATAGCACTATATGAGATGTCTGTTGGGCAGGACAAGAGGCAGTGGCCATGAACTGGAGTCCAGGAGGCTCCTTTGTGACCCTGGGCAGCACTTCTATGTCATCTGGGTGCCAGAGCACTGGCACAGGGACCAGAAAGGATCTGAGGTCTCCTCTTAAGAGATCTCCAAAAGCCACCTAGACATGGGGCTGGGCACCCTGCTCTGGATGTCCCTGATGGAACAAATTTGACCCAGAGGGACCCAGAGGTGCCCTCCAACCAATTCCATCCTCCAGCAAGGAGGAACCCACACTTTATATGCAAAGATGTCAATGCACATGGGTGTGGATCTGTGCACACTTGTGGGCATCGCCAATGGGTATTGCCATCATGTCTCCCACAGGAGGGGTACAAAAACTGGAGATTTTCCTTAGAAAATGAGTGTGATTTGTAATCCCCACTTGCTGGATGTCTGTTCTCAACTTTGTGTGTTTGTATAGGTGTATGTGGGTGTGATCCCAATTTTGAGGGATTAGTTGCAGGAAGATGTCTCAAAATGTGTAGGCATTCCTTAGCATTTTGTAAGTCTCTAGTGTTGTGGTTTATTTGTTTTACTGCTGAATTGATCCTGACTGTATAGCTCACTGATTGCAAGATAATGATGTGTTATTAATGAATTGACATACCTCCTTGATACCAATTTGATTCGAACCACATGAATTGAGCAGAATTTTTTTCCCCTACAATACCTGGAAATGGGACCACTGGTTTTATGGAACAGTAATAAGTCACAGTTTTGAGTCAAAAATCAATCTAAAGGGAAATTTGGGACGGGGGGGATATTTGTAAAAATCTAAATTTTTTATATATTATAAATTATAGTCATTGCACTATTTTTCAAAGTATTAACATATGACAAGACGCCTCCAGACTTTTTCTGCTGATCTGAAACAGAAAATGTTTTGAATGTTCAAATGTTTGAAAGCCACTTTTTGAAGTGGTTTCCCAGTACTAAACTAAAAGTTTAGTGCATTAGAGACAACTGTGAATTTTCATAGGGCTCAGGTAAGCTTCTGCACTTCTTCCTTGGTAAATCATCCTGACTCCAAACTGGAGAAATTCAGACCAGATTCTGTACCAATACCCCATTTCATGATTTTAAGTTTATCTCTAGAAGAACCTCAAAAGATTATGTTGCTCAAAGGATAACTAAGAGAGATCAAAGATGTTAGACAGTGATAAGCATGAATAAAAGCTTCTGCTTTTGATGCTTTTCTAAACATAAACAAAGTAAATGTTTAGAAAACAAAGATGGCAAGCTGTGAGATGCCCACAAAATGGACTACTTGGTAAGTACCAGAATGAAAAGGACACCCAGAGATGGTGGTGATGTCAGAAGAGAGCTGTGGGAAGGAAATAAGCAGACATATAAAAATATATACACTAAAGAAAGAGACAGTAAAAAAAAAAAAAAAAAAGCAAGCTCGAAAGTGTACCAGAACATCCACTACGTTTGTTTTNAAAAAAAAAAGAAAAAAAAAAAAAAAAAAAAAAAAAAAAAGCAAGCTCGAAAGTGTACCAGAACATCCACTACGTTTGTTTTGAACTAATCCAATCTGTTCTTATTTGTATTTTTATTTTATTCTTTTGGTTGAAAAGTATAACCATTGACTCTTTCTTGCTGATCTCTATGCCTCTTTCAGCTACTTAAAAAAGTAATCGAAGAATTACTGCATAGCACCATCTATGGTTGCTAAAATTCCTCAGAACCACGGCATTAGAGGCGCTGGGCTGTGCTCAGCAGAAAATGGGATACTATTTATAAATATATCACAGAATTGCTGAAGCAGCAGTAATGAGGGGTCTCATGTATATTACTTGGTTTACAAAATTTTTCTCTGATTTTATTGGGACCACATTCCAGAAAAGTGATATAGAACTTCACAGAAAAGTATAACCAAGCACAGTTTATTTAAAATAATAATAATAATAATAATAATAAGGAGGAGAGGGAAAATATTTCACAGACATAGGGAAAGAGTGAGTACAATATTAGTATAAGCAGTCTAGCAGCTACAGTAAATCATCAGGATTCAAGATATTATTTCACTGCATAGGTTTAAAAAGAATGTCTTCAGCAAGCCTTGTAACCTCTATCTATAGGCAGAGATCCTCCATTTTTGGAAGCTTCAGTAAGACCATTAACTTCTTAGAAGAAAGGCTAGTAGGTGTAAAATTAAATATATATAAACTCAAAAAAGATAATACCAAAGCATTGTTTTACCTAACTGAACAATACAAGTAAAGAGCAACAATACCCATAGTTACCGCAACTTGCAGATAGCATGTGACACTCTTTTTTCTGCTCTTTCGTTTTTTCTTAACCTTTTCATTCTTGTCTTTAAAGTGGATGTATTCATGGCATGCCTGATATACCTCTTGAAGTAGTTATTCTGTTTAAAAGAAAAGACACAATTCTGCTCTTGCACTACAAGTTATTTCTTGGTTCACTGAATTACATCTGCTTTGCTTTGAAGTGAATGAGAAGTGTTTTTAACTGCTTCTTAAGATACTACAGAGACAATAACAAACTCCTGCAATGAGGTCTACATCAGAAAGACAGACAGGATGTCAATCCACAGATTTTGGCAGAGCAGGTTGCCATGGATTCACAGATATTTCCTAGATGTGAAAACTGCTATTCTGATGTGCTTTGAATTGGATAAGAACTATTTGTCAGTAAGGCTGGGATGTACCACATCAAGGTATAGCTCTACAAAGTTAGACATTTTTTCAGGTCCTGCCTATGGTCAACACGGAAAAAGAAGCATCCTCCTGAAGTAGTCATGATAATTATTGTGTATACTCACATTGGGTTGTTTTCCTAAGTGGTGTCTCAAATGAATACAGAAGGAACCTCAGCTTACCCTAGATACCTAATTTTCCACATTCTAAATTTCAATGAGATTAATTTCACATTTCACCTTATTTTAGAAGGGAATTAATTAGGTTTGTACCTGCTTAACCTCTGAAGGCTAGAAGAAAGCAAAATCAGGACCTCCTTGGGTTTCAGTTAATCCATATGAGGACAGATTCCCCTCATCATTGAAGGGCTGCATGGTTAACTCCAGACTAAAAGGTACTATGTAAGTGAAAATAGCAGCATTTCAAGGTTAAGATGGGATTCTAAAATGCTGAATACTTCCCAAAGATGTGACAGGATTTGGGCTCTTGAACTACCTTGGCATTTTTTTTTGTTAAAGAGAACTTGTAAACATCCTCAGGAATAAATCATGATCAGATACCAACCACAGAATGTTAAACAGATATTTTCTTAAAAATTTTTGGACTGGATTAACAATACATTTTGACATCAAATCTCTTTTCATCCAGCTGGTTTAAATGTAGCTCATCTCAGAGGCAACTAAGGTTTGCTGTAGCATTGCTTCAGTATTACAGGTGTTTGAACTCTGAGCATGACTGCTATAGTTCAACTGTGGGGAAAAATATTTGACTGCTTTGATTAGACAGAAAATACAGAAAAATTCAGGAAAGGTGACAGCCTTGTTCATCAAACAAAGACACAGAGACTTAATTTCAGTTAACGATGCCAAGTAATGGCATGCAGAAGATCATTTCAATGACATAGAAAGAAGAGAGAGAATACTTCTATTGTTAATTATAACAATTAATTTCTGATGGATAGAACATTTAATGGAACAAAATAATTACAGGAGGATTACTTAACTTAGTTATTTGATTATTCATAACTGAGAGAGAAGTTTTCTGCTTTGCACAGAGCATGGTTGTGCTCCCGTGGATTTCCAAGCTCTGCTAGCGAAGCTGAACAAACTGCAGATTTGGCTCCGCTGAGTGCTTTGGGGGCATCCTGATCCACTTCATTGCATAGTCGGATCCATCCCATTACATATACTGCTGTAGTGTGTACAGCTATCTGAGATTTGGAGACAGGAGCAGACCCTGCCTCAGGAAGGATGTATCAGAGCTTGACCTTTTGTTTAAGCTCTTGCTGAATCAGGATTTTAACATATGTCTGAATTCCTCTGAGAAACAGGAAAGTGCTCCTGAATCAGGGCCTTGTGGCCTCCTGTGGCCTACAGAAACAAAGGAGGTACCTTCTGAGCATCCCAAATCCTACCGGAAGGGAATTGCCCAGTTTCAAACAAGAATGCATTGCAGTGGGAGGACCCTCTGAGATCTGACAATAAGGAGGGCTGTAGGAGAAAGGTGTCAATCCTTATTTCCGGTCTCCAGAAGAAAAGCAGTTTAACAGAATTGTTCTGTAGGTAAACTTCTTACAAGGAGAGAAATCAAAGAGAAAAATGAATAGTCCCTCCCCAGTAAGAATAGTCACCTCAATGGAAAAGAGACAAAATATGGAAAATGTACTCTGCAAAACTTGTAACTATATTGTGTTTCTTTAACTAACTTTGAAGCTTTCAGGAGGTTAAGTTTGACATTATTAAAATATTAAATAAATAAATACAAGAAAACCAAGTAACCAGAGTTTACGTCAGGGAACAGAGTGAAATCCTTCCTGAAAAAGCGATTATCAAATTACAGACCTGTCACTACGGTTTCCTGCAAAGGGTCATCACATTCTCTTGTTCCTGACAGGCAATGAAAATATGACAGGCTTGATCAATATTTCAGTTAACTAAGCAGCTGGTTAATAACAGGGCTTATGACAAACAAATTTTTGTTTCAAGACAATAAAAAAATATTTTCTCAAAGATGTGTTTTAATTTGTTTTGTTTTGTTTTCCTTTTATTGTTTGTTAAACAGCTTATATAAATCTGAATTTTCCCTCTTCAAGCTCAAGATTTCTGGATTTAAAAAGAAATTTGTAACGAGTCAAATGTGGAAAAAAATATCAGGAGGCCTCTTGCATGAAAATGAGATTATTATTATTGTTATTATTATCCATTTATCAACTGTAAAAGGAAAGCTGTGTTGAAAGGGATTGTTAGTGTATTGCATTCATTTTCATGTCACTCTCTTCTGATGATTCCCCTCTTGTTTTCTCATCTGAATCAAACTAAGGGTGTTATAGGGCAATGCAGGCAGATCCATCCAACAGCAGAGAAAAACTATCTGCTGAAAAAAGTATTTTGCTTGCACGAGCACTACCTGAATTCCAGGTGATTTGACTCCTCAGAAACTTAAGAAATGTTATGATATTTTTGAATCTTGCACTGCCTTTTTTAACCTAGCAGTGCCCTACTTTTGAAACTCAAACCCTTTCATTTGGATTTCTGTGACTCTCTCATGGGATTAAATTTAACTCGAGACAAACGCGATAAAATCTGACCATGCAACCTCTTCTCTTTGACAGCAGAATCTGCACATTGTGAGAGGGGCCTCTCAAAATGGAAACACATATGCATGTCAACAGTTCACTGTAATGAGAGGAACACCGAGAATGCTTGCTTGTATCTGAAGCTCTCCTGTTGTAAACTCTTTCCTTTAACTGCTGCCTTTACCAGCATTTGTTCTTCAGTTGTTCAAAGCCAGATTTAGAGGACAGCCTCAGAGGTGCTGCCTATTCTACCATACAAAAAGGATTCTGAAAACGATTATATTGCAGATTTCGTCTTCTGTATAGTCATAACATTTAAAATGCCATTAAACTTTTCCTTTCGCTGCACTGTGGGTTCCTGTACCCCACAGCTTACCACATTTCAGAGCCTGCAGGGGTTCATATTGTACTCCAAGCTTTGTGTAATGTTGTAATGTTTCTATAAAGCCATTATGTGGAAGAATGTTGCAAGCTTTGTTTCTTATTTTTCTATGGCAGTTTTGTGTGGCACTTATTTATATACCTTGTTATGTATTGTAGTTCCTAGTGATCATTTTTCATAGTGATCTAACTTGCTAGGTATTCTCTCCCTAGAGGCCCTAAACAGTGCTTCTATATAATCACAAGGCTTTAAAGGCGATCTGTTTTGATGCCATGTTCAACAGCTAAAGTTTTACACTTAAGCTATCATCTTTGTGTGCAAAGTATCCAGAGGCAGCTCTGGTACCACTCACCCTTTGGTGTTACAAAAGACACACTTCTGAATAGAACAAAAACAAAAGAAAACTCTTGGCAAGGGCACATGTTGATCTGGCCAGACACATCAGGTCAGAGCAGGAAAACATGGGTCCTTCCCTTCATCTCACCTCCAACCTACCAGGGATGAACTACAGCCTTTGCTTTGTCAGAGACTGATGAATCTGATTTACACTGGTACAGACAAAACTGAAGGGCTCAGACAGGAAGTTGATCCCCTTCTAAAATATTTGTGCCCAAGACTGCCACTAGAGAAACTTTTTCTCCTAGTAAATTTTTTTTTTTTTTTT
>WBMW01004674.1:237675-271750 GCA_013396635.1 Penelope pileata
TTTTTAACCATACATTATATGACAGTAAGCAACTCATCACAGGCTGATTCTGGAGAGAAGGAGGAGAGCTGGAAGGAAAGGGAAAGCTAGAGTTTACATTTCAGTGGCTTCTGTTTGTGTTTATGTTCCCACCCCCCACAGACTTTACTTAATGCCTCGAGAAACCTTTTATCAAGCCAGAAGAATGCCAGCCCCAGCGGGCTATGGTAGGGCTTACTCTGCTTGATTCAGACTCTCATGCTGATTCAAATTATTTTCTATCACACATCAAAGAAAACTCCAGAATTTGGCATGTTCAAATTACTGTGCTACTTTTGGGTGTTGTTTATTACCATTAAACACTCAAAGCCTCCAGGCTCAATTAACTGTTTCATTTTATAACAGCCTTTAGCATCCATGCATTCATGCATGAATCCATAACTCCCTCCCTGTAGTTCCTGAAGGCTATTTGTTTCTTCACCAAACCTTCCTCTGAGGATTACAACCCTTCAACAATCCAAACGGACAGGGTTTTTTGCAAGGCAAATCTCTTAGTGGGTGCTAAGGTCTTCTGAGAATCACTGGACCTTGCATTGGTGAGGTGGAATCTCAACTTCCCCACGAAAGCCAATTCATCTGAATTATTATTTATTCTCCTTGACTGATCATCAAAAATCTGAGCAGCTAGTCTAACTATGTTGCTTTAATGCCCCGTGAATGCAGTGAAGAGATACAGGCATCAGCACTGAGTGATTCATTCATTTCAAGGGTAGATGTCTGTGATATGTAGGATGAATTACCCATAGAGGTGCTACATTCTCTGCGTTGGCTGTAGATAATTACCTTTGATGACTAACTTTCATATGGATAAAATTAGATGACGTGATGATAGAATGACCTTGCACATGAGTGGCTCCCAGTACAGGCAATTTTTAAAGCCTGTGAATATTGTGTTATGCAAACGCCAAGATATAAACATGAGATGTTAGCAGTAACAGCAGTGGATATCATTTACATACTTCACCTGCCAGACCACCTGAAAAAATCTAACAACTATCTATCTTCTATCTATCTATATTATGTTGAAGATTATTTAAAAAACGTCCTGAAAATGAGACAGAATAAAAGAGCTACAGTGCCAGGCTCACAATGCCCACACCTGAACACATTTTCATAAATTATATCTGAGACAAAAGTGTGTTAAAACAAATGATAGCAAGACCTTGAGTCAGGCAGAATTGAGAGGGGTCTGCATGCCTTTTTTTTTTTTTTTTAAATGAGCATTCAAAAAGCGCCACAAAGACTTTGGTGCTCTGAAAATAGTTTTTATTTGCAAACCAAATAGAACAGTAAGGTTTAGAGTCAAATAAATTCAGTCCATAAAACAGAACAGATTTGAATACAAGTCACCCAATAATGCACTCCATTTGTATTACGTAGTAAGAGACACATTTCAGTATTAGTTAAGGATTTGTTGGATTTTTGATGGACATAGATACTAATTTCCTATCCTCTGCTACTGGCAATTATCTGAATCAAAAAAGCATACTAACAGTCTGAGATAAGTTTGCAATAGCTACAAATCAGTTGTAGCATGAATTCCATCTTGTCTGTCTCAATTTTACATTTGTAGACTGAGAAATCCCAACAACATGGAAGTCTGTCAGAAACACAATGCTTGTTCCAGGTATTTACTTTAAAACTAGCTGAGCTGTGAGAAAATTTCCACAGAAAAGAAGGAATAAGTAAAAAAAAGAGGAAATCATTCTGAGAGGACCATCGGTATCTGGAATTTTCCATTATTTCAGCAGTTAGGCTATCTTTCCTGTGAAAGATTTTGCACCCAGATTCTTATCAAGACCTTTCTTGCTCCTCGGTTACAAACCAACAGCAGTGTCAATCACTTCACTATGTTCTGCTGGGTTTTGTTAGCCCATATTTCCTAGTCTCCATTACAAAGACACATATTTGACCATGTGATAAATTGGGACAATGTGAACTGCCTGGCATTTGGTCTCAGACACAGTATGTGATGAATGCACAGGTACAAAATAGGCTCTGACAGATGTGAAACAATACAGACATGGAGAAAATGATATATTTGATGAGACAAAGGAATTGTTTGCATTACTTCTCCTTTTCTTTTTTAATATCCCATCTTCTGAATCTCATGTTTCTCATTAGATTTTTGATGCCGTATTCAAGTACTAGTAAATGGCAAGAAGGAAAAATCTCATTGATGAAGGCAATCTGGTCTGAAAGCAGAACCACAGTTAGCAGGTAGCAGTGGGGGGTTACTCAATATTAAGGCAGCAGAGTGAAGTCATTTTATGAACGACTACAGAAAGCCAAGTAACCTTCCAGAGAGAAAGAATCATCTGAAAATTTCCTAATAGAAAATTAGAAGAAAACCTTTCAGCTAGTGTGAAATGACAAAGAGCCATTAACATTACTACTAATATTCAACAGCCTAAGCACTGCTCCAAGCATTGAAAGACTATACAAATCTGTGAGGTGTACTCTTAAAGGTTAATCTTCAGATTTTCCTAAGAGTGCATAAAATATGCACCTATTTACTCTCAAAAATAATACAATGGAATGAATGTGAAGAATATTAATATAATTGTTCTTATTTAAGATGAATAAGTGCTTCACCATTTTTGGTCTTTTAAAGATAATGTTTTTCTGTATTTACTTCAAGTACGATGTAATCACATAACTTCAGCACCTGCTGTCTAGAGCCCCTGGTGTTAGGTGAGATACAGACAAAAGGCTTGGTAAATACATTAGCTACTCTACTCTTCTATTTTTTCCCTACATATGAAATGGAGCAACAACAATTTCTTATCTTCCTAGTAGGATGCTGTGAGTAATAACTAACAAATGCCTTCAAGGTTCTAAGGACTTTAATCCTATTTACCAGAGAGGTCAAACTCTTGAGCTTCCAGGAGAAAACAAAGATTTTATAGTATGAAAAAACAGAAGCTTGTTCCAGTGCATAGATTGGTCCTGTAGAGAGTTGTGTATCCTTCCAAGCCCCTGGGAAAGTGCTGCAATGAGTGGTAGATAACTTGATACATCTTTATGTGGATTAAGATCACGCAGTTTTAGTTTCCAAACAATTTGTTATTCAAAGCCATGCTTTATTGCAAAGCTACACGTGTCTGTATGTCTTTACTCTAAGACAATTCAAAAACAATAAGCTCAGTTCTGAAGATGCTTCCATTCTCAGTGGGATCTATTTTATTCCATGGAGAAAGACACCCTACTCTGACAAAAAACTTCAGGTGGAATGAACACAGAAGTACCTATATAAAAAGGAAAAAAAAAAANAGAGAGAGAAATAAAGGAAGGAAGAAGAAAGATAAGAAAAGAAGGAAAAGTCATGTAGACGTGTTCAAAGGTTCATATATATCTGGACATATCTTGGATACTTAATATCATGGTGTTGTTTCTTAACATGCAGCCCTTCTTCATCTACATAATCACTTCACTCTTTGTACTTGTGCTAACTGTTTTAGAGAGGTAATAAAAAATAGTCCCCGACGGTTCTGCAAGTCTATGTGGCTTATCACCTCTGAGGCAGAGACCAACCCTCTTGAACGATCCATTCCAAATGACAAAATCATTTAAAAAATAAAAGATATGTGATAGAGATAGGAAGTGAGAATGAGTACCCCACAGTAACACATTTAGTAATGATGGTTGGTGAAAATAAAGAGACTTTGAATGAAAAAGTATCCCAGGTTATACAACATTTGCTATACACTCAAATTCAAAAATGCAAAAATTTGATTGCACAAGTCACACTAACAGAAGTAACATTAATCTAAGTAGTCTGAAAACACATTGGTAAGATTACAGGTAGCATTAATTCCTAGATACCCACAACAGCTATTACATACTGTCATCTCATCACTTTGGGTTATTCTAGGTTGTGTACAGCCCTTCGGAAATGAAGGGTGAAAGCCCAGTCTGAAAGCAACGTATTCTTTTACATTGTTGTCACATTACATTGTCTCATTTCATTTGATATTAAGAGTTGTCACATCATATTATGCTGTAGGTCAAGTAAATGCTAATGTGATGGGACACACCAGATATAGATAGCAGGAAACCAATCAGAATTCATTTGCATATACTCATCAACTTCATTAGCTGGTTGGCATCTCAATGTGATCACACTAGTGTCCAGAAAAACAGAAATATTTTGTCTAAGTGCATGTAGTCTAAGAGGGACTACTGAAACATTTGTGAGCAAAGGGAGATTAAGGCTACATTGTGAAAAAAAATGCTAGCATCATATAATTACATATAAATATATAATTATATAATTATAAGTATATTCCATACACATATTTACTTATACAATGTACTGAGTGGAAAAAACAGTGATGAAAATATGGAGAAAAGTGTAACTATGAATATAGAGATTTTCAAAATCATCTGACATTTTAAATCTCACTTACAGGCTAGACAATATATCTGGTTTTATTTATTTACTAATTTTACTTTTAGGGGATCAATAAACATTGTTTTTTGTGCCCACTGCAAGACTAGTATTTTTGATGTATATACACAACTCTCATAAATGTGTCAGTTCCCTTCTCTGGATTCCAAATTGAGGATGATCTTATGTCCAGAGTTGAAATCCATTCTCAACTCTGTGTTGAAAACCAAGATCAAGAAGATTCAGGAAATACATAATTATAAGATAACTTCTGAAGAAAATAAGACATATGAGCTATCTTTTAAAAATTGAAATTTCAAATACGTGGTAGTTTTTGACACCTGTAATTAGTAGAAATAATAATAATCATCATCATATGAACATTTAATATATAAAGCCAAACAAAATGTCCTAATATACCTGGATTATATTTCTATATATATATATATTGTATGTATTACACTAACTGCAGGTCTTAGAAAGAAAAGCATTTAAGGGACCTGCATACCTGCTTGCATTTCCAATTTCCAGGAGGATGAGTATTCAAAGAAACTAAGTTCTGTTGAACTGTGCGTTTCATGCACTGGATTTAAAGTGCCTGTACAGTGAGGCCACTGTGCATGTGACATAATGTCATCATTTCCCTTAAGAGATTTCTATAAATTTCTTTATCTGAATATCCAGCAGCAAAGATTAATTGTCAATCAGATCTGCTGACAAAATTAGTGGAAAGTCAGAGAAGACTTCAAAAACATGCAAAAGGGCTATAAATAATTCACACAAATGGAAAACTTGTTAAATATGTTGTTCATTTATAACGATTTTTAACTTTCGCTATGCAATTTCACAAAGAATGTGGGATTACACTGTCAGACAGATTTCTTTAAATACTAAGCCTATAGATCTTCCCACTAAAGTAAAAAAAAAAAAAATTGACGCTTGGCCAAATTGCAGTTTCAAATTTAACATTTGATGCTGCAGTCACAGATACAACTGTATCTGGCACTGCAGAGCTGCAATCTTAGGTGATTTCTGTAATTTAGAGTTAAGTAAACAATAATAGTAATAGGAGAATGCAGTAATTATTATGAAAACACTGTTTTTCTCTGTTTTTCTAATGTAACTTGAAGGCTAGTTTAACTGTGGGTCTCTTGGAAGGTTACTTCAGATACATAAGATCTTTAGCTGTCAAATTCATTTGCTAATCATTCCCATATTTATTTATTTTTTCAAATCTGTTCTGTCAGAACACAGTCATTTTTTATTTAATATAAATATAGAAATCCTCTGAAATTTTACTACTGCAAAACTTAATATTTTAACTTAAACTTGAGTCATTGTGGAAATTTAAGCATGTCCTGAGTTTAGTTTTTTCTGGTTAATAATACTAGGCTTCAATGGAGCTCTTTAAATTATTTTCTATGTTGAACAGTCAGGCTCTTTCCTTTCATGTAGTGTAGCGCTGACATAATACCCCAGCATGAGGACAGGGAACCTCTCTTAAAAGTCTCATTGACTGCCCAGGCTTCTGGCTCTAGGACTTTGCTTTTGTGGTTGCTGAAGGTCCAGTTTCAGCAGGAACAAAGCAGACTTCCCATCCAGCTTCACCTGGACGCAGTCAGTACCTGTGATCCATGCTGTCAGGATTCCTTCTGGCTGAGAAAAGTAGCAAACACATCTCCCACCTCCCTTTTCCCTTGTAGATTGTTATTCAGGAAAACACATTTCTGAATGAAATTGATCTTGGTTGTTTTTTTTTCCCTAGGTTTAGTGCAGTTTCCATTTGGTTTTGTCACCTCTTCGGTGAGTTTTGGTGCCTTTCTCCCTTAGCTCTATATTACAAATATATAGCATGGGAGAGAGAAGCTGCACTGAGCATAGTCTTTTCACACTTCTTTCTTTTTTATCTATTATTATTACTCTTATTGTTTTCTTCTCTTTTTTATGTGTATAAATATGCCATCAAGCCCCATTTGTGTGGTGAGTTTTGATTTCTGTAAGATTCCACCAGAAATTAAAAGGTTTTCCTACTCAATTGAGGCCCTTGTTTTGCAAATCATCCAAGTAGACAGCAAAATTTCAGCAGAAGATTGGTTCCACTGACGTGTGTGCTTACGCACATTTTCTGCATCAAGTCTGAGGTGGATCAGGTACTACCACTAAACAAAAACACCCACACCACCCCCAAAGCAGTGCTGAGGTGCCCAGAGCAAGATTTGTTTTACTTGTTGCTTCAGCTGCTGATAAAATGATTGACAAGAGAGTTTTTCATCTTTCTTGAGCAAGCTGAACAGTGACTAACGGTCCTCATGATAATCACTGAAATACAGCACCAAAACGACTTAGCTGTTAATTTGCCAGATCTGAATATTCTTCTGAGTCACAAGGCAAATTCATTCTATTTGAACACCAATTAATACAACAAGGAGGATGGAAAAGAGAGTTAAGCTTGATAAAATACCTCATTAGTCTATTTATGTAACTGTAAATAATTTTTTCTCCTATTGTTTACGTTTTTTTGTTATATTGTGAGTAATAAGAGAGTTTTTATACTGTATATGGATAATCAGCTCTCACTGTGGAAAAGTTTTCTTTCTTTCTTTCTTTATAATCTATTCCTGTAGAGTGTACCAGATAGACTAGAAGCACTTAGGGGTCCTGGATACCATACCTATTTGCATCTTTTGGGAGCTACTGTTGGAGATCTCTATTCAAGAAAGTCAGCAGGAGCTGAAGGCACCCTACACCCTACAGACAATATTAACAGGCAGCTTATGAATGGTTCATTAAACAGATGAGTTTCTTAGCACACTCTTTATGGATATATATGGCCAGCCCTCAAAATGACCTCAGCACACTCAGCTGTGCTATTTCTCAGAGCTGTGGATCCATCTCACATCCTGCCAACTCTCTGCCATTGTGTATCCCAAGTGCATGTCCATGTGTGATGTTTGTAAATAAAAATGACCTAAGTGGCTCCTAACTTGTCCTGTGCTATGGAATACCCAATCTGGGCAGGTAACTCCCGCTTTTTCAGCTAGTGATTAGGTTTCCCCTTAATGGACTGAAAGAGAAGTGGATTCTGCAATAAAAGAGGGAACCATTGTCTGTGCTACTTATCTTAGATCCAATTAATGGTGTGGCAAGCACACTTTGCTTTGTCAGACGTGTCTTTTCCTACTGTCCAAGAACTCTCTGAGATAATTGATTCTGGCATTTCTATTACTACCCAGAAACACAAGGGCATATTTTCTTACAGTCACTCTGGCAGTAGTTTGAGAATGGTTTTCCTGCAGGATATTGCTTACACCACCTATTTGTGCCTTCACAGAGACTGCGTGCAGACTTTGCACTCTCATACCCAGTGATGAGCGTAACATAAAAGTGATAGATTCAGACTGCTTTTTGTTGCAACTTTTTATTTTCTGATATGTTCATGTGTGCTCTATGTTTGGTCAATGAGATGGAATTTTAATTAAAGAACATCCAGAATGTAGAAAAAAATATTTTTTTTAATCTGATTTTTTTCTGCATTTTTTTTTTTTTTTGTTTTCATTTGTGCTTGTAGCTAACCATGGAAAAGAACTTTCTCTGCAGATACGAAGTGTCATAGATTTCACAGACAAATAAATACAATTGCATATGTGCATTTATGAGTGGTTTCATTGTAGAACACTTGTGGCATGCAGAGATAAAAAATATACACATAAAACCTATACATTCAATATTATCATTCCTGGCTGTTCAACTTTGTGCTTGTACACAGAAAAATGATTATGCTTTTAGAATTCAACAAAAGTAGAAGAATTGCAAGAAATGTACCTTCGGTTATTATGTATAGGTAAGTGTACTGAATGCACTCCATTTTTCATCCAGTTTCTTAAGATACAGAAACTTATGAATATAAACTTTATCAGTGGATTTTTCCATGAAGCAGTGCAAAGAAGAAATAACAGTATTATGTTTAAGCAATGCAAATCTAAACAAAAATTATTTTTCAAGGCTGATAGGCCAAATATCCACAGAAGTCTATTAAATTGCACCTGAAAATCTACACACAGATATTGACGAACACATATGTCCACAAACACTCATTTATACTCAGTTTCTCCTATGAACTACAGGCATGAGCCTATTTGCCCATAAATAATTGAATGTGGGTGAAATTTACTGCAGGAGGAATGGTGCCATGCTGATAGATCTAGACCTTGCTCTGACCCACTACACTGTGGCTCCATCTGAGTTTAGTACAGACAGATCATTCAATGCTTGACTTTGCACGGGTCATGTTTGAACCTATGCAGGTCAGCAAAACGCTTGATTTCTTTTGGGTGCAGAGGCATGGGGAGAGGTTGACTTGTGGAAAAGACCACTGAGTCTTCCTTTTTAACTGCCTAAATAAGCCTAAGAGATACCTAATTTTTGAAAACACATTTCAATGAAGGAAGTTCTTTTGGTGCTTAAAAAGCAGAAAAATCACAAGCAATTTGAAAATACTGGTCCATTTCAGAATGATGGGCTCATGCATACTTCCTAGCAAAGCCACAGGTGTTTGATGGAGTTATTTAAAATATAAGATGAGCAAGATCAGAGGCACACAGAAATTACTAGGAATAGTTTGAATTGGTGATTTGCTATGACTTGGAGAAATTGTGTGAACCCTGTAATTCCCCTGCTATTTTATTCTCATGGACTATTTTCACAAAATTACAGAATAACAACTGGCTGAAGCTGGAGGCAATCCTGGGCCCCTCTGGCTCACTCATGCTCCAGGAAGGACACCCAGAGCAGGGTGCCAGCACCACATCCAGGCAGTTTCTGGAGCTCTCCAGGGAGCAGACCCCAGCCCCTCTCTGGTCCCACTGACAGTGCTCTGGCACTGCATGGCCCAGAAGTGCTGAGGGAGATCTGAGGGAGACTCCTGGGCTCCGGACTGTGCCCCGGCTTCTGGGCCTGGCCCTGGGCACCACTGAGCAGAGTCTGGTTCTGTCCTCTCTGCACCTCCCTGCAGGGATTTATGGCCATGGATGGGATCCCCCTGAGCCTTCTCTGCTCCAGGCTGAGTAGCCCCAGCTTCTCCTCTCAGCAAAGAGTGCCCTCCTTGTAGTAAAGGTGCTCCAGTCCCTTCATCATTTTGGTGGCCCTTTGTTGGACTCTTTTCTATCTATCTGTTGCCCCTCGCAGGGAATGGCAGAAGTTTCAGCTTTTTTCCATGCATAAGACTTCACAAATCTTAAAGGTAAAAGTGGATAAAAGTGCCATAAATTGGTCTGCATAAGGGAGAAGAATGCCATGTGGCCCAGTTCATTTGCCATACTTGGTAGATGAGCTCAACCATTGCCATGCGATGAACATCACTGTTCATGACTACATCTTCACAATCACATCACATGCAAGCTCTTCTGCAGAAGGAACCTCTGTAACATCATGAGATGTCTCCTCCAGTAACATCACTTCTGCCAGGTCTGGGAGAGGGATAGAACCACAAAGAGAGCTGTGCACAGGGAGGAGGAGGAGCCTAGGCAGCAACACAATGCTGTAACAAACTTCCTTATTTCTTATTTTCCTCCCTCCCACCATCCCTGAACTCTGACGCCCACACATTATCCTGTTGTGCAGAGATCAAAGGATCCAAATCTCTGTTAATAGTGAGGCATGAGAAAATTATACATGCACAGCTATACATTCAATTTGTTTCTTTTTTTAAAAAAAAAAAAAAACTGAGGACATTTATGTCTGTTGATAATTAGAGATGTTTATGACATGCACTAACAGTAACTCTCCACGCTGCCTCTTTGGAAACATGTGACTTCATGTTAATGGCTTGAGTTTGCTAACAATTTACAGGCAGACACTTACCATTCTAATACACCACTTACTCATTTGTTCTTTATATTTTTAATTTTATGTATATCCTTGCCTGAGCTCCAGAAATGACTTACTCCATCACCCACGCTGCTTCTCCTACTTAAACATGTAAATGGGTCCCAATTGCACAAGATATTTAGCATATGCTTAAATTTAAGCATATGAATACTCCCACTGAGGTAAATGGGACTACGTACTTAGAGTTAGGCACACACTCACATTGCTCATTCAGTACTAAAAAGAAAGTCACATATTTGATTTCCTTATTCCTGCACAATCCAGTCTCAGCTAAGAACTCTATTGTATTCTGTGACCTCATGGTATGTATTTTTGTAAATCCTCTCTTAAATGGTCATCCTGTTGGGATCAATCTCCCTCTTCTTTCTTTGCTGATGTATCAGACATGCTTAATTGTTTGCATAACTGCAAGAGTTTTCTATAACACGGCTCGGAGTGGAGATGCATTCCTGGGGAGCGCAGACCTGCACCACACAGCTGCAGCATTATGGCATTAGGTAGCAGTAAACTGCTGTCTTTGAAGGTGCAATTCATGTTGCCATATGTTTTTTATACAGTGAAATACAATCTATCCAGACTGTTTTGCACTGCTTTTCATACCTTTCCCAGCTAGAGTATGCTTAGGATGATGGTTGTAAAGGATGTAAGAAAAGTGAGATCTGCCTGTGCATATCTTAATTGTTCTACACAAATACACCTGAGGAAAATGTAGTCAGACAACACAATCCTTGTTTCAGGAAACTCAGCCCTAAACTGCTTTCTAATTCCCCAGAGACTTACTCTTTAGGAAACCTGACCCTGCTCAGAAACCGAGAGAGAACGAGCTCTCCTGTTACCCTCAACATTCAGTCTCCGTGGATCAAAGAGTTTATACACAATCTCGTACAACCCTGATAATACAGAAAGATTTCCAAAGAAAACTGCCTATTCATTCACAGCTTAAAACTCAAAATATAATCTGAACATTTGAAAGACTATTTGTCTAATCCTTCTGTCTTTTCCTTTATAGTGTTCATTTCTATTCTTTCTACACATTTTAGAGTATGGAATTCGCTTGTATTGTGTTTTTATATAAAACAGACAATAGGAGCTCTGTGTTAAAAGAGGTTCTATATACTGTCACAATACATGGGTCTTAACACAGACTGAAAACAATTTGAACTACACATGCTTTTTATTTTTTAACAGTTTTTTACATGTACTTCTAGAATATTATGTAGGAATAATCCGTACTATAAAACTCACAGAATCATGGTACTTAACGTACCTGTCTGTTAAAAATTCTTTTCTAAAAGCAAAAGATTCAAAATCTCTAAGGAAAAATACATGAATTTCACAGTGCCCAAATCTATTAAAAATAAATTTTCCCTGGGAAAAAAAGAAGACAGCTCAGAGGTAATGTTAGCAGATAAGGAGGAAGAGATATCTGGTAATATATTTTTGTCTGAAATAATCAGTTTTTGTTTTATGTCTGCATATTATCTTTCACGCAAAATAGTATTTTAAACAGCTTTACATTGTCTTTTGAATTGTTTTCCAAAGGCTTTTAACAATGTAAAGAAAATAGTATTTTCCAAACTACTCCGTTGTTGAGTAGAAATAGAAAACAAAGAAAAAAAGGAATGCTTTGTGCTCAGTGAGAAACTGGGTGGAGAAATGCAGCATCACCCTCTATTGCTAAGGCAAATTTTCTGAAGAAAAGACTTATTCACATTAGTAGCTATCAGTTCCTTGTGGGTCAAAGAAAGCCAAACTCTACTCTGAAATCCCACAACCCTTCTCTGCTGATGAAAGGTCTCTGGGAGGCTGCTTTTCCACAGTCAGCAGAGAAGTTGAGAGCTCAGTGCAATAGCTGAATGCGTAAAGCCATCCAGGAAGGCAGAGAAAGAGGATAAACTAGGAAAGCAAAACATTTTTGAAAGAAAATGTGTTTTCATGACTAATAATGTGATTTTAAAACTTGTACAGGTTTCCTGCAACTCCATGGAAGTCAGAGGTGCCAAACATATCTGTGGTTGAAATTTTCCAAAGTCAAATCGCTTATTGTCTTTACACCTTAGACTCAAAATAAATCCCTCTTTTACTTAATCAATTGACTGCATTTTCTTTTAATATGTGCATTTGGACAAAATTCAAAGTTACAGGAAGAAAAATTATCTAATAGTAACATGCTCAATATGGATAGAAATCTAGTTAACTGCTTATCTGATGTATGAAAACATCACCTAGTGAGATGTCAACAGAATCAAACTTCAGCAAAAAACCATAAATGCAATTGTCAATAATTCTGGTTTTTAACTTAAGTATTCACAAAGTGATCATTCATTACAACAGAGGATACGTGTTATTCGCTTAGCACATATTTTTTTTTCTGGAAACACTCTGATTAGCTGGTGAAGAATTATGTTTGAAACAGTTGTTTCTTTACAACAAAAGGATTCTGGGAAAACACCTCCTTAGAATTTAACTGTTAGCTACAGCTTACACTGAGAAATGAGATGGTGCATCTCCTTGAGTACTTCATCTGCCATAAACAATCCTCAGATCTGTAGACAGAAACTATTATCTTCATACATTTGATTTACAGAGCTATTAGAACTGTTTTTGTATTCAGCTGAAGGCCCTCTTGAAGCACAAGATCCTGCTTCACCTGCCTGACAAAGATCAGAAGGAACTAATAATGATCCTAATGCTCATGTAGTGACTCTGAGGATGATGTGGTCAAACTCTGCAAAGCTGATGGGTTCATGATCTCCACTCCTTCATTCTCCCTTTCCTGTCAATGAAACTCATCTTTTAGTGAAGTATATTCCCTTTTTTTACATAATAGGTACTAAAAGAGAAGATGAGCTACAGTGGAATAATGATTACCAGCCTGCAACTCATTTACACAGCATGAAATTCCTATTCTTTCTCCTTAGAAAAGGGATTTACAGTGTCTGATTTATCTGCGGGTTGAGTTTTGCAACTACGGCAGCCACAGCCCACCCACTAAAACTGGTATGAGTGTGACTTATCAGGATTGCAAGAAGACCTCCAAACTGGCTCTTATGTGTGTTTCTTATTTGACTTGGTACTTACACAAGGTTGACCACAGCTTTAAAATATATAACTAGATAAAGGTAAGCACCATACATTATAGCCATTAAAATAAATTGTTCAACTCTCACAACTTACAGACAAAAACTCTACACAATTTATGGATTCTTATTCTAATTCTGTGTGTCACTAAATACATTAGCAATAGATCCATTGGCCCAATTAAAAGCCACATTGAACAACTCTATCATGATAGAAACAACTGAACCCTAGTTCTCGCGGGATATGTAATCAAATAAATTCTATGAATGTGGAATCTGTAGTCAAACTATTTATCTCAGCTCCAGAAATGGCTTCACATATGCTAAAATTTGGGAGAGTACTGTGTATAAAAAAATAGTCCAAAAAACATTTGAAAATGTCAGATTAATTTGTGTGAGGGAAGAGAAGAGTCTGGGTGTGAAAAAATGTGGTTTTCCAACACATTGATTCTTTTCTTTTTCCTGTCTGCACATTTACATTTCCACTGCACATAGAATAAGCAGTCAAATATTTACCAAAAATGAATGTTAAAATTGTATGTGGAAATACAGTGATAAACACTCATGCAAATGTGTTCGTGGCTAAATAGAATTTCTGATGCCTTTTTCCACCATCTAAGAAAGAGAAGCCCTGTGACTGATTTAATAAATCTCTGCTAGGAATCTAGCTGGAGTTAACACAGTGAACACAGAATATTTGAAGATTGCCTTTGTATATAGAGGATGGAAAAAAAATCTAACTATAGGTGAAAAAAATGTGAGTAACTTCATCTATTGGAGGATACTATTATATGAATGGAAAAAGAAGCTAAATTTGTCAGGTAAAATATTTATTGAGACTTTTTATTTAAATTTTATTTTCAACCTGACCAAAGGTGACTGTAACTGACTGTATACAGCTGGGACATAATGAAATGGCTTCTGTTAGATATCCGAAACTTATACAAACTTACTTAATATTTTATAGTCCCAGTATGACATTTCATGAGATCAGACTGACTGCTTTTGACAGTATTGAGAAAACTGCAAGAACAAACACAAAGCAAATAAAAAAATGCAATAAAGAAACCAGAAAAGGTTCTGGAAGCAAAAATAGTGCAGCTTTCCAATGGACTGATTTTGTTTGAACATATAAAAAAGAAGACAAATATTTAAATAAAGATGTCAGCTGAAGTTAATGAGATTTCAGAGGACTCTACCTGGTCTTAGACAAAGACTGAAATAAGTTTGTATATCATCGTATCTACTCATTCCTCGATAACAAAGGTAAAATACAGAAAATTTTTTCCCACTGTATTCCAATATAATCTCATAATTTCTCTTGCAAAATAATGTTTGGTTATTATTAGTTTTTGGTTTTGTAACATGAAACTACAAAGCTTTAGAAAGAGATTCTTGTATTATCCTACTGGCTAGACATTATGCAGAATTTTTCAGTGCATACTGATGAACTCTGATTTAGATGTGAACCAAATTAGGTACTTCTGTGGAGTAAGGGACTCTTAAGAAGATTTAAAAAATCATTTTATATATATATAAAAATATTTTGTCTGATGAGAAAATAACAGAAATGATGATGTGTGACTTCTGCTTTAAGAAAGAATATTAGTATTCTACTAATAGATACAATGTCACCAGAAAGTTCACCTTTCTTCATTATACTGTAATTAGTATTTCATATACTATAATTTTACTCTCGATGAGATAAGCACTTTCTGAGGAAATTTCAATGTCTATATTGCTAGTGCTAGCAAAAAAGCAATTTAAAATGACAAATTTTAATACCTAATGGCTGTCCCAACCTTTTGATATAGTGACATGAATATCAAATATTTTAGATACCTTCAAGATTATAGTGACACTGTAAGTGCTGCAAACAGGCCAAACTCAACCCTACTTAATTTTCTTCTATTTTCCTTATTTTCTGTTTGATCAAATGATCCTTATGTCTGGCTCAGCTTTGCAGAAAAACTCTATCTTTTTTGCCATAGTCTGAAAGACTGAGTGTCATTTTTGATCTGATCTAAAGAAATCTGAGAACATCACTCTGAGGTCCCTTTCATCAGCAGGTGTCAATTGAGCAGAAAGTGAATGCTACAGAAAAACTAAAAATCCAGGGTGCATGCTTTTGTAAGAAGTTTTATCCAGAGACAGTATGATATATTTCTTCTTATGTTGTTGATGTACAGGGACTTGTGTCTGGAAATCCCAGACATTCTAATTCTCTTCCTAAATATCAGCTCATTGTGACTCAGGCACAGCCCAAAGCATTTTTGAAAGGCTTGATTTACTTTGGTACTTTGCAATGTCTAGATCAGTTGCTGTAAAGTAAAGGGAAAAAAAATTAGCAAAGATTTTTTGCACACAGGCCAGAAAAATGCTATTTCTTCATGTGTGAAAACTTCCATCTAGGCAGTCAGAAGCAACACAAACTTCATGGGACTGGGTTCCATTACAGACCAACCCAAGTGCACCAAG
Organism: Penelope pileata; assembly: GCA_013396635.1. Lineage (NCBI taxonomy): Eukaryota > Metazoa > Chordata > Aves > Galliformes > Cracidae > Penelope > Penelope pileata. The sequence continues at coordinate 253,549 of WBMW01004674.1, forward strand.
GGGAAAAAGATCGCTCTTCAAATATTTCAGGTAATCTGGACCCCTGTTTTAGCTTAAACTAAGACAAACCTCTGGATTTCATGTCCAAACCAGGTGGAATTAAATGCTTTCTGATAGATTTACATGAGATTTGTCATTGGTTGAAGGCCAAAACCCAAAGTTAACAGGTGTTCACTTACATGAGACAAAGGCATAATACGTTCTTGCATTATCCTAATGAACATGATAAAGTTCCAAGACTAAACACAATTTTAAAGTGTTTCATCATACATTGAGTGTGATCATCTGAAGACATGTAGGTGTCTCCCAGTGGTCTCAGTGCAGGTAGCTCGCTTCCCTGCTCTGGAATGGTAGCATCTGGCCCATGACTTGGTTCTGTAGGGATCACTGTTCAAAGATTCAGAAAATGACTTACTTAAGGAAATGCCTCATCACTTTGGAAACCCTGACGCTGGCTAGGCAGGTATAGTTTTAAATTATCAGTGCATTCGGTCATGCCCTTTTGATGCTTGCCTACTCTAGAAAGTTTTCTTTCGGAATTATACAGCTCCATGTATTGTCCCACCTGTATTTCAGATTTTATGGATCCATACTACTCCTCTCACTGTGAACATATTTAACCGAGATTTTATAAGATTCTCTAGAATTTTGTTAGTGGTAAAAGAAATAGAAAATAGTAGAATACCTAGACAGAAAAGGATTGCAACTTTTCATATGCATGCAAAGACTCTAGGAAAGGTCTTATTAAACACAGTTTAAGCAGCAAAAGCATCCTGGATTATGAGCTAGGACAACATAAAGCAGAAAGGCTGATGGACTGTGCTTTAACTGGATTAGATGGAACATTCTTCTGGATTTCTGGAGATTAGAGGTCAATGTTGCAGTAATGATGGAAGATCTTGCCTTGAAGACTGTGCAAGGCTTCAAAAAGAGAAGGAAGAACACCAATTTTCATTGTGAATTTGTTATTTTTTCTTTTTTTTCTTTTTTTTTTGTCATTGATGCAAACCCATGTAATCGTGACCACACTCTGGATACCTGCATGTGCAGGCTATGTAGAAACATGTGGCATGTCATTTACATAATGACATAGCATACATATAGAATACATAGCATCCTATTACCACTGCAGAACTGCACAACCTCTGCTTTGTGTGAATATTGTCTGTATATGTGACATGCATAAACTTGCACTGTTACTTTCATTAAAAAAAATTAAAAAAAACAATAAGATGACAAAAAAAGAAAAATAAATTACAAAGACATAATTTTAGCAATTTCTTGACAAGCACTTAATGTCTTCCAGTCAAGCAAGAACAGAAAGTATGTTAGTTGCTTTTTAAACTATTATTCCAATAAAAAGTAATTATAGTGATTAATTGCATAATGATTACAGTAATCACAGCCTATTCTTAGTTGATTAAGAAAGACAGAAGTGACTCACAGAAAACATTCCACTAAAACTATCTGTGTTTATTTTATTTTCCCTTTGCTAATTTTCTTATCACAACCCATGAATGGGGATATTTCAAAGACAAACTTTTTAGTTGCTTTCTATTTAATCCACTGTCCATTGATAAAAACAGATTCACAAATGTGTTGCATGCTATTCTGGAAGAATTTCTTTGACCATAGTTATCACTGCTGTTTTTGTTGTTATTTTTTAAATTGTTATTGTAGCATTTTTTTTTTTTTGCTTTTAAATTGAGTACTGTCTCATCATAAAATTTTGAGAGAATTTGCATGTAGTTTTAAAATACATGTCATTTCTAATCCAATGCATTGAGAAGGTGTGTGAACTCTGTAGTAGATGGTAGTGGTATGACAGATCTGGGATTTTATTTGGGAGAGTGGAAATTTTTGACATATTATCTGCGGAAAACTCGTTATTTCTATCAATTTCAATGGAGTTCTCAATAGTGACACCATTTAAGAATCTACTCTATCATGTTGTCTTTCCTTCCAGTCCACTGGGACATTGACTTTTGTTAATTGATTTGGTGTGTAATGATATCAGATACTACTGTGACAGGCAGCATCACAAAACTCTAAATAGAGAGTGTGACAGACAGATATCTCAAAATATTACGTACTTTTGACTTTTATTGCAAAATTGGATGAAGAAAGCAGCTAACAGTTTCTTAGGTAAAACTTGTCAACTGCAAGAAGGCCTAAAATCCCATCAATGAGCTTGGTGTTGCTACGGTCCTATGTTGACTGTGCATGTGATATCTTGGTCATAGAAACACAGAATGAGGATTATGTCTCCAGGATAAATGCACAGGGTATTTGAAAATGTTTGTGTTATATATCTTTAAAAGGCTGGAGATGCAAAACAAACAGATGAGGATATATGATAAAAGAGGTCCTTCCTGCCTATATGGGAGTCTGCATACTCATGAGTCCATTTCAGCAACATGAACTTGACTCTGTGAAAGCCCTGATGAACTCAGGGTGCCTTAGCTCAGTTGCAGCATCAGTAGCACAGCAAGATCCTCCATGAAACTGTCCTAAGATACACAGCCCAAGATTGTTCAAATACGGAACAACCACAAAATGAATTATCTCTCCTAAATTTCCTCCTGCTCCTTCAACCAACAATTCCAGATATACTCTCCAAATGATGCAGTTCAAGACAAGCTGTCAATCCTTCACCAACGTTTGGTACACTCAGTAGAGACAAGGATGCTAAAATCTGTTCACGAGTGTCACTGCATACAGATCATTACAACGGGAAAACATATTACTCTGTATAATTCCTCCACCTGGTGGTCAGGTCAGGGATTTGGCTAGCCCAGGTGATGGACACAGGGCAGGCCAACTCCCTGCGCAGCCGTTCTTGCCATTCTAGCTAGCTTAAGGTACTAGGAGTAACTAGGCTGGGCAATCAGGTAAATCTTGAAAGATTATTATTCACCTGGGGGCCTGATATTTTGGTTTCTGGAACAAGGTAGGTAGACCCATTCGGCCAGGTATGTGATTTATTGATACAGAAATTACTGTTCTCTAGAATTGCTTTTTTATTTTCCCCCTCCAGCCCTGAAAATAATGATTTTTTTTTGAAAGTGAGCCCATTTGCAAAATAAGACTTGCGAAAAATAGCACATTTCAGCTTTAAAGAAAATATATCATGTTTTACAATTGTCAAAATGTCCTGTTTTGACATTTGAAAATGAAAATAAAAGAAACTTTGAAAGGTCACTATCAAAACAAAATGTTTTTAAAAAATTAAGTGAAATCTTTAACTTGATTTCTGCCAAATGATTCTTTTTTTATTGTTTCTATCTCTTGCTTTTTCTTTCTCATCCGCTGTTCCTAGATAATCAGTACTGGAATATCTGCAAGGGAGAGACATATTTAGATGCCCTGTACTCTTTTGTAAAAGGACTAGTATGCACAACTACTTTTGTGACTAATGAGAGCAAGGAGCTTCTTTGCACCCTGCATCTCCAAATTGTGAAAGTATTTGCAAAACGGAAGACCTGCTTCCCACACAGCACTCATGCATATATTCCATCACACTATTTTATGGCCCTCTTCAGTTAAAAGACATGCAATTATCAGAACTGCCTGTTATTATAAATTCATACATGCATTAGAGGTGCATTTCTCTCTGTCTCACTCTTTTTCCATCAGCTGTAGCTTTTCAGTTTATTCTCTTACTCACTATTCCTCTAAATACATCCTTTGCAGTGAGAATATATTGAACCTGTCAAGTTTATTTAAAGAAAAGTTAAACTGGGGAAAAAGCAGGAGTATGCTGGCTGGCCAGGGATGCTAAAGTATTCAAGACAAGGCCTTGCTCCACTTAGCAGACTACAAATCCTCCATATGTCGAGGGAAGCACAGAAAAGCGGATGATAAATGGCAAGTGAGAAACTGTACATTGATAAATGAGACTGCAAAGGAAGAATACATCTCCAGCAAATCCTTCATTGTTGCCTGCAACTCTGTTGAATTGCAGAGTGCTATTTATATAATCAAACCTGCCAGTAATCACTCAATGGGAAGCATGGTCCTACATTTGTATTACTCCAGAAAATGCAAAGGAATTGTAATAGAGAACTGGGAAAATATTCAGATTGTACCTGTCCAACAGATGCACATGTTCCGTGTCAACTCTGGACTGAATGTCCCTTAGGGAAAGGACAAGAGTGATAAACCCTGAAGTGACAATAGTCAAGGAAAAGGTAGTTTCAGTTCTCCAGGAGTTGTTCTTATTATAGATGCGCTGTAAGAATTGAGTGGCCTTTTAGGCTAAGCCAGCATCTTTCAGTGGGCTAAAGTCATGGCTGGCTGTCAGGCGAAGTCCCTGATGACTGGAAAAAGGGAAATATCACTCCCATTTTTAAGAAAAGGATAAAGAAGGACCTGATCAACTACAGGCCAGTGAGCCTCACATCTATGCCTGGGAAGGTCATGGAGCAGAGTCTCCTTAAAGCTATGTTAAGGTAGTTGCAAGATGAAAAGGTAATCCAAGACAGTCAGCACAGCTTCATCAAGAGCAGATCATTCCTAATCAAGCTGGTGGCCTTCTATGATGGAGTGACGGAATTGGTGGACAAAAGAAGGGCAAGTGTTGTTGTCTACCTGGACTTCTACAAGGCCTTTGACATGGTTCCTCACCACATCCTCATCTCTAAATTGGAGAGATATGGATTTGAAGGGTGGACTATTCAGTGAATAAGAAATTGGTTGCAGTCAGAGTGTTGTGGTCAACTAATCTATGTCCAGGTGGAGGTCAGTCGTAAGTACAGACCCCCAGGGGTCTGTCCTGGGACCGGTGCTCTTTGACGTCTTTATCAATGACACAGATGATGGGATTGAGTTCACTCTGAGCAAGTTTGCTAATGACACTAAGCTGAGTGGTACAGTTGACAGAATAGAAGGAAGGGATGTTGTCCAGAGGAACCTGGATAGGCTTGAAAAGAGGGCTCACATGTTTCAACAAGGGTAAGTGCAAGGCATTGCACTTGAGTCGGGGTGATCCCAGATATGTATGCAGACCAGGAGAAGAACTCATTGAGAGTAGTCCTGTCAAGAAGGACTTAGGGGTCCTGGTAGATGAAAAACTTAACATAAGCCAACAGTGAGCACTTGCAGTCCAGAAGGTCAATGGTATCCCTGATGACATCAAAAGTGGGGTGGCAGCAAAGATTTGATGATCCTTATGGGTACCTTCCATCTCAGGACATTCTCTGATTCTATGCAAACCCTGTAATACGTAAATTATGGAGCTGTAAGTGTATAAATTGTATTGATATATCTTACAGTCTTTATAAGGGAAAGAGTTATTTTAGAACATATCAACGTAACTGTATCTTTATTTCTGTGACTGAATGACTTCAGCCATAATTAGTAGTTAAAACAGTTCAACAGTTTTAAACAGTATACAAAGACAGCTTTAATCCATTGTTTATATATGTCTTTGCTCAAAGCCACTCCATATGGAATGCATCCAACACAGGGTTTCTTGGACCTTGCTGATAACATCACAAGGATCATATGGAAATCTCAGTTGATGTAGGAACAAGGCAAAAATGTTAGCAAATAGAACACCATAAAACCTAAGTGAGTGGAGAGATTTCAATGAACATGACTGTCACTACTGAACTGCTGGATGGGTATTACAAGTAGAAAAAAAAAATGTATCTTTTTCCATATGCACATATTCACCAGTTGTACACATATTCACAAATCATTCACAAGTCATGTGATTCATAAGTCATACCCTCCCTTCCACTCTGTGTTACCCTAGAGTACCGCGTTCAGATGTGGAGTCCTCAGCACACGAGAGACATGGACCTGCTGGATTAAATCCAGAGGAGGACTACAAAAATGATCCAAGGGATGGAACATCTGTCCTACAAGGACAGACTGAGAGAGTTGGAGCTGTTCAGCCTGGAGAAGGCTCTGGGGAGACCTGATAGTGGCCTTTCAGTATCTAAAGGGGGCTATAAGAAAGAAGGTACAGACTCTTTAGCAGGGTCTGTAGTGATAGGGCAAGGGGAAATGATTTCAAATTCAAAGAGAGAAGATTTAGATTGGATATAAGAAAAAAGGTTTTTATAAGAAGGGCAGTGAAGCCCTGGAACAGGTTGTCCAGAGCAATGGTGGACACCCCATCCCTGGAGATATTCAAGGTCACGCTGGACCAGGATCTAAGTCCATGAGTACTTTATGCAAGATCACTGTAAAATAGGTTGGTGTTGCCTTGTTTTGCAACAGTCATTACAATGTAAAAGGAAAAATTATCACACGCCATCTACACTATAAGATATTGAAAAGTATCCTGAAGATACTGATACTTCTGTGATACACTGCTGGAGAAAAGAAATAATAAACCCATCCTCATCTGTTCATAACTACATCTACCAGTACAATAGTAAATATTAAAATACTAGTGATAGGGTTCATGTGATTAAAATTCATACCTAATAACAGTAAAGGAATGGAAAGTAGTGGTGTGGAGAAAAAAAATTACATCTAATCTAGCTCTCCCAGTACAGTCTAGATTAACCTAGAAGCAAGTGACCCATGGAATGGAAATATTTTGCTCTCTCTCTTTTTCTTTGCCCTTTTTTCCACCGTTTTACTTCCTGTCCTTACTCTCAGTGAATCTAAGACTGATCCATGATTTTGTAGATGAACCAGACAATATATTTTGCAGCTATTCTGTGTGTAGAATCCCTGATGAGGAAATGAGTGAAAAATAAGATCAGAATAAACAGCAAAGATCCACATGTGTGTTACAAAACTGTAAATCACAGATCGAGGGAAAAGGTTTTTAATGTAGTATCAGCACCATGGATATGCAAAAGAAAGAAAAATCTGTCTCATATTAAAACATCACAAGCATAACAACACCACTGTTTAAATTTTGTTTTGGTGTCTTAGAACATGGAAACATGGCCTAAGTAGAAATTGCAATATTTTACAGAAATCAAGAGCAATTTTAATTATTATGAGTGCTATTAATATAAAAATTGCTCACATGCAGGTACATTTACAGTTTTCTATGGCCTGAACTGCTTCCAGGATTCCTGCTATTAAAGTTAGACAAAGTGGTTATGGACGTTGAATTCTTCTTGCTTTACTTTAGATGTCTAAAATTAGACATTATCTAAGCCATATGAACAGAATCTGCCTCTGTTCAGTGAAGGGAGTTGCTAATTCCATCCAAAAGCAGGTGACTAAGGCAAGTTCAAAGAATTCTGCCAAGGGTCGCATTTTTGAGGACAACTGTTATCAACAATGAATTCCCTCTTCTTGTCAATGCCTACCCTGTATGGTAATGACAGAGATCTTAATGCATCATGAATAGTTTAAAAACAATTTAATCATGTTTCTAGGAAGGAGACTTACTGAAACCAACAGCTGCCCCAAACTTCTAATTTCTGAAGTACTGCCCTGAAAACCAGAGAAAAACAAGGATGATGTCATCCAGGTTGAAAAAAAATAATAATAATAACAAAAAATATGTCTGTGTATGAGAATGTATGTATGTAAATAAATGTGAGTTTCTACTCTCTATTTAGGTTTTATTTTGATTAAAAAATACGTATAATTAGATAGCATCAATTCTTAGCCTAAGCTCATGCTTACAGATGATAGCAACATCTATAAGAATTCTGTAAGTAAACTAATAATGCTCCGATATATACACTGTTTTTGCTGGATTCACTTTGAACCAGAATCATATGTGCAAGGGAAATCCTGGATTCTTTTGTAGCTTGAATAAACACACAGAAAAGGAAAGTAACTTCCCCAATTTATGAAGTAGAAGAGGATTTCCCTGGGACACTTGTGCTCAGAATATGCAATACTATGCAGTAGTATTTCTTTGAGTTAGCAATGAAATTTGCTGGGGGTTTTCTACAGCATTGTAGCATGTATGTATTATTTTTCATTTATTTTTAGTAAGAGAGTCCCTACAGAATACGATCCTGAACGACTCATCTGAGTCATGAACAGAAAGGAGAAGACAACATACCACAGAACGTACAAGAAAGCAGAATTTTATTATATTTATTTTATTCATTTTATTTTATTTATATCCATGTATTTAAACTGTGCTTGACACAATCGGCTATTAGTTTTCTCTTTAGTGTTAATCATTACAAATATGTATGATGATAAAAGAAACTAGTCTGAATTGAAGTTCTCTCAGAGTCACTCCTGCCTCTTGCTGTATTTGTTTGTGTTTACGTAAGCAAAAAAATGGCATGCATTATCTTTTTATGAGCCTTGCGATTTATTCTGTTTTGTTGTCAGACCTCTGGGAATGCATTCTATAAACTTTATTGAGACAAGATATCTAGAGGCGTTTGCATATTTGTGAGCTCAGCACAATATTACTTTTTAATGCACTTTTGACTTTGCACGAAGAAAATGGAGTAAAAAATTGTTAAACAGTACTATTTCAGGTGGCTTTGTATTTATTTCCTGCCTTTCATTTCCTTAGGTTAAAAGCAAATAAAGTCTCAATCATTTAAATGTAAAAAAAAAAAAAAACAAAAAAACAAAACACTGTTGTCCAGTAGTACAACTTCTGACTATTTCTGTGACTGAAAGTTCTAATTACTAACTAAAGTCTCCATTCAAAAAGCTATTAAGGATACCACTAGTTCAAGCACCTATTTAAGTGCTTCTTAGATGGGAACATTTCTTGAATCAAAATCTAAGACCCGTATATTTTCAAACAAACAAACAAAAAAAACCATCAACCAAAACCAAACAATTTGCACAGTTTCGTTTGTGGTATTAATCCTCTATGCTCCACCTGAAATCTGCAGAAATTACCATGACACACTGGCTGTTCATTGGTTCAGTTGGCCACAGGTATCCACATACTGGAGCAAGCCTAGCAGTAGGCTGAAAGAGGTTGCAAAAATTGTTTTATTTTATCCTTAAGAAGAGAAAATAAAAGGCAGTATTACTGTGGTCTTCAGATACATAATGGTTCAGGAAATGTCTAGCCAGAACAATGGGGAAGATGTGACAAGGAAAATCTGATTACATACAAGGCAACATCCTTTCATCAGGAGAATATCCCAGCACTGGGAAAAGTGAGTAGAAAAGCTGTGGAGTGTATGTGTTTGGCATTATTCAAAATTTGACTGGACAAGGTGTTTGGGTTGATCTACCTGATCTGATCAAAATGATCTGATGTAGTTGACCTTGATCTGATCAGAAGTTTGGACTACATGATCTCCAAAGGTCAGTAGTAACCAGAGTTATTTTATGATTTTATGAATGCATGTACTTTTACAGATTTTGAATAGCATATAATTTATCTCTGCTTTTAACAATTTGAAACTTAAATACTAGCTGGAAATTTCATAAAATCAAGGTAAATTCATACATTGATTTTAGCAAGATGCGGTAATATACCATATTCCATTTATTGGTTAAATATCAAAAAACTTTCTCAATGTAGATTTTAAATTATCTGTACTTCAAATATTTTATTTACATGAGTAGTTTACTGCTGTCAAAAGAAAGAGCCTGAACTGTCTTGTTTAGATACTAAGAATAATTAAGCATGTATTTATATCAATTTTTTTCACTTCAAATTGAGCTGCCATCTCAAAACCCTTCAAGGATTTCAAAGGTTTAAATGAATGCAGAATTTGTCCTTGAGAGCTTTTTGCTTTCTTTTTGACTCTGTAGTCAAAATTCCACTGTCCATTTTTTGCATTCTCTTTAGCACATTTCTATGTCATGATTTGATTTGTGGCTCTTTTTACACGAATTGTCCCCAGCTGTTAGATAGAACTTATGAACATTCTTTAAAAAAAGAGAGGAAGAAAGATCAGATTAGAGAACATTTACTGAAAACATCCTTCTATCATTCAGAAGCACTTGTGATAGAATCTAAGAAATGAAACGTTACAGCTATTATTTCTGCTCCTGGAAAGATTTCCGACATGTTACGTTTTCCTTCCCTGATAAATCACATGACATTGAAATAACGTCTTTACTGACAACTTGGGTAAGCGACACAAAGCATCCTCTGTTTCCTATTTCCTGAAATAAAGATTTTTTTCTTTGTTTTCTGTTCTCAAAGAGCCTAATGATTTTCCTGCTCTCTCCCCAGCAAAGAAGGGGTGCAGTGACATCCTCTCCTCAGTTTGTCAGAAAGAGTGATGAAACAGATGAGCATTCCTGTAGCTGTGGCATTGGACCATGTAGTAAAGTCGTTGTTTCCATATACATGGAGGAACTTAAAAATTAAATAAAACATTAAGTGTATCTGGCAAATGGGTAGTTGCTTCATTCAGGCCCTAATTCAGCAGTGCACTAAAATGTATACATCATCATTATTCAATAAAACATGCAAAAACATGCTGATGGATATGCTTAGGTGTTATGTTGAATTAGGGACTTAATTACAAAAGACAAGCAGTAGAGCTGAACTGCTCATATACAGAGAATCAGGTCCCCATGGACCTCAAACGTTAATGACAGGCATATACTGATGTCATAGGAAAAAAAAAAAAGAAGAAAGATAAACAGATTTGGAGGAAGCTGCAATACAATTTGTAACTTTACACATTATCCTAATCTCTGTAAGCCTCCAGACTTTGCTATGAATATTAAAATTCCTTGATTTTTTTTGAGGGGACATACACATATGAGGGAAGCAATAACACACAGGAGCTCATTGCCAGAGGAGATTGTACAGACAGAGAGTATCAGGAGGTTCAAAAAGGATTAAAGAAATTAGGCAGACAAATTAGATGAGACAAATTAGATATCAAATGAGCCAAGTCAATACAACATTATTGAGTGACTGATAAAACAAATAAATAAGCCTCGTTCTAGAGGGATTTTGATGAACTGTAAGATTGGATGAACAGAAACTCCTTGACATGGAGCCTGCCAAGGAGAAGAGCAAGTTTTGCGCATGGGCAAAGTGAAGCTGTTTATTGGTACAGCTGAGAATCAAATGGTTGAACAGGAGTTCTGCTGAGCACTGTGAATGCTGAGCATAAGAGAAGCCAAGAGCACTTGTGTTGTGAATAAGTCATGTACCTGTTATCGGTTGGCTCAGCAGATAGCTGAGTTAAATTCATACTAGACACTACGAGACGTGTAGCTTCTGTTAGAAACTAGGACAGTACCATATTTATGTACAGTAGGAGAAACATAGCAAGAGACTGAGATTTTGTATTATTCTCCTCATGAGTGATGGTGAAGTTACACCAGGAACACAATGTTCATTCTTGGACTCCTCAAATTCAAGAAGCATGTAGAGAAACTAGTGACAGCAAAGAGTATCCAATGTAATTAACCTAGAGTGCACAGCCTAGAAAGTTCAAGGGAGTTGGAAGTGTTTATTCTGAATGAGTCAAAGGAGTCTCATAACAGCCTGCAATTACTTCAAGAGGAGTTAGAAAGAAGACAGAGCCCAATTCTTCTTTGTAGCGACAGATTGTAAAACAAAGTTCAATGGATACAAGCTGTCGAAGGTTCAGACTAGACATCAGAAAGATCTTTTTCACTGGGAGAGTTGCACAACCCTGGAACAGGAGGAAGGGAGACTGTGGGATCTCCGTCCTTGGAGGTTTTCCAGGTATTTTTAAACAATCACTGCTGACCAGATCTAGCTTTAGCAATATTTATGCTTTGAGCAAAAGGTTGACTAGATGATCTCCAGAAGTTCCTTCCATCTAGTGTTTCTATTTTTCTATGAAAGGGACAATAGCGAAAGGAATAGGGAGACACATGCCCTCTACCATTCCTCAAGCAATGACTGCAGATGTGGGGAAGGTTAAAGGATTCATCTGCATACAAGGATCAGACTTACGTACCCTCCCTAAACAGTTTTTTTTATGGTTACCCTCAGAGAACGAGTAAGTGTTGGACAATGCTGGTAGAACATCTCTTGTGTTTTCAGAAGCAGGGTAAATGGTGCCTCATACCTTCTTTCTTCGAAGTATGATCGCTTCTCGGCCTTTTGGCTAAGATCAAGTGTAGTGTACTATGATTCTATGATGTATACTTCTGGTCAACCATGTATATATGCTGCTTGGTATTGTACGAAGAAAGCAATTTTCAACATACGAGTGTGCCAGTTTCGTGGTAGAAGAGCCTTATTGAACTCATTTGTTTCACACTGGTGTAAAATCAATTGTATGCGGAGGAAAGGAGGTTTTTTAACTATCATGCTATATATATATTTCTTTTTCATTCTATTTTACCTGCGGCACTATTAGGTATAAATGAATAGAGAAGTGGAAATGAAATGATTCAAGGTGCATCAATGTTACTGCTTTTCCTATAAATTAGATGAGACCTCAACATATCTAGAAGTTATTGCTGTCTTAAAAATTATTCTGCTAAAGTTCTGTTTATTCTTATAGTATCCAAGCTGAAATCCGTGGTATTTGCCCACAGCAACATTTTGCTCAGGTCTAATGACATCACATAAGAAAAGAACTCATCATAACATGAGCCTCTTCCTTGCTTACAGATGTTTCCCTTTACCATGTATTGAGGCACTATATAAAGCAAAAATCAGCTTGTTAGTGGAAAATAGCAGCCTCCTTGTTAAAACATGAAGAAGAAACAATTTCAAAGAACCTTGAGAAAGTCACAATATGAAGTCCTAATGCAACTGTCTATACCACATACATACAAATCTATGTATGTACATAAGAACATCTATACTGTTTCAACCATCAAAACTCTAATATTCTTTAATGTGTCTCTACAAAGCATCTTGTACAAATCTGAGCAGGATAAAGTTCATGATTAGATGCAATATTGTTTTTTGTTTTGTTTCATTTTTAGACAAAAAAACATAGTTGGAAAAATTAAATGTATTTACAATCTCTTCTTCAATCCTCTGTGTATCCAGACCATCAGACTTGTGTTCTTTGGTTACTCCAGATTCAACATAACAAAGTAACTCTGAAAGAGTCTTAATATTTTTGCTTTGACTTGAAAGATGCTGACAGAATTCTTGGAAAAGTCAGGTGCATTTGCAAATTATAGTGTTGCTGTATATCTTTGAATTTTAATAGACATATCCTTTCCGTACGTTATTATCCTTCCCTTTCCCCTTGCAGTATCTTCCTGATATCTTCTTGCTGATCTGGCATGCCACATAAGAACAGTATATCAGTACAAAATGGGATGGAGCTTTATCATAAACATGATAAAAATAATTCCATCCCACAAGTAAATCAGCATTACAATGGAGGCTCAATACTCTTTTCAGGCAGTGTTAGCACAGTGCTGAAAGTGTGCAGGTATAATGCTATCAGTGCAATCGCCTAGGGAGTATAAATTCATTAACAACTAATAGGATTATTGACCTTATGTCGCAGATATGAAATAATTTCAATTTTGTAATTTTCCTCTAATTGTCATAATTAAGAACTCTTTCTCTCTTTCCTTGACTTTCTCAAGGAGTACACATATGTACTGAAGAGAAAAATGAACACAATTATTTCCTAAGGCTGGACTGGTACCAATAGACTAACAGCAAGTTGCCAGCTCACATGCAAGCTGTATTTTTTCATATAAGAAGGCAAGTTTAAGAAATTTTCCATCTGATTCATCTGTTGAATTGTATCTCCACCCTCATGCCAGTGTTTACTACTTTCTTCTATTGCACAGATGAAGATATCTAAATATCTGTCTATCCCACAAGGTAAAATGGACTAGAAAAAGGATTCACGTCACCAAAAAAAAAAAAAAAAGTTTTCAACTTCACTTTCACTTGCTAGACCTGATGTAGAATGTTTAAAACATTAATAAAAAAATGAAAAAAAAAACCTAGAAATAATACTAAGGATTTGACATACTACCTCTAAACTATGGATACATGGCTGTTTTTTGCCATGTTAGCTCAGATCATGATACATTTGTCTACTAGAGTTTTAGGGCTAAAACAAATACATAGTGGTCTCTAAACGCATTATACGCACACACACGTATATGAAAATACTTTTGTTTGTTCTTTGCTGCTAAATAGAAAGTCCTTAGTATTTAACCTTACACACTAAGGGCCTTACTTATTAACTGGGTTCTCCTTTGACGATGAAGGGTTGGGTCTTTCCAAGGAAGATATTCATCATGGCTCATCTTTCGATGTGCTTAATAAGATTTTATTACAGTCAGATTCACAACTGAGCAGTTCCTCAGACAGGTTCCTTAGAGTAGATTGTATAAGAAAGCATCCAACTGGGTTTTGAATATCTTCAGAGAAGGAGGCTCTACAACCTCTCCAGTGCTCTGCCACCCTCAAAGGAAAGAAGTTTTTTCTCACATTCAAATGAAACTTCCTGTGTTCCAGTTTGTGCTCATTGTCCCTCCTGCTATCACTGCACACCACCAAAAAGAGCCTGGTCTCATCCATTTGGCACCTGCCCTTTAGATATTTACGAGCATTGTTAAGATTTTCTCTCAGTCTTCTCCAAGCTGAACAGGCTTTCACTTTCCACGTCTCTCAGACTTTCCTCACATGGGAGATGCTCCAGGCCCTCAATCACCTTTGTGGCCCTCTGCTGGGATCTCTGCAGTAATTTGCTGTCTTTCTTGAAGTGGGGTGCCCAGAACCGGACACAGTACTCCAGATGTGACCACACCAAGGCAGAGCAGAGGGGGAGGATCACCTCCCTCACCCTTCTTGCCACGCTCTTTTTAGTGCACGCCAGGATATCATTGGCCTTCCTGGCCACCAGGGCACCCTGCTGGCTCATGGCCAATCTGTTGTCCACCAGGACATTCAGGTCCTTCTCTACAGAGCACCTCTTCAGCAGGTCAGCACCTAACCTACACTGATGTGTGCTGTTATTCCTCCCTAGGAATTTGCTGACAGTGCACTGTATTCATTCATCTAGGTCGCTGATGAAGATGCCAGGCTCCTGGCTCAACAGCTAAGGGACAATGGAGCATGTGCCTAAAAACAAAGTATGACAATGAGTCCATTCTATGACTCTGTGTTAAACAAGACCAGACGCAGTGCTGACCTCCAGGGAACACCGCTAGCTACAGGCCTCCAGGTGGACTCTGCACTTCTGATCACAGCTCTCTGAGCTCTGCCAGTCAGCCTTTTCTCATCCCACCTCACTGTCTGCTCATCTCATGCTTCCCTAGTTTACCTATGAGGATGTTATGAGGATGTTATGGGAGACAGTGTCAAAAGTACTGCTGAAGTCAAAACAGACAACATCCACTGCTCTCTCCTCATCTGCCCACACAGTCATGTCATCATAGAAGGCTACCAGATTGGTCAAGCATGATTTCTCCTTGATGAACCCTTGTTGACCACTTCTGACAAACCTCTTTTCTTATATACTTAATGAGTTGATATTGATATACTTAAAGAGAAAATGGGATGGGAAGAAGACTTTTTCTCTCATCTTGGGAATACCATTAGCCTACAGCAATCCTGCCAACAACACTTTGTTTCATATCTCCTGCAACCTAAACTAGTAAATGTAATTCCACAATTAATGCCACCCACTGACTCTTTCCAGTATCCAAAACAATTTTAAGGCAAAATTGGACCATTCACATGCAGAAGAGAATCAATGAAAATATAAACACTTTCTCTATGGATTATATGGACATAAAATCTTGTCCAATTACACTGAAGTAGATAATTTCTCATGTTCTACAGAAGTAGATATGATTGAAGCAGAGGAATGGTTGTGAAAGAAAAAATAAATGGCACAATTTATGCCTTCTTTTCTGATTCACCCTCCCACTTCTATTTTAAATGTTTTGTTCATGTGAGCCAGGTTAGACATAATCTTTCAGAAGCAGCACCTCTACACAGGACCCCAGTAATGTAGGTGGAGCCAATTCTGTAATACGGTTAACAAATCTCAAAGTTGATGACTGGGGATGATTTATTAGGTCATCCACTCTGTTCCCTGCCACACCAAGGTTAGTTTCAGCAATGTTTCTATGTGCTTAATGGATTAATACAGTTCACTGAAGCTTATTCATGAAACAGAAAGTGGGCTCAGCACTTTCTCCAAGTGTGCAAAAAAGCCTGCACAACAGAATTCAGATCTTAGTTGGCAGGAATTAGACCCAAGAGGACTAATTCACTAACCTTTACAGCACACATTTTCTTTAGCACAAGTGACAGAAATGAGATACTTAATACAACTCTCTCTTGATGTTGGAAAATGGCAAAATTTTGAACAATGCAAAAGCGCCAATTTTGATCACAACAGTATGTCACAGACCAACACATATAATGCAATAAATATTCATTTTAAAACTGTTAGAAATGTACAGCTCATTTTGGAGGAGGAAAAGGCAAGAAAATAAAACAAAACCTTTAAGTAAAAATGAATATACTTTGTGGGTAGGTGCTGACACAACAGAGTTTTGTAGCAGAAGTCTATAGGTTGCTGTGTTTTGCTTCTGTCTCTCTAAAGGAATGTAGACCTGAATATTTTTCTTCAAAAAGGAGGATCTTGATGCAATGAAAGTCAAGATTGAAAAGATCTTTAAAACTATTTACTTTTGAAGGACTGGAATGAATTTTCTAAGAGTAGAGGAATGGAATAATGAAAGTAAATTAAAAATAAAATGAGCATAAAGGCTAGTCAGAATGATATCAAAAGCATAAAAATGAAATACCTTTTGGTCTCATTTCTCTATTTCCAGTACTCAATGAAAAAAAGATTTTTTCCCTCCATATTTGCAAACCAAAGAGGTTTCAAGGTTTGTAGTGTGAATAAATATGAATATTAGGCTTAGGATATTTGCAAATATTTGTATTTCTAATTGGGTTTACCACTGAGTTGTAATCAAATGATCAAAATAAGGACATGGACTTATTCCATAACTAGTAATTTCTTAAGCGTCGTATTGCGTTACAAGGTATTTTAAGTTCACAGAGTGATGGAGCAAAAATGAAACTTGGGACTTTCTCCTTTTCTATTCTATTCTTTATGAATTCTCACATGTTATGGAATCTTAGTATCATAGAATCATAGAATGGCCTGGGATCATCCAGTTTCACACCACTCCTGACAATTTTAACCTTATGAGTGTTCAAAAAGATGTTACAGATGACTTGTAAGCTTTCCTTGTTCCTCAATTGTTCCTCAGGTGGGACTAGCATTGTTACTGTCCCCATAGCCTTCCTCTATATGCTCATATGCAGTGAAAATATAATTTTTTTCATGCTCTATGACTTGTAGCAATCTTTATTTAACAGCCATGGCATCTAACTTTGGTGTACAAGTTATGACCAAATCATATAATACAGTGTTTTTTTCAGCAGGTATACCTAAAATTTGTCCTATGAAGGACATGCCTGACACCAAAGTAAGTCCATTCACTGCAGAAACCAAGATGTTCCTACATGTTAATGGTGTTATTTATTCTAATTAATATATTGGTCATAATACCATTATTCCTATTGATTATAATATTATTAACTACTTGTTAATAGCTCTGCACTACCTTTAGGGACCAACCAAGGATAATTAACACCATTCTTAGCTTAAATCAGTCAGAAAAAATGTAGACAGTTTTTCAAAAGGATGCAAATTTAAAAAACTGTTCTGTAAATCCTGAATTGGAAAACACCTATTAGCATAACAGCTGCTGAGTTTAATTCTGCTCAGTTTCTTCATTCTTGACAGTGAGAATGTTATCTGTTTATTCCCTGAAGAATGGAAGGGGATTTCAAGTGAGTTGTTGTCTTTCTTTTAAGTTAAGAATAAGTCAACACAGGACCTGAGGAGTGTGAAAATATCAACAGGTTACTCCAAATAATCTGAGAGCTCAAGAGCTCTCTGTCCCTCTGAATAAGAAAGTGGACAGGAGGGGCAGGAAACTGGCATGGCTTGGCCAGAACCTGCTGGTCAAACTGAGGGAAAAGAAGGGATTGTACCGGCTGTGGAAACAAGGGCATGTCAGCTGGGGAGAATACAGGGATGTTGCCCAGACTTGCAGAGAGGGGATTAGGAAAGCCAAGGCACAGATGGAACTTGGCAAGGGATGTTAAAAACAACAAGCAGGGATTCTATAGGTACATTGGCCTGAAGAGGCAGGCCAAAGACAGCGTACCTCCTTTGGTAAATGAGAAAGAAGAACTGGCTATGATAGATATGGAGAAGGCCGAGGTACTAAATAAGGTCTATGCCTCGATCTTCACTGGCAGCCAGGATTCTCGTATTTCTCATGCCCCTAAAGCTCACATCCCTGAATCTCTAGG
>WBMW01004674.1:272470-339212 GCA_013396635.1 Penelope pileata
AGAGGAGGGCCACAAAGATGATCAGAGGGCTGGAGCACCTCCCCTGTGAGGACAGGCTGAGGGAGCTGGGCTTGTTCAGCGTGGAGAAGAGAAGGCTGCAGGAGGACCTCATAGCGGCCTTCCAGTATTTAAAAGGAGATTATAAACAGGAGGGGAACCAACTTTTCAAAAGGATAGACAGTGATAGGACAAGGGGGAATGGTTTTAAGCTGAAGGAGCATCCTCTTCATGTCATAGACCTTCAGAGGTTCATTACAGAGGCAGAACTTTATGCTGGGGAAAGTCCTGGCACACCTGAGCTAGCAAAAGGGAGGTTGCTAAACTAGGATCCCAGCAGTTACGTTATATTTTTCCAGTCTCCCATCAGCCATCTGCACTGTCTGTTTAACCTCCCTCTGTAACTGTTTTCTCACTGCCCTTACTTCTTTAGATTATTTTGTCTCATTCCTTTTCGTTCTTTATTATTATTATTATTATTATTCCTTTCACATCTCAGCAGTTTGGAAAGCAGTTTGAACAGGTATGGTGATAACCAAATAGACTTCTTGATTTTCTCAGGTATGCATTTAAGAAGCCAAACTCTGGGAGGAGTCCCGCAGTTTCACTTCAAGCCAGCTGGTTTCGTGGCCTTCAGTCGCACGGACTGCCAAGAGCAGCCATTAGTGATTGTTTAGGGCAATGTCTCCATTCCCTTGCTAATAGACAAAGAATTTGGAGTATCTTCAAGAAGAACCTAAAAATAGAAGATCTTTTCAAAAGGGTCTGTGAGGAAACTCATGCTAGAAATAAATATTTTGGAAGAAATCATTGCATGCAGTGTATGGGGCAATTACCAAAATGTGTGGATTCCTTGTTTCACAAGGTGGTTTGTATGGGCCATATCAGCCAATTCAAGGATTGTTGCTTGCAGTGTGGAATTCTAAATATGAAGAAAATTAAATAACATATTCACTTCCAGACACCGTTTATGGAATGGAATTATAATTTTTGTTCTGTGTGTTGACAACTATTTCACATATGGAGATTTGATATGTATTTATGTTTGTTATTTAAAGATAGAAGAATAAATAAATAAATATGAATAACAGAATGGTACTAAACCTTCTTTTTAATATTTCTAAAAGAAAATTTGCACCTTTAATGTATCTTTTTCATATCTTTTGGATTAATAACTTACTTGTAGGAGTAGTAAATCTACAGCATTAAGTAATGTAATTTATTTGTTCTTTTTCATACTTAAAATAAGACAATGGAGGAAATAACTTCGGCAACAATTTTTGTTTCAGTCATAGAGTTACACTGAGAAAATACAAAAGTTTTATGATTATGAATATTAGCATTTCTTGTTTGGGCATTAAGTATTCTTTTCCTGTCAATCTAATGGAAATGAAAAAGGTGTAGGAAAGGTTCTGAAAATTAAAGCCATTTCATATAATTATTAAATGTGCCACTCCACTCCAAAAATGGTGTAGCATTAAAGGGCTTTGTTTGATATTAATCAAACTTTCTTGCCTGAAATACTTTCAGAATTTAATGATTCTGGTCTGCAGTCAAGATCAGCTGTCACTCAAATTCAGTGTATGGGTGGATACGTCTTTTTTTTTCCTATATGATTGCTATGAGCAGAAACAAAGAAAATTTTGCAGAAATAAAATGCAATTACAAAACACAGAAGATAAAACTGTTGGAGAGAATAAAGTTATATCATTCACTATCTTGTATGTTCTCTGTCATGGAAGTGTTCTCTGCACTTGAAAGAAGAATGATGATTTACTAGGAGTTACATTCTTCATTTGCTAAAGCACTATTGTACTCTCACTGTGTGTCACGAAGCTGAAGCTCAGAAAATGGTGAAACGAAGAAGGAATAAAAGTCTCACAGACACAGTCTCTTCTGAGTTGTTCTAACTAAATGATGCATAAAACTATATTGCAAAATATTTGTGTCCTTAACAAGCAAGTACCTAAAAATGTGAAGATGTTCCACCAGTTGTTATGAATTTAGATTTTTATTAAAATTTCAGAAGAAGAAAAAAACACTAAATAACATAAGCAAAATCAGTTTTGTCAATTTATATCAATTTAAAAAAAAAAGTCAAAGAATTATTTATGTATACTAAAAGGAATTCTTCCTTTTTTTTTTTCTTTTTCTTTTTTTTTTTCTGATTTCTCCCATTCCACTAAGACTGAGCAGATATTTGAAGATTTATTTCACTTTTCCTGACCAAAAATAAATGTTAAGGGGCAAGATCAAATGAAAATGATATATGTTTGAAATGACCTTTCCAATAAAAAGAGAGAAAAAAATCGCTTTCTACCCTGTGATCTAAAACCATCTTTGACACTCCTAGGGTGAGGATGGAGTGAATGAGTCAACTCATGCTCATAAAAATGGACTAATTTACCTAGCTCTGCACTCTCTACAATTATTTTCTTACATCAAATTGTCTGTGGTCAGTAAGTTGCTCAGACCCATAGCATGTCCGTTAGTGTCACATCCTACAGTCTACAAATTCCAGCTCCCAGAATGCAGAAGTGACCAGTCCTTCTCCTGCCATAATCACAGCATGGCTTGAATTTTTATATTACAATCCCATTTATAAAATTCATTAAAGTTATAACTCCAGTCCAGGAAATTGAAGATCTTAGTGAAAGAGCTGTGTGGGAAAATTCCATGCAAATAGTTTTCTCTCATTCAGTGCTATTCAGAGAAAACCAGTCTGCTTTTCTTTACGTGGAATGATTTCAGCTTGGACAAAATTGCATAGTAGCATATTGTACAGAAAATAAAACTACTTGAAAATGTTATAACATGTTTTGATTTCTTGGAACAAAAAGTTATATAATTTTGAAACACTTTGATTCAAGATGAATTTTACATAAGAAATGAATAAATGTTAAAGTGATAAAATATCTGTGAAATGACTCAACCTATCTAATAAAGCTACAAGGAATAAATGTTCTAAATTCAGCAGGAAGCTTTTTAATATCCAAATATTTTTATAGGGAACAGAAGTCCATTCTTTGGCCATGTGTAGTTGCCTCTCACCAAGATACTCAATTTAAACTTTCCATTTTAACTTCACTCTATGAACTTACGGGAAAGGCAGTTTACTCTGATTATATTAGAACTACTAGCAGAATAGTCTGTCACGGAAATTTAGTTTATCCTCCTACTGATATTTCTTCACTGTCCTCACAATTCTTTCACCATCTTACTGGATCCTCTTATCCTTCTACTTCTTCACTTTTAGCCTGTTCTCTGACTCTGTCATGTAAACACCATCATTCCTTTTGTTTCATTTCGTGAACGTCTTTCCCAAATAAGTGTAGAATTAACACAGTAGTTTCCAAACCATTTTTCCATGTAATATACCATCTTTTCCATTAATCCATTGACTGTTTTTCTATTCATACTGAAAGAAATTTAGAACATGACTGTAAATCATTCTGTCTTCCCAGTGCTCAGGATAGTAGAGGTGCATGTCTGGCTGCTCCAGAAGCGCATTGTAAACATTCTAGAACCTCATAAACATAATAATAAATAATAGCAATGCTATACACAAGGTTATCATTGCCTAGAGAAGGTTCTCTAGAGTAATTTTATGTAGATTTTAAGAAAAATGTTTCCATATATGAGAAATTCTTTCTCCCTTTTAAAACATAATTCCCATTCAAAAAACTAAGAATAATTGTAATTTTGGTAAGAAAAGTGCTTTGGAGAAACATGCATTAATGATAAGCAATAGGACAACTGCAAAAAAATTAAAAAGTCTGAGGTAGCTGAAGTTTACATGTCGATTTTTTCTTTTTCTTCCCCTTCTCTTCCCTCATTGCACTGATGTGTTATATTATCTTCAATTTTCCATTCCAATATTCTTCCAAATTCTGCAGCAACTTTTTAGACCTGCTAGCCCAAAAGACACATTGCTATAATAGAATTAATGGCCTTTCCACTACATTATTTCAGATTTACATATTTACATAATTTCAAATGCAATTAATGTCAATAATGCCAGGATGTGGTGATCATTTTCTAATAGTTTTGGTCTAAAAGCCAGTGATCTCAAGTTTAGTGGATGTGTAAATACAGCAGACATCACTTCTGTCAGGAGACAGAGTTGTGAAACAGTTAACATGAGGAATGATTTATTCCTTTAATTTTTCAAGCAAGATCTCCAAGGATGGGGCAAGGTATAGAGAAGAGGGAAATCCATGACCCTTATCAGCCTGTGCTTAACTTCCTCAGTGGAGGAGCTCAGTTTTCATTCCTACAGATGTGGTAAACATTTTACAAGGAAAAGAGAACTAAAGAAAAATAACAGATAAACCTGTGACTCCATAAAGAGTCACTTCACTTTAATGATTTAAAAACCAGTATGTTTCCATATCTCTTTAGATTGTTTAATTGTGGAAATTAGAGACAAGTCCTAGCCAAGAAGTTCAACTGTGGGATTGAAATTCCAAAACTAACTAACAAATGTTTGGATATCTGATTACTGTTTTATTCCTAGCAGAAATTGAATAAGCTTTCAGTGAGGAAAAAAAAATCAAGAAAAAAAACACTTTAACATGACAGCTTGATTTGCTGGCAATCAAAACATAGTGCAAATGCTTTTCTGGGAGCATTACCAGCAGGATATTGTGGCAAAGAAACAATCTAGAAAAAAATGTTATTCCATTTGGACAACAATCTTGGTTTTCATTCTTATTTGATCACAGTCCACTTTACATGTTCAGATTCAACATCTGAACTGGAGACTAGAGTACAAAAATTAAATTCTGTATAACTATAGAATATTCTATATTAACTGCTATAACTGCTATTGAAGCACTACCGCAATAATTTTTTTTTCTTTTTTAGCTAATCTATGTAGTTCAGTTAGCTAAGATGCTTTGACCCGACATAAGGTGATGAAAAATAAAACAAGCTTCCCAACTGAATGTTCTTCTAGTCTAGTCTGACCCATCCTTCACAAGATAGCTGCTTTTTGTAACAAAGAATAATAGATATGATCGAAGTTTCAGTGGCATACCCAGTAAACAGCCATATGGGCAGTAAATGTCAAAACTAGAAAATATGAAGATTATTAAAAAGTTTTTAAGGGTAATTAAGGTGATACATAAAGAGAATATGGTACAGAAAACAGGAAGGACTGACAGGATTAGAGTCTTATGAAAGTTTTTTTAATGATCTTGAAATTAGGTGGTCAGAATCACCAGTTCATAGAATTTACTGATGATACAAAACCGAGTAGAACTGTAGAAAAAAATCTAAATATCTTGGAGGAATGACTAGCTGAAAGGAGGAAAGGAATAGAAGTGAAAACAAAAACAAAACAAACAAACAAAAAAAAAAACAGGAGATCAAATATTCAGGGATAAGTAACAAAAAATTCTGAAATGAGCTAGTATATCTTTGTTCAGAAATTGTAGAAGGCTTTAACGGATCACTGGATGTCTAAAAGAAGTCAGTATAAGTCCATCCAGAGAAAGGCCAATATAAAGTTATGTGCAGTAAGTATTTTGTAATTATTTTCAGTAAGTTCATTTTCAGTACAAATAAGAAAGTAAATACAGGGAAAATACAATGGTTTAAGAAAAAGAAGAGATTGTTTTTACCACAGGAGATTGAAATATTTGTATCATTTATTCAGGTGAAGTAAAGCTTGAGTAGGCAATATAGTTTCTTTTTGCAAGGGTATCATGAAAGAAAATAATTAACTCAGATGAAAAGTGAGGTTGGCTAAAGAATAGAAGTATTAAAGTATTAATTTCCCATAAAATTTGGTGATATTTCTTCTTCTTCTTTTTTTTTTTTTTTAAATCCATTCATATCTCCATGCTGATTTGGTAATATTTGCAGAAAGTAAAAACACTACTGAGTGCAAGTTTTAAGAGTAATGCTGCAATAGATATAAATTTTGTTGCTATTTCTGCCTCTGAGCTGCATATTCATCACATTTTAAGACTTGTTATTTCCAGCCTTCTAGGTGCCACTTAATTAAAACACCTAATTTAAAAGAGTCCTAGTTTTCTAATGTTTTATGCATATTAATATTGGAATACTAAAATTGAGAGGAAAAAAGAAAGCTCAGAACACTTTGGAATGCTATGATTTCACAAGGGATTAATAGCTTTAGACAGTCCCATTTTCAGTTACAAAACTTTGAACACACTAAAAAGCTAGTTTGAGATATACTACACATGATATCTTGTGACTTGCTTTTTTCAGTTGTATCCTAGACTGATATTTCAAATTGGAATATCTCTTCAAACTTTTTTTTTTTTTGGGGGGGTTATCATTACTAGTATTAAAGAGATGTAGAAGTTGAGACATAGAGAAAACTCTTCCAGTTAATCCGTTACATCTTTTCCAGAATGAAGAGGATGGCATTTCTTTATTTTTTCCCTTTGTGGAACACTAGAAGAAGCTCCCAAAAATTTACCAAAACATGTTTTCTATTTTACTGAATCCTCAGACTAATTTTCAAATGTAAAATAAACAGACATGAATAATATAATTACCCATGCTGTTTCCCAAATAGTTCAATTTCAGGTAAAAGTCTCATGGGAGACAACATTTACATTCAGTGATGACTGATAAATAGTCATTTTGGTTGAATAACATGATAATTTCTGTATTTCACGTGGATGTCTGATAAAAGACAATAATTGGTATGACATTATTGTCTTGTCCTCTATATCACTGATATTAAGGAATAAATGTCCCTTAAGATGTAATTGAATGAAGAATCATTAATGGAAGTTATGAAAACTAATCAGACTGTCAGTACTCATTTTTTGGTGTCCAGAAAATAAAAAGCAAGCAAGACACTTACTAGAACAAGTGAGACATGCTTTTTACTGTGATAAAGATGCAATCCAATACAAATCTACTGAATGTCATCTTCTCTTGGAGTCAGAATGACATCTCTATTCTCCACACTTTTAATCCTGAGGCACCTCACAGCAGCAACTGTCAAACTAGTGCTAATTCAAAAAAAGCCCCGGAGGTGAAAACATTTGACAGCCTCTCTCAGTTATCCAAATGAAAAATCGGGTTATTTTCCTTCATCATCCTTTTTGTCCATTTCTGTACACACTCTTTTCAAATTGACTTTCATTTTCTTTGTCACTAGCCCCAAATAAGTCTGTGGCCATAAGATTTCTTTTCCTTTGTTTTTACTGATTTAACTATAATTATCTGCAATGCAACACAAAGATAAAATGTGAATTGCCTTGTACAAAAAGTGAAGGCACCTTGTTTTTAAACTGTAGACTTGAACTGAAAAACAGAAAGCAGTTTCAGTCCTACTCGTGTTTTTCAGGGTATCTTCCTGTCTTCTGAATACCTTAAATCACCTAATTCACATTCCATTAAAAATTAGGTAAAGATTAAATAGAAACAGTGGCTAGTACCAAAGAAATTTGGAAATAATATTAAAGAGCAATGTCTGATCTTTATGTCTTGAGCCCTAATGCCTCAATTTGATCTCTATTAATTCTATTATGAAGCCAAAAAATTTGGACTAGTACTTTTAAATGCAATGCATTTATCATAATTTTATATCTTTATTGCCAAAAACATGATTAAGTTTATAGTGTTGCAGTGGTTTCACCATCACGGGCAGCTGAGCTCCATCACATCACTTTCTCACCCCATCTCCTCAAAGGAAGAGAGGGAGAAAATATGATGGAAAAGGGCTCAAGGGTTAAGGACAAAAGGATCCACCAATTATCATTACAGACAAAACAGATTCAGCATAGGGAGATTAATGTATGTAGGTTGCTCTGAAAGTGATGCCTCCTATTTATTTCCATGGAAACTACAACAGATACAAAGAGTACAACAACACTGTTTGATAGAGCAAATTCTCAGCTACAGAATACTGTTTTTCAACACAGTCACCAGCACTAGCTATGCATTTTCACCAGCAGTAGACAAGAGCCTGCATACCACATTCATAAATATCTAGATGGCCGTTCAGAACGTTGGCTTGTCTTTCACTGCAGCTGGTGAAACAGACCACCCACTGCCTCACTGTGATCACATCCACTATTTGATCTCCATAAACTTTCAGCAAGCATCAATGAATGTCAATGGGTGTAATTTTTTCCACATGGAGGAATTCAGTTACATACTTTTTGTTCATACACGCTTCCATGGTGGATACCATTCTGTCAGACTGCCCCCTACTGCTATCTGTCACGTGGCAACAAAATGTAATGGAACACTGGTAGGAAGATTCAACCTCTACTGCCATACCACCAACATCTGCCTCTGACATTGTGGGCCAACATAATAAAATAGGAGGCAATACTTTTGGAGTACACTTGTAATTTATTGTCTGTTGATAACTCACTAGAGCAGTGAAAACTAAATGCAAACTAAAATATCTCCACCCTCTTCTACTTCCTCCCCCATGTAGCACAGGAGTTCAGGGAATGGGAACTGCGGACAGGTCATAACACTTCATCTCTGCTGCCCTTCCATGATCACTCTCTGCCACTGCTCCACTTGGGTCCCTTTCATAGCATGCCATCCTTCCTGAACTGATCTATCATGGGCTTCCCACAGGCCTTGGCTCTCCAAGCACTGCTCCAAAAGGCTCTATACCACAGCGCACACTCTTCAGGAGTGCACTGCTCTAGCGCAGGGCCCCACAGGCAGCAGCACCCTCCTTCCCCACTGTGGGCTCCTCTCCATGGGCTGCAGCTCTGCCCCAGGGCCTGCTCCTGTGGGGACTCTCCACGGCTGCAGCCTCCTCCAGGCCACAGCCACTGCTGCACCGTGGGCTCCTCCATGGCTGCACATGGAGATCTGCTCTGTGCGGTGCCCATGGGCTGCATGGGGACAGCCTGCTCTACCATGGGCCTCTCTTGGGCTGCAGGGAACTTCTGCTCCACACCTGGAGCACCTCCTGCCCTCCTGCCCTGACCTCAGTGCCTATAGGGCTGTTTCTCTCCCATTTCTCACCACTCCTTCCCAGCTGCTGTTGAACAGCCATTTTCCCTCCCTTCAATCTGCTCTCCAAGAGGCACACCCAGTGTTGCTCATGGCTCAGCTCTGCCCAGTAGCGGGTCCCTGTTGGAGCAGCTGGAGCTGGCTCTGCTCTGACATAGGGCACTGCTGAGCTCTGCTCACAAAGGCCGTGCCTGCAGTCCCCTGCGACCAAAATCTTGCCAAAATCAAATACAAGTGTTCAAAAAATGAATAATTTAAATAAATAGAACAATTGCTTAATAATTTCAGAGTATGTATGTTTGTTGGGTCACAATGTCATTTCTTTGGTAAATTACAACTTATTGGATCTCCCTCAAAGATTCAACAACTCTCATTATGGAGACATACATCAGCATGGGATGTCATGGAGATCACCAAATAAGTGAATCAGCATCACTGTGATGTGCAGTGTGCCACAATAAGGGCTTACTAACGTGGGTCCATAAGTCAGTTTACATGAAGTGAGATCAAGGTGAGAAGTCTGTCAGCCAGCAAAAAAAATTCTCATGTGCCTACAATCCTATTTCTGGAGATAACTCAGGCAATGCACTAGTATGGCGCGTGTAAGCCTAGTGTACTCATTCTCATGGAGCAGGGTTGAAAGCATAGTGCCATCTGATCTTAAGATCTCTGTCATGACTGGAACCTAGCTGAATGGGATGTGTCTTGGTGACAGCCATATCCCAAGGTTCCTTAATCTAATAACTAAATTGTTTTATATCAAAGTCACTCAATTTACTAGTAGGAATAATTGGTTTTGGAAGACTACAAGCAATAAAATTCTTGGAAAGAAAGTAAATTTCTGTCTCTCTTTTGCATCTTAACCAACAACCAAGATTCAAAAGACAAATTAGGCAGTCAGTTGCTGGTCAAAGCCTGACAACTACAGAAGATATAGCTGTATTTGTAAATAATTAAACTAAAGGATGGAAGTTTTAGATTAGATGTCAGGAGGAAATTCTTTAGTCAGAGGTTGATGAGGAGCTGGAACAGATTGCCTAAAAAACCTGTAGATGTCCCATCCCTGGAGATGTTCCTGGAGATTGGATCAGGGATGTCAGATATAGTAGGTGGCAACCTTGCCCTTGGCAGGGGAGTTGGAACTATATGATCTAAGGTCCCTTCCAACTTTTATTCCCTGTAAACATGGGAAAATCTCATGTTAAAAAAATTCCTTGTTGAGGATGATATGAAAGAAGCAAAATGTAGAGTTTTTGACCAAAAAAACCCCACCCCTGCTGATTTCTTGATCTTTCATCAATATTTTGTGCTTGTAGTCTGATTAGATTGACGATGGAGGCATTGATTTCAAATTGTTAACACAGTGCTCCATAATAATATTTTCAGAAGAGCCCCTGAAGAACTTTAATCTTCAGTAGCAGTGAGATTTTCTGGTAAACTCAGTGAGCTCTGGATGACATTCTATGTGTACAAGTGGTTTCTGTGTTATTTTTTAAATTACTGAAGATTGTTTGTAAGGTTGACATTAAGCTGTGAAGAGCAGGACTAAATTCACCATCTTAGAGCCAGTAGGCTATCTCCAAAAGGATGTCAAGTCTCTGATTCATTCATGAAACAAGGTTCACACAATCTGTTATGTATTACAGCTTGCCTGGATAGATTTTCTTGTTTGTGTCATGGCCAAGACATTTCAGTGTTCCTGTTCCTTTGAGACCCTGCAGTTAAGATTTGAGTGATTTCCAATGCAGAAAATTATTGCTGTAATTAATTAATTGCCAATAAACTCTTTGTTAATAAACCCGCCCATTTTACTCTGAAAGTTTTAATTCAAGTTTTATTTCCTAAAGTGTTTTTGAACTGTACATGAAAAAATGTCACTGTTAACCTTGCTTCCTGTGCTTTGCTCCTCTATGGAAAGTAAATATGGAACGAAAAGCAGGATAGGTTTTTCCTGTAGCCCTCTTTCTCTGGACAGCCTTAACAGAAATGAAATGATATGTTTTATTGATCAGCAGTATTATATACTTATCATAACACAGAATGGAATGTCCCCATTGGGCATACCAGTTTGCTTCTTTCAACATCGTTATTTACTGTTCTTTTGTTGTTTTCAAGAGAAGGATGAATTAATCTTTTCTTCCTTCAAAATGAGCTGCTGGGAAGATGTAGCCCTCTGCAGAGTATTGGGCTTTTTTAAATCAAACTTTTTCTTAAGAAGAAGTTCCAACACAATCAGTCTGCTTTTCTGCAATACTGTATATGTACAATGCATTCATGGCATTTATGAACAGCATATTAACATTTACATGGAGTTTGAGTCTCTTGTTAACTACTAGAACCATAAAGTTATTGCATTTAGTGCCATTCTAGAATTCCAAAGGATGATGGTTTCCCCAAGGAGACCATTCAGGTTGAACTTTTGTGCGGAGGAGCGGTGTTATCATGCATCACCCCATACCTGTAAACTTAATCCCTCCTCATAGTTTCCTATTACTGGTTCTTCACAAAAGAAAATCATTTAGTATTTATATATACCTTTTAATGTATGTTTCGGCCTCAGATAACTAAGCACAGAAACTTGATTTTTCCAGAATAACTTGATTTGAAGAAAGACTAGGATAAACAGTGCTGATTTTCTCATTTTATTTTATAAATATCTTGGAAATGTCACTTTCATGATCTGCATGTACTATTGGTTTTGAATTTCAAATGTTAGAACTCCTAGAAGAATTAAAAAAAAAATCTAATTCTACTCAATACACAAGACTAACATAATTCTCAGCTACCAAAGGATAATTTTTTTTTCCTATGCAACAGTTATTCCATTCTTTGGGCAAGCTTACACTGAAAGAGTGGAAGCAAAGCTGTCAAAGTTCCATTTTCATCCCTGGCACCCATTCTGGGACTGTAGCCCAAGTAATGTCATGGTACTTACAACTGGGCCCATAAATCCAGGATAAATTTGATTGTAGAAGTGAGGTTAACCACCAGAAGTGCAACTGGGACTGAGAGTAAAACTGAGGAATCACTGTGCTTTATGGAAGGAAATTTTAAATTTTCTTCCTTAGAGACTGTTTGTGGATATGGTGATAGATAACCTGGTAACTCCCTGCTTTTAGTGAATTTAGGACGTCCCAGCAGTTCTCTCAGCAACATTTAACTCTTAACTATTACAATAATCTTTTAAGAATAATTTAACTGAGACAGAATTTAAAAGATGATTAGTAGATTTGGGAAAATTACTTCAAACATATCGAGCAAAAATGAAACACTAGAAATAGGATGGAAGGTTGCTTTTTCCTTGCTCCTGGTCTAAAAGAAGCAGCAGGTGTGGGGTAAAGAAATCCAAACCAGAAATGTCAGAATAGCTCAGATAATTTCACTGTGATCATTTCCATCAGCAGGGCTTTTTCATGTTATTAATATGCATGAAACTGGGTCCTGACTCATGACATTGCCTACATTACAATGACAATACAAAATTATTTATTTTGCTTTGAACCTTCTTAGCTACATCTCCCAGTTATCTACTCCTATAATTGTGAGGTTTCCATTTAGTGAAGTCTAATCTCAAGCCACTTTGTCAAGCACCCTCCATCTTAAAGCTTATTTGCTGATCAACTGTATAAAATAATTACTGGTTTAGTAATGTTTTACTTTTCTTTCAGGCAGTTCAGATATTCACTGCCAGTGAAGCTGTTTAAAACTGTAGAATCCTTATGGGGTTTATTCATCACTGAAGTCTTATTTTCTGAAGTAAATTAATGGTTTGCTATTCTTGGAGACTTTACTGTGCTTATCACTGTATTAACTTGCATCAAAAAATCACACTAAGACATTTTTCAAACCTTGACAAAAATAGCCTAGAGACTCTCTGGTGAATGAAGGTCTTCAGGGGAAAAAGTGAGTATATTTTGAATAATGGAAATATACTCAGTTAACATCAGGTAAAACTGTCAGAGGTTATTGCTAGCATTCAGAATTAGCCCTCCCTTCTACGGACTGTATGTCAGAGCATAGCGAGAGCTGACATTAGGGGGATCTGCATAAAGAAGAGCTGTATTTTGCTGTTAAGATTTTGGCTTAGCTTGAAAATTGCCTGGATGCCAACTCACATTGGCATTGTGTCACTGACATTTGGAGAAGGGTTTAAGAAATCCAGCAAATGCTTGCAACAGACGAGACAGTAACATCTCAGAAAGATGTCTCTAATAGAGGAAAAAATGCAAATGAGAGAAAAAGTTTTTGAAAAAGTTAGGTATTTAGTTAATGAATACAGAAACTAGAGAAAGGCAAAAATCTTGGACATTGTCAAACCCTTTTCTGTCCTAAAATTATAAAGTAAAAGATGTCTTTTTCACAGGAGAGGAATGTGGTACCCTCTTTTTCCTTCTATGAGGATGCAGTTAAAAGCCACATTAAAAATATCAGACAAACCAATATCTCTGGAGTCATTTGACAATCGAAACCAACATTGTGATACATTACCAAGAGAGGCAAAGAACTGAACAGGGAAGAACAGATGATCTGAAGATCATTTCTTTAATTTCAAGATTCCCACGAAAAGTATCATGGATCAACTGATATTTGATTTCATATAATTCTCATCTGTCAATGTCCTTCTTGCCTGGTGACTCAAACAAATTTCCATTTTGCAAAACAGACTAAATGGGCAGAGTGATTTTTGCCACCACAAAAAACTTTCCCTGGGGAACGGAAATACTGGGTTCACAGTTACTGTTATTTTTTCTACAGGACCACACCACAATAATAATAAAGGGCAACACTTAGTGAACACTGACAGATAGACAAGAAATAATAATCAACTATAGGACAACGAGCACTGAGGGTTTTGCATGAAACTGAATCTGAGTAAAGACTACTGTGATTTCTAGACATTTTTCTTCTCCACAAGTTTCTTCCTCCCCTCTTGCATTTCATCTAGCAGGCTTATGTATACTGAAAGTTCCTCATAACAAAGACTATTTCTAAGTGTGTGTTGGTGGGTAGTACAATATCTAGTTGTCTGGGTTTTATTCTCATCAAAAGATTATTCACTAAGCTATTACATGTCCGAGGAAGTATGATACGTAGCAACTCATAGAGATTAGCAGTGACACGGAAATTCCAAGAGATGTGGACAGTTACAAATTTGTAAGAGTAGTGAAAAATTAAAAGAGGTGAATTAATACTTTGACTCCACCAGTCACACGTATGCAAAGAATTTGCTATGCGCTCAACAAACACTTGGTGAAAAGCATCAAAAAAGTCGAAGAATGACATGAAAATAAGTAGGAAAAAAAAGTAGGACAAAAAGTAGTGGTTCTGAAAATTCTGATATTTTTTTTCCTAAGAAATTTAAAGAAACAAAAAACTAGTCTCTAAATATTAGGGCATAGGCAACGGACAACAGGACAAGCAGTTTATCTCTCAAATCTTGTATCTGTACTATAAGGATGTTGCCTAATTTACTGCTTACCTGTTCCCAGAGATCCAGTCAAAGTGAGATTTTTTTCTATTACACAATGTATTTAAAATACATGCTGTGAAGAAGAGTTCTAACAAATTTTCCAATTCTGGAAATGACAATGTCTGGTCTAAGAAGAGAGAAATGGTATTTTTAGTACTATCTCTGATTATTACATTCTTTGTAAAGTAATTGAACTAAGGATATCATAATAAATCTACTGAAATGAAAATAATTAAAATAACTGTGAGAAAGTATGTTAATTCTACTTTATTTTAGTGTATGATCTGGTGCTTTTTTTTCCTTTTTGATGAATTTTACTATAAATATTATTCAGGTGAATCTGATTCCAACAGTGCAGTTTGGATGTACTGGAAAAACAGTTGAGGAGATTAAATCTATTTTGTCCCTCAAATAAAGTAAATATATTTAGAAATTAAGACTGAAAAAACTACAACGTGTTCTGAAAATATAGCTGGAACACTGAAAAATGAAATGATATAATTCATGTGTCTCTTATGGTTTATAGTACCTAATGTTTCCCTTCTAAATTAATTAGTAATATTTGGAATAGACTAAAAATAGAAATCCATCATAAAATGCAAAGAAAGTCCTAAATGTGATAGTTTTACAATTCAGAAACTTATCTTCATGATCTCTTGCCTAGAATACTTACCTTTGTGGTTTGATAAATAATTTCTTTATCATATTATATATCTATTCTGATTAACAAAGGATTGATTATTTCCTAAAACAGTTTTGTAATTAATACCAAAGTCACACGCCATCTCTCTTGTTGATCCTTGCCTCTACATGTTTCTGATAAAATATAATTGTTTTAATTCTCTCTGGATTGACTAGATATAATGTTCAAAGGGAAATCTACTTATTACTGACCTAAAACACCTTTGTTAATAAGAATTTTTTTTACTCCACTTCAAAGATGAAAGTTTCTTAATTAACAGCAGGAGCTTTACTGAACTAAGTATATTGCAATCACATCACCATTTCTTGAAGATGTATTATTATCTTTATTGACAAAGTCTTTTGGAGTGAAAGGCATGGAAATAATATTTAGACAGAATGAAAAACTTACTACCCTGAATACTGCTAATGCTTTTGAAAATCAAAGTTTTAAGAACTAGAGCTTTTATGTAACAAAGAACATTTAAAATCTGTACTTAGAGTGTAATTCACCACTTAACATCCATTTGGAAGACTTAAATGGCACTCAAGTGGTGCACATGCCTTCAGGTCTGTGGGGGGCAAATTTCATCCTTAATCAAAGCAGTTTTTACTGTGTCATTTGAAAAATGCTCTTAGCTAGCTCTGAAATTCCTGTTCGTA
Source organism: Penelope pileata (assembly GCA_013396635.1). NCBI lineage: Eukaryota > Metazoa > Chordata > Aves > Galliformes > Cracidae > Penelope > Penelope pileata. Next base: position 288,252 of record WBMW01004674.1, read on the forward strand.
CTTTTGTTTAGTCAATAATGTGTTATTTTCAAGGTTACATGTATCAAAGAAAAATATTTGCCAGGAAGAAACTTGTGCAGTAATCATTCCAGCCATTATAGTTCAGCAGTCAGGAAAACATTTCATACCATATGTCATAATGCTATGTATAACTAACCTACATGGAAAGACTGGCCAGAAGCCCTTCAAATAAACATTTTTATCCATATCAATATTTACATGGCAATTTGTGGTATCTGAAGAGCACATAAGTATAAATGGCCTATGTTTAATTACTGATCTTCTAGCATTGTCAATGCCCACTCTTAAAAAAGAGAAACAAAAACAAAGCAAAACAAAAAGAAATGAGGTTTTCTTGTGTTTACCTAATCACATAAGAATCTTGGTTTATTTTAAAATTTTCTCTACAGTCCTAGGTTAAAAAATCTAATCATTTTAGGATAGGGAAGACTTTTGACATATTTAACTTTCTAGTCCTCAACTACATATAAAGAAAATCAAGCACCAGGAGAAAAATTAATAAGCATTGCTAGAGTCAACAACACTGCTGCTTCAGATGAATAGAAATTGGGAATAAAAAGCAAGGATTTACAAAACAAACATATGAAACACAGATTCAGTCTGAAAAAAAATACTGAAAATTTGAAGCCTGAGAATTAGTGACATGGAGTAAAACTGCACACTGTAATACCTGTTCTTGAGTAAGCGATGCTGTCAGCTCTACATATTCAAAAAATAGGAATTAAGTCTTGAAAAAGTCACAAGACTTATCATTAGCATGTTGTGACATTTAAGCTATTTCAAATTTGAAGAGTGACATTGACCTCTAAACCTCATAGAATTCATTTGAATTGTTATTTCCCAATTTAAAAGACAAACGAGAGAGGGAAAACTGAAATTCTCAGGGCTGTAGTAATTAAGGGTTTACTAAATTTCTATTCTGATATTGTTGGAAGAGTTGCCAACAGCTTTTTGAAGGCTCTTCCTGGAATATAAAGAAAATACACAGCTGCTTTAAAATGTATTTTTCTAAGTTTAAGAAGAGAGAATCTGAGATATTCTTTTCCATTGTACATTTCTATGAAGTCCTAATTTTTATACATCTATTTTTGTTAGGAGAACATTTTTTAAAAACGAAGAAGGAAGAAAGTAACTATTCATTGAAAGGAGCAGTAAACTACTAGTCATGGCATTTATAATTTATGCTCTGACTTGGAATGTATGCTTGCTATTTACAAAAATCAAAGGAAATCTTGAAAAAGAAAAGAATATATGGGATGTTAATGTAATTGGTCAGATAAATAAGAAAAAATGTACAAAATTCCTCTGCTAACTTAAACAGAAAATCTTTTGAGACTGTTAAAGATGTTGGTGTATCTGTTATTCATATGAGGTTTAGTATTTGCCCTCTTTTACCTCTCAGAATATGAACTGCCACAGAAATCACTTTGTTTCCTTTTCTCTCCTTCTCCCAGTTTTCAGTCTCCTCTACGTATAGTACGATTGTACACGGTTACACACATGCACACACCCAAAATGACTTCTCTCCAAATTAACAAACAGTGGTATTATAATTTAATCATATGAAATAATCTTGCAGTGGAACAACAGTCTTAACGTCACACTGGTCTGTACATCCAGCTGTAAGCACTATATTACAAGAAAAATATGAGTTAGGATCCAGAAGAGATAACTCAAATATAATTAAAGGAATAGAAATCTTTATCTATAAGGAAAGTCTACAAAAATCAACGTGATTGAGCCTGTGTAAGGAAAATCCACCCAGAAACATCCTAATGAACTTCAAATATTTTAAAAGTATCACAAAGAAAGATGTGACAGAATATTCTACATACTGGGGAGAGAAAAGTTGTCACAGTTTTAATTTTAGCAAAGGAGATCTAGGTCTGATAGTAGGAAAAAACCTTTTTAATGATAGGAATTATTAAGCACTGGAATATTTAAGGATGGCAGGGGAATTCCTGTAATTTGGATTTTTAAAGGATGAGATGGAAAGCTATCAGATTATAGTGGGTTAGTATTACTCTGCCCTGGAGCCATGGAGACAGAAAATGGTTATAGGTATTTTTTTCTGCATTCATGTGAACTCTGTGAATCTATGTTACTGCCTCTGTGACTTTGCGGGCATTGGTCATCATGAAGATGTTCATTAACAAAATCAAACCACAGGGTATTAAACTATTTCCACTGCCAATGTGTTTTTTAGAGACAACTAAACAAGAATGTTTTCTTGTATGAATCTCTTCAGGCAGTGATAGAAAGATAAGGACATTGTAGACAGTAACAGTACAGCAATTTTCTTAGGTTTCTGAAAAGACAGAAGGTCAGAATGTATGTTTTTCTTGTCTAGATACCATTCATCAGACAGTAGCTGTACAAAAGATGATCTACTCTTAGACATGATAAGACATGAGGTTGAAAATAATCTTCGTGGGTTTTTGTTTCTCTTTCTTCTCTATAGAAACAACTGGACATTTTGGTGGTAAGTGTAGAAAAGCAGCAGATTTATGCAGTGTAGATCATCTTTTGGGAGATCATTGAAGGTCTTCATTAGAAAAGGAAAGGTCATCAAGATTTGAGACTATTCGGAAATATTGAAGTTAGAATCATCAGCATTGCTTTTTATGAGGTACATAATTTTGAGCTGTTGCTGAGAAAGTTTGGTATTTGGGCTTTTGACCAAGAACTCTATCGTAACTTAATAAAGATATACAGTGTTGGAATTTAATTCTGAAAGTTATTAAACAACTAGAGGGTGCTGCTGACCACTCAGCAATGACAGGAGACATAGAACTTAATTCACTTACTGTGAATAATTCATCATAGGAACAATATTACATCTATATTTAAAAGGCAAAATAGATTTCCATGTACAACATACAGAATTAAAAAATCTAAATCTCAAACATTTATTTGGATTTAAAAAACTATAGAGATATGAATAATATCTATTAATTTCCAATTTAATGCACTGTCTTTTAATGGAGTTGTAAATACCTCATGATCTCAAGCTCAGCTGTGACAGACAAACTCCCTTTCCATGTTGAGATACACGATCACTGTTCCTTCCTCTCTACAGGTCAAGACCAAATGTGACAGCATTTTTGCAATTTTTCTTTTTTTTCAGATGTTGAAGTGGGACTCATCTCACTTAATCTCAGTTGTCTATAAAGAAATTTCCTAATATCAATAGTGAGCTAATCAATACAATCAATGGAGTCTAGAGAGAATCAACAGACCTACTACCTGGGGCTTGATTCTGTTGCCTTATCACAGACAGTGGTACCAGTCGAGATATCTTTGGAGTGTCCCAGCTGGCCTCCCAGTACAAATCCAGACAGGCAAAGGTGTTCTCCACGTTTTGTGTCATGGCTGTCACCTCATAGATGTCCACTTTATCTTCAGTGGTCTAAATATAAGTTACAGCACTGGGTGTTTAGTTTAAGAGGAGATAAACTGACCTGTGGAGTCCACTGACCAGATCCCCACTGCCAGCTTAGACATTTATATCCTATGTCCTATGTAGACAACTCTACTGTTGGAACACAAAGACGTGAAATTCTTTTTGCATGTTGCATATTAATTCTAAAATCACAATGGTGGGGAACAGTTCTCCTGGAAGTTTTTTTATTTTAGTTTTTTTTTTTCTTGTAAAGGTCAATACAGGCTAAACTTGTCAACCTCCTGGGCACAATAAAAATCCCTTGATGGAGTCTTTCGCCTTAGGGAAGAAGCAGGGCATTTGGCAAGGGATATATTGCATTGTGCAGCTGAGTCTCTTTCAATTTAGTTTTAGATCAGTCAGCCATCACTCATTGCTCTTAATAATTTACATGTGTATCCAGAGAGATGGTGATGAACATAATGTAAAGGGAAAAATGAAAGAATAATTAAGCTAAATAAAGAAAGAACCGAATGAATGAGGTTTTCATACTGAAAATGGTCTATTGAGGATTTCATATGTTATAATGGAAAAATCAGATACGATGTTACAATTTTCTTACGTTGTTAAAACAAAATGTTCCTTCTCTAGTGATGTAAAATAATCCAAGAATACACAAAACTGAACTCCACATGTGAACTTTTTTAATTCTTGTTTAGATTAAATAAGAGAAAATGTTTCCTTGGATGAGCCAATAGCATGTTACAAGGACTATGACAGTGAGCGTCACAAAGATTATTTGAAACAGTGTTGGTTGCTTTGAGCAATGTAGAATATGCTACCTCAAAAAAAAAAAAAAAAAAAAAAAGTGTACCAGTGAATCATGGTAAATAATCCCTCTTTCACATAAATATAATTCACTCAGGACTCAAGAGTATAGCAAACAGCTGAGTAACATTAACTTTCTGTATCTTAAGTAGCCCTGTCGAAATTCAACACATATGTATCTGAATAGCTGTTTAAAGTTGAAAAAAATGGGAATAAAACAAAGGTAAAGCAAAAATAGGAAATGAGAGATTCTAAGGTAAGAAACAGGAATCTTATGTGTTTTGAATCAGTTCATGTATGTCATCATGGTTCGTTAAAATTATAAGCAGATGTATCTTCATATGAACATAGTTTTCTTTAAGGAAAAAATAATTAATTTGTTGTGTGTCAGTTCATATTATTAAAGCTTGATTGTTGCAGGTTCAAACTATTTAATTGTATCTCTTGACCGATTATTATCATGCTATTGCTCACCCTATGGACTTCATTATCTATGATCTAGTTTTTTGCCCTTTGTCATTCCACAGCTTCTTTTCTGAACAATTCTTACGTATTCCTCTTATTTTCGTGCCCAGTTTATTGATATCTATATTTTTTCCCACTCTTGCATATGTAAGATGAGAAACTGAAGAAAGAAATAGAAGTATATGAAAGTTTCTATGCCTCAAGAGAAGAATCAAAGTACATAGATATGCAGATAGGCATAAAGACGTGTAGATGGACACATGTACACACACACAGACACATATGATTGTTGTACAGAAATAAAAATACATATATTACAAGAAATTTTCCTCAAATTAATCTCAGTGTCATAGAGTATTTTGAAATGTTACATTGGTGATATGGGAAAACTTCACCTCAACAGTAAGGGAAGAGTCATCTTCCTCTAATTTCTTGTCCGTCTTCTGGAAACAATTATTTTCAGCATGCACAGATACTAACGGAAGTCAAACATCAAACTATAGGTCATGTTGCACAAGATAGGAAGATAACGTGCATACATTCTGATCTTAATTATTAGCATCGTACATTAGAACCATCTCATATAATTTTATCGTGCTGGTAGAGTCAGGAAAGGGAGAGAACAAACAAAAGGAATGGTTCAATACTCTGTAGACTTCTCATACAACAATGCGTATTTATACATACTATATATGCATGCACAATCACAGCTTTTGAATTTATTTCAAACTGTATCTTAGGGGATTAGTGATGCTCAGAGTTTTTATAGATTTATGATTCACATATATTAAAATAGTCAGAAGAGGCCTAAAATTTGGGGACTCACAAACGCAGTAACCATTACCCCAATTTGATGCAGTTATTTTTTAAAAAAAAAAATTATTATGTACATCTATCATGTGCAGTTTTATCCCGTCTTCAATCCCAGCTGTTTTGCATTAAGCAAGATTATATGAAGTGAAACTACACCTAGAGTTTCTTGAAAATTAAAATGATACACACTGTATGCTACAGATTTTGACTGAATACTGTCAAAGATTTAATCTACTGAAATCATAGTTGTGGATACATTAAAAATGGAAAATATTTTATACCATAATATAACAGGAATGCATACATGTTTTGTACCACATTTTGACTTTAAATGACTAGTAGAGTATGTGATAAAGTCTCAAAATGAAGTAACAATTTTCAAAAATATATGTTATCTAAAGGATCAGGTAGCACAGGACAGCCAAGGCTGAAATGTCTTCACTGCTGACATTGGACAGCAAGACAATGTCTTGGAAATACTCCTGAAGTATGTGTCTACAGCAATTTTCTGTGATATGTGTGGGTTATGAGGTAATTACATCAGGTGAGGTAATGTCTAGAATACAATTCTCTCATTTCTGGGCTGAACACCTGCCTCACTGAGCTGCTATATGGTACAATATGTAGGTATCACACAGTAAGCCTTCTAAGCCTCCTCAGGGGCCAGGAGGACAGGCAATTATTGTTCATCCAACACTGGGTTTCGATAGCTCCCCAGCTACTCAAGAGAGCTTCTCAATGAACTCAAAGGATAAAGGAAGATCCCTACATTGAATATAAATACTTTTGCAATTAGATAGTCCTAGAGAGTAGGCACATGATTTGCTGATTTTTGGTACTTGAGAGCTTAAATCCCATTTTAAGCATAAGTAAGGTGTGTTGCATTCCATGAAAATTTAGAAGTACACAAATCTAGGTAGTACACAATTTCAGAATTGAAATAAGACATCCCATTCCACCTGCTCCCTTTCTCAATTACCTATTCATACCCTGTGAGATGTTTTGTTCTGTTCTGTTTTGTTCTGTTCCGTTCTGTTCTGCAGAAAGACATGTTTATTCACTGCAAAAGGATACTGAAGGACAAGCAGGTCTTATGGTAGGGAATAAACATCAAGTGCGGTAGACAAATGTTCTACGCTATCATTATCAGCTCATTAAAGTTTGATGTGAAAGTATTTTCTGAGAACACAGATTATACTACAGACAAAACTAAGAATAATCAAATTAGAATTAAGGCAGAGATAAACCATTTAAACTTGTTTGTATGCCTGTCATACATAAGCAGACAAGTTTCCATTGCTTTAAAAAAAAAAAAAGGAATAGATGAATAGATGAGAACTTTCTCTCTGGCTTAAATAAACGACTTGCTGTGGGCTGTTGTGCTATAGGCTGTGCATATACATAGTCTGTTGGGAAGTCATTAGAGCAGTTTTTGGCTCATTTCCTGCACAAAGTTTTCAGAATTTCCCCACTACATTGGTATTTTCTGGAACTTCTTTGTTCATTTTTCATTGCAACTTGGATTTGGTTCTTTGATTTCATAAGGCCTCCATAAGGTCTCCTCAGAGTCTTCTCTAGACAAAACGTCAGCTTTGATTCGTTTCTACAATAACTTTAAATGAGTGAGAAGGTTTTCTCTTAGCATTCAATATTTGTAGCTGAAGAAAAAAATATTAATATCACAAAGAAGGCTGTAGCAATCTCCACTTTTTAGAACATAATTATACCTTTATAGTGCAGAGATAGAGGTAGTATTAAGAATGAGACACCAGGTTAATTTGTCTGAAGAGGGCTCAGTTAGCCTAAATCTAGAGCAGAACAACATGTTTAGGTTATAATGGGACACGTTTCGTAACCTCTATCTAAATTGTCCCCAAGTATAGTGCTTTTCTTGCCTCCTACCCTCTGAGGAGAATAATGCCTTGTCCAAAACGCCTATAGGATAATCTTCATTTTTAAACTATAGGAGAATGATGGGCTAGTCTTTGCAAAAGGGAACAGAAGAGTATTTCTACTTCCCCTCAGGCAAATTCACAATACCTTTTACTCTTTTTTTATATCTCTACCTGGAGTTGAATTGCCTCCACTTATAGGTCAGCCTTTGCTATCCTTCAGAGCAGTTCACCTTTCTCATGAGGACTACATCTGACTTTGAGTAGCTCATCTAATCTACAGCCTAATTTAAGTCTAGCAGTTAGACTCATGTCATCCTCAGTCTCACCTGGAGCTGAGCATCTTCATGGACTCCATCACTATCTCAGATCTTTACATGTTTATAAAATAAGTCAAATACTAAGTCTTGCAGACCAGACACATGAATAAAAACATAGTCTTGGGGTATAGGCCTGAAGGAAAACAAGATGCTGGATTTCTCGCGTCTTTGTTCAGTTTGAGTGAAATGGGGAAACCTTGGGAAAGAAAACAATGTAGAACATCAGAACCTTCAGAAAGACAGAAATTGAATACAGGGAGATAGACACTCTAGAATCTACACTACATAACATCTCACATGCTGAGACTGAAAGTACAATAAGAACTATTAGTAGGTCTTCACTTTCCAGGAGAAAAATAATCCTGAAACATCCTCCCATTTAATCTTCCTAAGATTTTTTTTCATCATTCAAGATCTGCTGAAAGTCTCTAACTAGTTTTGAGGAAATATCTCATATTTTATATTTTTAACATTATGTCAAATGGACAAGAAATTTTGTATATGCTTATTAATGTCTTGGACATTGAATAACACCAGACCAAGAAATAAATTATTGCTAGCAGAATTATTGACATATTGCTTCAGGAAATACTTATTTTTCTGTCAGTCATTCAACATACCATCAGCCAATATCTCAAAGATTTCTCTGTAATTATTAGGGAGGCTAAAATCACCAGTAATCACAATCTTACCTGTCTCTCTGATCATATAGTAGTTCATTCTCCTACCTTTCCTGTCATGTTGGTCTCTTGCAGTCCCCTGCTATTAGGCCTTAAAACACTACATATGAGCTCAATCCAATCGATTCTCCAGAGTAACAGTTCTTTTGTGTGTTTCCTTGACAGATAAGGGCAAATCTTCTATTTCAGGTCTTTGAAACATCCTATAATCATGCATCCAGCATTAAGCCTCATTTTCAGGGGAGGAGGGGGAAGAAAAAAAGACAAAGAAAGTAGCCCAGGTCCTTGCTGAACCATCATTGTCATTCATCTGCATGTAAATTTCTAATTGTAAATTGTTAACAAAATGTTACTGTGTTTACACCTGCACTTCTACATTTTATCTTGCCCTACACCATGTATTTTCAGCCTGGTTCCCTGAGATTATATAATCCCAGAACATGTGATATATTCGTGCTTACGTGTGCTTGTCTGCATGTCTGAATGTTTATATGATTGTCTATCTGTTCTTTAAATTTTTTTGAGCCAACTTGCTAATTTCAAAGTGAATTCAACGATGATGAAGTTATCTCAAAGATATTCATATTCATTAGATTTCATGAAATTATGAAGTGGTAGAGAGATACCCTTTATAATTCCGCTACTCAAAGCTGAATAAGTTTAATCTACTAAATAGCAAAGGCTCTACAAGGGGGAGATACCATGGAAATCTGCACTAAGACTGCATAACTTCTGCTGTCCATCTATAGTGCTCCTGTGTTGATCATCGTATTTTTTCTCCTTTTCATTATCAGATTTCACTCTCTTTCCTTCTTCCCTTAATTTATTTGCTCTCAGTTTCTTGCTAGAGGTAGATACAAAAAATATACTAAAGAAGGTTTAACTTTAAAGGTTAAATATATTTTATCAAGGAGTCCTTTCAAAAAACGAAATACATTTGCCTTTTTTCTACCATCATTTTTGGTAGCTTTTTCTAAGAAGGACACATCAGTCCTTTCTGATGCTGACAGCTTTCAAGCTGCGTGGAAGCAGTGTAATGTATTTGCTGGGGGAGGGCATAGCAAAGCACTGCCAATCACTGTAAACTTTGCTCGGTTATGTACTTCAGATATTGACAGAAAGCAATAATCTAGCAGAGGTGTGATGTGTAAGATGATGTCATTTTTGCTGTATTTGGATTGTAGTACTTGATCTTCTCCTAATGCATATGAGATCTATGGATGGAAAAGACATTATAAATTCCAGAAATATGTTGTCTCCTGTATTCCTTTGACACATCCCACATTTAATTCCATATTGTAACATGCTATGCTCAGCACAGTACACTGCTGTGATTTCCCCCTTGAAGGTGTTACTCAGGGCTTTGCTGGCTCCCCAAGCATTCTCCGAAGGCCTTTGAAGACAGGTGAAATGACAGTGGGCATGTGTTGACCTGACATAGTGCTGGATGAAACAATTTGGTTCTGACAGCAATATAGCAAGATTCACAAAGTGCTGTCTATGACCAGATACCCTATTCCTCAGTTATTGCTTCTACGTCTTGCTATGATGTACCACTTGGGATAACTCGTTTAGGTTAGCTTTACATAGGGCACATCTATCTACATCTATCTGCCTACACATTCTTGGACTCCTTTCAGGGAATTCGTTCACATAGTTTGTAAAGGGCTTGGAAGTCAACCTCAGGATACTGCATGGAATTTATATGTACAGACAGACACGATAGCAACACAGGCAGGAGAGGATGCCTAGTTTAGAGCTTCTGCAGATTCATGTTAAGTTCTAAGTTTGCAGATAAAGCACAGTTGAACCTTTAAGTTGCCACGTCTTTCTTTACTTTTGATGTTATGTTATCATACAAAGTATCTGGCAAAAGCACATGATTTAATCTGTACAGTAGCTGAGCATTTTGACTGCCCTTATCATCTTTACATCCAACACCTTCAGGAGAAATGGCTTACCTTTGCTGAAGTAAAAATGGAACCTTTCATCTCTTAAAAGTTATTAAATGTTAGATTATAAAATATAACCAGAAAACTGAAATCATCTTTCTGAAGTGATTCCTTTTCCCATTGTTACTAGAAAAATAATCAATGTACAGCCTGAACCTGGTATTGTTCTGCCAGTATTGGACAAATCCAGAAAGCCCAGAACTACATACCAATTAAATATTAAAAGTAATACTGTACTTCACTGTCATTATATTTAATTTTGTAAAGTATTTTTCAGACAAACTAAAAGTCCTGAAAGGCTTTTGGAAGCTGTAATGTACACCTTATACATTCAAATAACAGCAGTTGAAAAGAGAGTGCTAAAGGGCAAGAGATAATCAGTGAAGAAGAAATGTTTTCAGATGTCGTTTGCAAATGGATGGAAAAGCAGAGTGTGAAGCAAAGAATGTTGGAAGCAATTAACTGTAGTGACAAAATTGTGGAAACGTGGGCACTGTGTAAACAAAAAGGGAGGACTCAATAGGTTGCTAAAGCACTGTGATGTCTGTAAAGCGTTAGACTGAGGTCTGCTCGCTTTTATCCTTCAGTAGTACTGGAAATGTGTAAGTATTTTTCTTGGAAACATATCTGTCATCTAAACGGTAAATGTTTTTTATATCAATATTTTTAGTAAGATATTTTCACAAAAATCTTGGTTTTTTGCTTACACTATAACATGCTTATTGGAAGTTTTCCTTACAAAAACAAAGATGAAAAAGAAAAGATGATATTTACAGAAATTCCTGTTTCTGTTAAACATATTTTTTTCTGACTGAGTTTACAATAATGTAATAAAAAAATTTCCACACACTGCGAAATTTATGAAGCCTAGGACAAGATTCATCTCTCCTAATTTAGGAATTTATTTCAGAGATGCTGACATCTGAGCTCTCCACCCAGGAGTCCTTCTACAGTCACTGAAGATAAACTGACAATTTTTCACCAGTTCATCTCTCTTTCTCTCCCGACATACAAACGAGGTTAGATAACTGGTGCCCTGCAGTGATTATTTTCTCCTGTATAAAGGACTGAGGATAGTTCATTCAAACATTAGCACCTACACTGAAAACTTTTGTAGGTAGATGAGATAAAACTTCTCCTAGGCATCGCAGGTCCTGCAAAGCATAAAACTATTTCTCTGCCCTCATTATATACTACTTGAGATAACCAAATTTCTAGCTGAGCTGTCTCATAATATATCTTATGGATAGGCAGACTAGATTGAAGGCTTAACACATTTTAGGGGCTGGCAAAGAAAAAGCATGTCCTGAATGAGTTTTAGCACAGTGTTTTTAACATGGTTTTCAAGGGAAAAAAAGATTTCCTGAGTCTCATGCATAGGCTCAATTTGGGACAATAAACCTGAGATTTTAATTTTATTAGCAACTTTTCTACTGCAATATAATGTCTGATTGTTGCTGAGCTTAATTTGACATTTGTGTAATTCTGCCAACACAGTCACATTCATGTTTTAATGGCAGCATGTGTGTGAACAGATTCATTAGCAGAATCTACAGTTAGTTGTGGAATATTTACAGATAACAGATACTTCAATTTTAAGCTGTTACCTATTGCCTTGATATTGACTTTCATGGGTTCATATTTCAAGTAATAAGAGATTTTTTTAAATGTTTTTAATGATTTAAATTGCGCTTGTTTTCAACTTGCTTTCTTATGTTTTCATAGAGACTATAAGTGGAATATTCTTGATACCATTTCTCTCTCTCTTTCTTAAGGATTGTACGCATTTAATCCTGAAACTTCTTGAAAAGATCCTGCTATAATTGTCTTATTTTCATTAGGTATATGCTTCTAAGGAAATACTGACATTCAGAAGCTCCATCTGAAAAACCTTAACCAAACTTTAAGACTATTATTTCTGGAAAAAAGAGAATTATCTTCTTAAGGACTCACAGTTTTACTTCCCATTTCCATATAGAGAACGGCTTTGGGATCTCAGTAAAGTTGCATATAAGTATAAAATAATTTGTAATAAAACTAGGCAATGCAGCATCTATGAATCCAAGATCCCTTTTATGTCAGTTTCCACATCTTCCTGTCATTGCACACTTAAGTTTACACATTAAACAAATATTTTACAGCTACAAATCTGCAGACATGTTTTTTAATTAAATTCCACATAAATATATATCTTGTGTCATTAATTTTATGATGATTATCTCCAGGACAGTCCTTGAAACTAAAAGGAGGGTGAAATCTACGTAGCTTAAGGGTGACAAATCTCTTTGTCTGGAACATGTTAGTTTTTATTAGTGCTCCAACAGAAAATTGAAAATCAATACATGTACTTGGTGATTGCTTGGAATCAAATTTAGGACATACATACAAATTTGTTCAGTTTCCTACAATAGCATCTGATGCTTCTTCAACAGCAATATTGAAATTTATATGAGAGTTCCTTAACAAAACAGAAAGGACACATAATACAAAATAGTCATCCGCAGAGTTGTGGTGTATATTAAGTACAATTATTGCTTACTAAGTGCTTGTGATGGCCCAGGTAAGAGTTCTGCATCACAATTATAGATGCTCTAGCCAGGGTGACTTGAGGTGTTCTATGCCTTTTTTTTGTTTGTTTTATATCACTCAGTCCACATCTATACTCAGTATTCTTGAAGATGAAATTATAAGCCCTCTGTTTGGCATACAAAAAGCACATCCATAATCAATGTCAGTGAGGGTAAGAAATAGACTTAAGGCTCATCTTGCATGTATTTTGCCTCCTCTTTACCTCCTCACCAGTGGGTCATCAAATTAAAGGCATATAGGGAGGAATTAGTTAAAAGCCCAGTATTTATCCATTATCAATTCAGCATCTATAGCAGAGAAACTAGTGCCACGTGTAGGCACAATTACAACGAGACTCTCTGACTTTCCAGAAATATCAATATAGATTTTGTAATTTAATTTTTTTTTGACATTTTTATCACACTTTTTTAAAAAACACCAAAAAGTAAGAAGAGAACAATGAGTAAAATAGAAAAAAATGGAGACTGTTATGAAATAGACAGATTTTGAGGCTTGAAAGAAAAAAAACATTTTTATATAAACATGAATTAAAATGGTGTTCACTAAATGCTATGTAAGAGGAAAATAAATGATGTTAAAAATACTATTAAGTTTAAAATGCTATTATTATAACTATCAATGATTGCCTTTGTAAACTGAATTCTGTGTCTCAGTTCACTAAATGAGGCCTGGATCCCCTATCATGAAAAAATGTCCATGTGACAGTTGGTAAAGATCTTACTGATGCTCAGAGGGAAAAAATGTCAATTGAATACTTCATAATGAAACACAGTAATTTCTACCAGCTTCTCCTACAACTGATTGTATTTATGGAATTGTCAGAATATGATTGCTAATGAGAAACCAACTCAACCTTGGCAACAAAAAAATGTTCGTTTCTCTTTAGTTAACCTCTAAATGTTGTGAAATATTATATATAGATATTCATTTGTAATTAATTCAGATCATCTCCTTGCTTCTACTGTTTTGTCAGTTGTTCACAGCACGTCAACTTTATACCTATCAGGATTTTTTTAAACTATTGTGAGAATAATTAATTCACATTATCTCCTGTAAATCCATGCAGGACTGAGTAGCAACACTGTGGTTTCCTATTCAAGTCATAACCTGTATGATTTCCAAAGATACTTAAGGCAATATAGTTCTGCTCAGAGGGTTTCTTACAAGTTTGTTTCGTTTTTTAAAGCTCTTCCTATTTTCCATAGCAAAATATTGCTTTTTTATGGAACAATTTATAGCTAGTATTTTAATATGCAAACAGAGCCTTTGCTGTAGAAGTTACTTGAGTACTCAGTTTTTGAAAAGTAACTGTTTTGTAATTTGAGTTTACTGCATTTCAGAAACTAGAAGTGTGAAGCTACTGCAAAACTAACTGTGTTTCGTGTGTAGATTTCAGCCTGGAATCACTGATTTTTCAGCCAACAGGGACTTTTATCTTAAGGCTAAAACAATATTTAGAAAAAATAAATCTTTTAGGCAAGCCTATAAAGAAAACCTTATCAATATGTGAAAATAAAATGACATGTTTCTTTCTGGCTCAGACTCTATGGCAACACTTTACGGAACTGTGACATTGTTCATTCTCGCTGCTTTCCTGATTGGTTAAGGTGGGACCTGTGGCAAACCAGTGACTAACGAAACAAAACTGTAACTATATTGTGAAGGTCTCAGAACAAAAACTGTCCTGTAACACTCTTGTGAAAGTTGAAGAACAAACACGTCCTGCCAAGTGCAATGGAGGAGTCAGGAGTTAGCATCTTGTTTAAGGCAGTTCTGGGTCCGATCCCCAAGCATGGCCCTCCACTACCACCATGAGATGGGAGAAGTACGGCTGATATGGTGCACGCATGGTGCCTGATACTGGACACTCTGCCTAGCAATAACTCCTGGCCCAATTGGAGGGGACCATCATATGGCATAAAAGGCACTGCCAACTCTACAGCCCCAGTGCATGTCCCACCTATGTCCTCGACCACCCTAAAAGAAGGAAGGACCCTCAGGACATCACGAGATCTGCAGTGGTGACTTTACTTTTTTTTCTCTCTCTCCTGTTCTCTCTCTCTCCTTTCTTTTAATAAATAAAACCACACCCTTGCTTGACCAATACCATGACTTTGTTCCTAGTCTTAATCCAGAGCGATTGGGATTGACATAACAAACTGCAAGTTGCTTCAGCTAGCAACATCATAGCAAAACTGCCTGTATTTATTGTGTGACACAGCTCATGCTGCTTACACACTGTTATTTCTATGCTACATAATAGGGTCAGTCCAGGTATCAGATAATATCAAAGTCTAAAAGGTTCTCTAGTATTATGCTGACTGCTGGCCTCCACATCATAGCACTGTGTAAGGCTATCATTTCAACCAATGGCAGAGACCTTAAGAGGATGGTTGCAACAACAGAACATTATCATTCTCATCCAAAAATCTGCTCTTGCTGTTGTACATCTATTGATTTGCTGAGTTTGTTCCAATTTCATTGCATAAATGCAGAAATTTTGAGACTGAGGGCATTACAGTCATTTATCTGAGAGACATGGAGATAATCTCTTAAAACTGAACAATGAAAAGGAGAAAAAAGTTGAAAAGGATATTCAAATGTTCTAATTTTAAAATACCCCAGTCAATTCAATGTATGTTTTTTTGCTGTCCGCACATTATTCACTGGATATTTTTTTTCATTGTTTTTAATGTTAATATCAATTTTTAAAGAGCAAGCTTAAAATATAAGTTTGCATGTTCAAATTTTCTATAGATTTTGTTTATTTGTATAGGGTTCGAAAAAACAGACTAATAATTAACTGAATTGTGATGGTGTGCTGCAACTAGAAGTTACAATGGTAGCCAAAAAGAACATAGGCCAGTGAGATAGAAGTCTTTTCAGTACTTAATATAATTTTCTGTCCTTGTTTTTATTACTTCATCAGCAGCTTAATGTTTTTGAATATCCATAGAAATTTATTGAATAAATAATAATGGGCCAAACTGAAAGTTAATTTGAAGTATTAAGATGGGTAAAAAATCCCCATCAAAACAAAACAAAACAAAACAAAACAAGCAACAGCAACTAAAAAAAGCTTTTTTGAAACAAAGAGCTTCCTCTCACAGGTGGGTGCAATTGTAATATTAATGAGTCTTGGGAATTGATGATTTTAGAATTCCTGCCCTCTCAGCTTTGATCCATTAGTGGGTATAGATTCAGTGGGAGTGAGCACAATTGGGCAAAGGATGCCTAAGTGGAAAATTGATCCTGGTAAGTGCTAACTTACTTGCTTGACACATTAATGTTTCCTGTTTTAGTGCTTTGAACTTTTGCTCTGTGATAATGTAAGTTCAAGTCCCACTTGGGATGTTGAACTTTCAGTAAAGACTTAGAGTGAGCATGGGGGATCTGTCATTCCTTTACAATTTAATTAAAAGGATAAGTTGAAACTAATGGAGAAAATATAATGCAATTACCATCATCATCATCATCTAGTTCTGCAGTTGGGAAATAAACCTTTTTTGTCACTTAGTCAAGGGAATGGTTGACTGGGGAGTTAAACCAGACACTGACAAGTACTGAAATGTGCTATAACCAAACTGAGCTTTTTCGTCATTGTCTCTCTTTTTGCCCAACCTATGGGAATCAAAAGACAAATAAGATTAAATTAAAAATCCAGTGACTTTGAAATGAGTTTTCACCTCAAGCACTTTTTAATCAGACGTAATATAAATAAAAAGAAATAAATTGATAGTTTCAGGAATGCCTTAAAGACTAATTAAATGGTTCACAGAGAACTCTTGAGAGATGGGCAATTAAGTAATTTCCCAAATACATAATTTGGAAAAGTTGGGTAGAGAGATAAACTAGGAAAAGACATCTAGGGAGTCAAAGTTAATGATAATGTGAAACTTCCCCAGGTTCTGTCCTGTGCTTAGATCAGTTGATTATGACTGAATCTATAAAAAACTGCATTCACCCACATTATTAAGCAAGGCTTTTACAAGGAGAAAAGTAATACTTTTCACAAGATTCAAGCATTTCTTCCCTTAAGATCCATTCTTAATCTCAGTATAACTCAAATTTTAGCCCTTTAGTAGCAGAAAGTTACAAATTATTTCATAAGATTGATTTAAAGTTTAATTTTTCAGTTGCTAAGAAAAGCACAAAAAATCTCCAAGCTAGAGATTGCTGGCTTATTTTGCAGGCTTCACAGATGAGCCTTTGAACTTTTCAATGTTTATCCAAGCTGAACATAAGGTTTTTCCATACCTCATAGACATGCTACTGCATGAAAGAGGACATAAATTTTGAACCTATGGGTCATTGGTAGCCATTTTTTTTTTATTATTATTATTCATAAAATGTTCAGTGCTGAATGATTACAACTTAGTAATGTAAGTACTGGTACTTACATCGATCATCTTCCTGGAAGAATGACTAGGGCAAATGAAAAAAATGTATATGTGATGACCTCTGGCACTTTGATATCAATGCCACAGCTACAGATGTCTGGAGACCACAAAATATGTCTCCACTGAACAGATTTTAGTGTATCAGAAATCTGGAAAGATAAATAAGATCCTCAATGATCTGAAGATTTATCCTCATTTTTGATGCCGCGTTTCTTCTGAAATATCTTTCAGCAGACAGATATAACTGTTCACATACTGTTCTCAACAACTACTTTCCTTACACCAAGTTCAAGAACTCAGACACACGTTCTAACTAGATTTCTTTCACATTTTTAACTTCTTTCCAGAGTTCTTTCATCTGAGAATATTCATTTGACTCCCATTGCTACAGAAATTGGTGGATAGTGTAGGCAAAGATGACAAATTAGTTTGGTCCCAGGAGAATTGTCTGGGTAAAATGATAATGAGAGGAAAACAAATGAAACAAACAAACAAACAAACCCTTCCTTCTTCCCTTTCTTTAAAAGATTAATCCTGAGACAGCATGAGTTCAGTCATGCTGCTGATAGGGAGGAAAGACTGGAAGGATATGTTCTGGGACTAACTTGCAACTCTTGTCTCTTTGGTCAGGATAGCAACTTGGCATTGCTTGATTTTTAGCCCATGTGATGTCCCACCAAATTCAATGAGAAAGGGAGTGCAATCACATGGACCACTGCCTCAACACTAAAGGTGGCTTCCTGTTACCACCCAAGAACTCTTTTGAGACATTGCCTCTGCAACATACACAGATACTAAGAATTACCGCCCAATTTGGCCAGCTCAGCTGTTTATCTCACTTTCATTATCAATGAGTTGTTTTTTTCATTTGTTTTATCTTTTTGGGTTTTTTTGGGGAGTGAACAAGGAAGGCAACAAAAGACAGTCAACTCTAATTTTTCAGATAATCTATTAAAGAGACAACACTAAATGTTTAGTCCACAATTGCTCAGTACAACAATTTGTGTATGATACAAAATAAGTTGCTATTTCTATTTTTTTGCTAATCTTTGCTAAGATTGGCTGTACATCTAATGCTAAGCATACAGGTATATATATTTCCAACCAAAATCCTCTTGTGATCCTTATAGTGATGTTTAAGTAAAGCTAGATATCTACTTAGAATATCTATTTAGTTTTAGAACATCTCAGAGAATAACTGAGCCCACAGTGCTGTGGTTCACGGTCAGATATATCTTTTTATTCTTCCTTTTCAATCAACAACTGAACACAGTTCCTTGCTAAAGTCTGCCTATTTAAATGAAACAAAATAATTAAATAATAGAAAATAATCTAGGTGCCTTCTGTCTTCCAGTCTCAACCAGTATTTGTTCAAATTATCTTACAGAAAGGCCAAATGCAGAAAAAAATAATTCTTGGTATCTGATAAGTAAGTAGGATTTATTTACACAAATTTGTTTAATTCTGATCTCCTGCTTGTCTACTAGTTCATCTGCTCTATTTCACTCATTTCATGCAGCAGAGGGTTTTTCAATTATAAATCCAGGCAGCACAGTATATTTGAGCATTCTGCCAGCTTGATTTGTTTTTATGTCTGCAATGAATTTTAAACTCTCTCCTCAAAAGTCATCATGTACAATTTGAAAACTGAACATTTCTGTTGCTTTTTGGTGGGATTACAAATGACTGGATAAATGTGAAAAATCTGAAGATAGCTACATCAACCCTGCAGAAGCCAGTGATTAATTCTGATAGACTGAGAAGAATATGAAGTTCCTTCTCATGTTCTTTATTTTACTCTCTATTCTGCGTAGCCTTCTCTTTCTTTTTTATTTATTCCACTTCATTTAATAGTCATTGCTTGTACGATACAATGAATATGACGTTTACTGTTTGTAGGATTATGGGAAAAGATGAGCAACAATTGGTTTAAATAGTTACAGATTATGAGCTTGATGATTGCAGTTACGGGAAACTAGGCTACAGGGGTCTCCTTTGGCAGCAAAATCACCCATAGTAAAGAATGGTGGAAAGTGTCTACAACTTCGGGCAAATGGCCCTCACACAGAGTGAAAGTACACAAAGCTGAGAAAGTGATAGCATTAGGGCTGAGAAATCTCTCATGGTGGAGAGCAGAATGAAAGTCTCCATGAAAATTGAAATATTTCCGTGTCACTTCTCTCACCTTGAGATGCAAGAGGAAATGTAAGGTGAATGTGTGCATCTGTGTGATTCTACACATGTATATTAAAATAACAATAATAATTCCTTGCACCCGTGAGGATTACTTAAGCTCTAGCGCTGTATTTACAATATATATCAAAAAGTAATCAAAGAACTAAAGCAAAAATCTTAAAGCCAAATGATAAGAAGCACAACATATAAGCAATGACTATACTTAGTATTTCAGCTTCCTGTGTAATTCTTTATAATATCTTCTAAGAATATAGTCTCCCCAAATGTTAAAGATCACATGAGATGTATGCAGCATTTGACTAATGAGCTTTATATAAAGTGAAGGCTAGAAGTGTGAAATACTACAGAACGTTCGGGGTGGTCTCACTCGTTAAATTCCAGATGTGAAACGACAATCTGACAAAGTACCTGTGTTTCCTATGCCAGAAAAATAGGATGTGCTTTCCTTGCTAGACCTGTTAAATATATTGACAACATTAAGCAGTAAAAAACACACTACTGGTTTGAAAGCTGGTACATTCCCAGGACATTCATTAGTAAGTGACTATCAAACTGAATGGCAGGCTGAGTCTTTAAGAAATCAGAGATTACCAAACGGTCGATACTTACCGACTGTAAAGTGAATAGGTAAGAGCTTTGAGAAATCATGTAATTAACCTGAAATTCTCTCTTGTCAATAGAAAGTATTCATGGTGACAAGATACTTTGCTACATGCTAATGTTGTCATAGTTGAAGCATTGGTCAAAAATAAATAATTTCTTTTTTACTGTGAGAGAGAGAACGGTGGTCTACTTAAACTCATATATCTTTGAGGGTGTTTTACTGCATGCCTCCTAAAACTACTGACATCTTTGCAATCTGTGTCACTCCTCAAACTTTTCAGTCTATTGAACTCTAAAGGTTTTATTTCACTTTTGAATCAAGCCACTACTTCAGCCTGTAGAGGAGTCATCAGAATGATTCTTACTGTAACTGTGCAAAGTTTGCTGGCTCTTTGATGGACTGACAATGATCTTTGACAATGAACTTTGCTCATGTTACGATCTCCTTTCCTGCAGCTTGCCAGCACCCCCTCACATTTCTTGCTAGCTGCTCCACTTAAAGTGGCAGTCATGGGGTAAAGGTGATGAAAAACAATCTTCTTTGGGTTGGAAGGAGAAAAAGGCAGGAATTTGAGACTGGCAGGCTCTTCAATGTCCAGAATCCTCCATGAGGATCACAAAGAAGCATTCTCTCTCCTCCTATAGCAAGATTGGCTGGGATGTTGGTTGTGAAGGCTATGGAGTATTGTACATCAAAGTGGGTTAACACTTTCCAATTGCTACATCACTGGCATCCTCCAGCTAAGCCAGGAAAAAAGGTATTGCAGGCACATGACAACTGTGAGTATATGCCACTCTGCAGAAAAAGGACAGAAAGGCATCTTTCAAATTCTGAAAATCCCTGGATTGTTAAGGGATCCTAGGTAGTTTATCTAATGATACTTGATGACTAATTTTTAAGTAAAGATACATGACTGGAATCTTGCTGTTACTGAATGAGCAAACTCAGATCAAGAGAGCATGATGTGAGTTCAATCCTGTTTCAACAGACTCCTGTTTGCATATAGGACTTTCATTTGCCTTTAGAGGAGATGAAAGGAATGTTTTAAGTCTGTCAGAGGAAGAAAAAATCTTTCAGTGAATGTGCAAATGAAAGCATAGATGCATCCAGATAGCAAGAGATAAGTGACCTTGTCACTCTCATGTTTTTTGTATTTTTTCTTCTTTTTCCCACCAATAAAATACTTTTCAAATATATTCAGAACAGTAGCACTTATCCAATAAGAAAAGACAGAAATCTACCTGCAAAAACAACTGTAAGACATGTAATATACTGCTGAAGTAACCACTGTTGATGCTCAGCTGAACATGAGCCAACGGAATCCTGGCCTGCATCAGAAATAGTGTGGCCAGCAGGGACAGAGAGGTGACCATCCCCCTGCACACAGCTCTGGTGAGGCCACATCCTGAGTACTGTGTTCACCTTTGGGACCCTCACTACAAGAAAGACATTGAGGCCCTGGCACATGTCCAGAGGAGGGCAACAAAACTGGCGAGGGGTCTGGAGCACAGCCTTATGAGGAGCGGCTGAGGGAGCTGGAATTGTTTAGTTTGGAGAAGATGAGATTGAGGGGAGACCTTATTGCACTCTACAACTACTGGAAAGGAGGTTGTGGTGTGGTGGGGGCAGGCCTCTTCTCCCAGGTAGCTAGCAATAGGACTAGAGGAAATGGCCTCAAGTTGCACCAGGGAAGGCTCAGGTTAGATATTAGGAAAAACTTCTTCTCTGAGAGAGTGATCAGGTACTGGAACAGGCTTCACAAGGAGATGGTTGAGTCACTGTCCCTGGAGGTGTTCAAGGTACATCTGGATGTGGAACTGAGGGACATGGTTTAGTGGGTAATCTTGGTGGTCGGAGGACGGTTGGACTAGATGATCTTGGAGGTCTTTTCCAACCTTGATGATTCTATGATTCTATGATTAGATTTGTCTTGTATTTGACTATTTAACTGATATTTCACTATGATGTTGAGCTGTAGTTCATGACAAGCTTCATCTGACAAACGAGATGTGTAAGTCTGCACAGGAACAAATTGTGCTCAACACCTTTTACAATTAAGAGAGAGAAAAAGGCACTTGAAGGGCATGACTCAATTTATCCAAAACAGTTGAGTTGACCTATTTCTGTCAGTGACTCTGAACAGAGGCTAGCTCAGCTGAAGATATCCACACTGGTGACATAGAATGTCAGAATCATAGGATATCCTGAGTTGGAAGAGACCAACAAAGATCATTGTGTCAAATAGCTGGCTCCACACAGTACTACCTAAAAATTAAACCGTATGTCTGAAAGCGTCTGACATTTATAAGTAACTGTGAGCCATTCCACAACTACCTTTTAGCAGCCAAAATGTGGCCTGCAGAAAAGGCTTAAAAATAATTTTGAGTTTCCCCAAATGGTGAAATTAAGATCTGAAATATTGGATCAGATCAATCGTCCATCTGGTCTCAAAGTCTTCTCTAGGAACATGATCATTTTATTGTATCTTGTGCATATTTGTTAGTTTTGAAGTTAAAGAGTTTTTAAAGGTATAAAGCTGATGGATTTTCTACAACTGAAATGAATGCAATCAAGAAGACAGATGTTTTGTTCTTAATTGGAGAGTATGGATTCGTTTTCCCTATCTCTATTACTGAAAGTGCTATGAGTGGATTTTCAAGAATGGTGCTATAAAAATAAAGATTGATTGATTAATTGAAACCCTACAGCTAGGAAATGTTTTCCAGGAATACTTAGAGGAAATGCACCATGCTGCCTATGAATAGATGCAATTTACTCTGTGCACACTGAGGGCTAAATTTACAGGAATCTAATAAATTTGGTTGGGACAAGTTGTCCAGAGGAATTGTGGATGCCCCATCTTTGGAGATCGTAGAATCATAAAATCATAAAATCATAGAATGGATTAAGCTGGAAGAGATCTTAAAGATTATCCAGTTCCAATACCCCTGCTGCAGGAAGAGTTGCCAACCACCAGATCAGACTGCCCAGGAACCCATCCAGCCCGGTCTTGAACACCTCCAGGGGTGGGATATCCACAGCTTCTTCAAGCAACCTGTTCCAGTGCCTCACCACATTCTGAGCAAAGAATTTATTCTGAATATCTAACCTAAATCATCTCTCTTTCAGTTTAAAGCCACTCTCCCTTGTCCTATTACTATCAGACTGTGTAAAAAGTCAATCCCCCTCCTGCTTGTAAGTTCCTTTCAAGTCTTGGAAGGCTGCAATGAGGTCTCCCTGGAGCCTTCTCTTCTCCAAGCTAAACAATCCTAACTCTCTCAACCGTTCTTCATAGCAGAGGTGCTTCAACCCTCATAATCTTTATGGCTTCCTCTGGACCTGTTTGAACAGCACTGCATCCTTCCTGTACTGCAGCAAATTCAATAAAAACCAGATCTTCTAAAGTGAAAATTTCTGTCAACATTCATCATATACTGCAAGAGAGGTAAACTCAGGGAGGTGCTCAAGGCCAGGTTGGATGGGGCCCTGGGCAGCCTGATCTAGTACCTATATGGGAGATTAGATTAAATGTCAGCAGGAAATTCTTACTCACAGGGTGTTGAAGCGCTGGAATGGCTTGCTCAAAGAAGCTGTGGGTGTCTCACCCCTGGAGGTGTCCAAGGCCAGGTTGGATCAGGAAAGCCTGATCTAGTGGGTGGAAACCCTGACCACTGTAGGGAAGTTAGAACTAGATGAACTTTAAGGTAGCTTTCAATCCAAGCCATTCCATGGTTCTATGACAGTGACAGATATGATAAAATAGTGATGATTTTGCCCTGCTCATTCTTCCTCATTATAGTGAATGAGAAGATGAGGAACTGCAGATTGTCTCATTGAGATTCTTTAATTATGCTTTTCAGATGCTTATTTCTATAGGAAACATGAATATACATGTAAAATACATGCAAAAGTTTATTCTAGACTGCAACAAATTCACTAAGAACCAGCTCTTCTATGGTGAAAATTTCTGTCAATATTCATCATACACTGCAAGAAAGGTAACCCCAGGGAGGTCTTTTTGACAAAGCTTAGTGAAAGCAATGAAAGCTTGTCCTTTAATTTTAGTGGTCTTTGAATCAGTCCATACCAGTTTTTTTTTAAAAAATGTTTGTAAACAAAACAAGAGAGAAATGTTAATGGTCATATCACATGTAAGTGGCAGATTAGGCATGAAATATTAATGAAGCAAGTAACTTCAGGAAGTTTGACTAAGAATAAAATGAAAAAAAAAAAGATAAAAATGAAATGTAAACCTCCCTGATTTGTTCTTTTACTAGTGAGGCCAAGCTACTCAGGATATTGTCCTGACATGCATATTTTGTACCCTTCCATCAATATGTTTACCTTAGTTGGCAGCTTTAGATACATTCAGTATGTTTGCATGAACTAACAGCCATTTTTACTAACTTTTTTTGTGATCAGATTTAGACCATCAATTATTTTTATGGATCATGTCAACTGGCTTCCAATGAGAAAGATTGTCCTTTTTACCGAAATGAGACAGAGAAGAGGACAACTCCTATCTCAATGACTTCATAATCATAAAGCAAAATCTGTTTTCAACATCTTTTAGGAATGTCAAAAACCTAATCTAATTTTGCTGTGATGACATTTCCAGTCTAGAACATCACCCTTCTGAAGGCTAGACACCATATTTTAATTACTAGCTTAAATTTCTTAATGATCAGTTTATACCAAGAAGTTTTTTTGTGTCAGATAGACAGTCCTTCTTTTTGCCTTACATAAACATAGTTTTGATATATTTAAAGGCTGCACTATCAAATTAGTTATCTGAATTCAATCTTATATGTGTACTGCAATGAATATAATTATTCTAAATGTTTGTAATGCATGAGGGAGTATTCATTGGTATTTCCAGTGAACAGAGGAATAAAAATATTTTTTGGTCAGATCTCATTTATTCACTGCAGAAGTAAAAGTTACATCTGTTATATCCAAACTACTGGAAAAATAAGAAAATTAACATATGAAGTCATTTTTTCTTTAGTGCCTCTATCTACAAGAAAACCTTTTCTTAGGTTTATTGATATGGGTGAATAAACATTTAAGAACTATCATTCTCTTCTGGTACAACATGATTTCATGGTTAGTTAACAACATGACAGACATTGAGAAAACAGTTACACATAGAGTCATCTAAAAAAAAGTTATGAGTCTGCTGCTCTAATATAAATACACAGTACAGTTTTCTTACTTATCTTCATAAAATACTACTTTTCTCATTTGTGTCATTGTTTCTTTTTTTGGTTGATTTCTTGCTAATGCTGCAGAAGATGAACGTGAAACACTCATGTCAGGATTTTTGTTTCCATTTTTAGGATGAAATGCGCTAACTTTCAATTGAAGTTTGTTATAATGAAGGATAGGAAAACATCCCCTGTTCCTTGTACTACTATGTGTGCAGTTCTTTGAACCATTGTATGCTCCTGTGGTAAAATGTCTTAATCTGATTATTTAAAATTACACCATTAATTAGATGTAAACAAACAAACCCATGAAATGAAAGGATGTACACCATGCCATGGTTAGACTTTCAGATTCTCCTGACAGTATGAATGTTTGAAATCTCTTGCATCTTCCCCCTCACCCCATTTAAGAGATATAGCGTAGTTCTGCTAAAGGCCAAAGCAACAAATGCTTCAGAGTACCTCATGTCTCAGGCTACGTTTATAATAAAAAAAATCTATTACTTTAAAACACAAATCAGGACTTTAAAATATCTACAAAAAATCTGATTTCCATAACACTAGAGATAACTCTTAGATGTGGCTCATTCTGAAAATGTTGCATTACTTGTTAACCAGGATTGCTTCACTGCTTCCTCTCCCATGTGTGTTTTTCATTTCATGCACCTCTAATCTCTGTTTAAGGCTAAATATTTTCTTCACAAGGCAGCCCTTTGTTTTATGTACAGTATTTAGCACATTTGAGAAACAATAATAACAAGAATAATAACAATTCTTTCTGTAAATAAGATATTGGACTTCAATTTTCCTTGTGCACACAGATCTGAAAACACAAAATGATTCAGAATTCTATTGGCAGAAAAATTCAACCATTCAAACACATCCTTTTGAATAAAGAGTAATGTTTCATCTTATTGGCAAAGTCATAAATATTCAAATTCTATTATTATGTGATCAGTGTAAAATCCATAGACACAGGCAATATGCACTGATAGCAAAAGAAAAAAAAAAAAAGCTTGTGCTTCTTCCTGACCCTTGAACAAATATATTTCTTGTGCAGGCATATTAGACTAGTTAGGAAAGATGAAATCAAACCTGAGTTTTAACCCATAGAAAATTTGATATACCGCATCAGAAAGCCTAATTCCAGGTTTAAAATCTATCATATTCTTTTGTAGCCAGACTTCAATTATATACATAAGTACGTGGATATTTTACTGTCTTTTCAGTTAGGTATTATTTTCTAATTAGAAACACATTATTGCAGAATATAGCTACCGTCTTTAAGGAATTTTTTGTTAATTTTAAATTAACTAGTGAAACGATGCTACCACTGTATTTTATTTAAGATTTTTTTATGAAGCAAATGTAAGAGCAGAAAAAATGACTTGAGGGCCATGTGCTTTATTGTTATTCAAGGTAAAACTTAGAAGCTACGAGTTAATAACTATAATTTGGAAGAAGACAGTGTAAGTTAAATGCAGATGATGTAATATCTAGGTAATTAACTTGTAATTGCAGCATAATTGCACAGTGGTTTTGCTTTGCAGTAGATTGCTAAACTGAATTTATACGCTGACTTATCAATGGATTAATTATACAAATTTTGGCATCATATTTAATTTACTCATATTTTTGTGGCAAAGTTCTTTCAAGTTATCAAATAGAGAGTGTATACACATGTATTTTAAATTTCTTCCTCAGAACAACATGATTCTATTTGTATGTTACAAATAAACTGCACGAAAAAGCTATCACAACTTCCATATGAATCCTAAAAAGCCTTACATTACACATTGTGCTTTATTTTTCATAACACACAGCTCATAAAAATATGTATCACTTGGGCTGAAAAAACTGTGAGCAAAATACAGAAGACAAGCCTAAACCTAATGAAATATAATTAAATACACTAAAAATATTAAACAAGTTATTTTAGAGAAATAATTGAATTGACACAGACGTCCACTGTCTCATGTGATATCCTGATACCCAGGTACAGAGTATGATGGACAGCTGCACCACTAGGAGGAATTATTTTGTGCTATAAAACTCTTCTAAGCAATTGATCTGGGTTTATGTTAACAGTCACTCTGGGGAAAAGGGAAAGGCAAGAGAAACTCTTCAGAGCATGTTATCTCATGTGCAGACAACATAGCCTTCAAGAAGTCTTCAGAAGCTTGATAGAATATTGGATCAATTGAGGAGAATTTTAGTATTAATTAATATTTTATTTATGAAATCAGTTTATTCATTATTTGAGGTAAATGTTGTTCTAGATTCTGTGGAACAATAAAGCTGATTCTGACCACAGCAAGAACATCTATTGCAAGGATTTTGATTACAGCAAGGAGTCCTAAAAGAGAACATAAAAATAGTTGACAAGTAATTCTCCAGCATATCCAAAAGGTAATGGGTTGTGCCTCTAAGTCTAGGCACAGGCTGGTTAGACAAAGTATAACAGACATATGAGAGCATATTCTGGTTACCCCCAAAGGTCTCTGGAACCTGTCAGTGTGAAGAGAACCAGGACCATGAATGCCTGTGCTGATAACCTCAATGCACCCAGCACTATCCAACAGTAGAGGTCAATCTGCTGCCTTGACATTAAGCCTTATTAGCCTCCTGAATCTAAACAGCATGCTGGACATCATTCTTAGTTGTTTCCTGCTGCGTCTGAAAATTATTTGACAAAGCCCAAAGCCGACCAGGGTATCTTAAATCTTCACCAGCAAGCAGTGTTGCATATAGTAATAATTACATTGCATTTATATAGTAATCGTTCTTACATGTAAGTAAATTTAATGTTCTGAGACACAATAGTACAAGAGTGATGGGTAGTCTTAGTTGATAATAACTAAGGAAAGTACTATTTAACTTTTCATTGACAGCTACTGAAAATGGTAAAAGTAAGAGTGAGCAGTTAAAGCATATATTCGTATAACATTCACACAGCAAATAGTATAATGACAGCATCCTAAAAACTTTTACTAGAATAATAATGATAATAATTAAAAAAAAGGACCTCTCAAATAAAGCATTATCTTGCTCAAACAGATTAGTTCATTTCTGTAAATCATTAATCCTTGTTAAAAGGAGCTCAGGTTTGCAAATTATTGAATCTTTACTAGAATGCTAAGTGCATCTGAAGAAGCAATGAGAAGCTGGTGGGTACATGGGGGAACTCCTGATGCAGTTGCAGCCAGCGGCTTTGGCAAGGAATTGAATCCTGAGGTTTTAATAGCAGTACTCCAAAAATATTTGAAAAGAAAAAAAGTAAGGGATAAGCTCAGTAGGATCTCACATGCATTTTTAATTATTGCACCTAGAGTTTCCAGCCAAAATTTTCATAGGAATTCAGCTCAAAACCAACATTATTAAAAATATTTGAGTCCAGTATGAAGCCGATCTTGTACTTTTAGCTATCTTGAAAACAGCTTTGGAGCACCTTGCTTTGGAGTATGCAAGGCCTTCTGCAGCATATCATCTGTCAGAGTGAAGCTTGGCATGAGTCAGCAGTGTGCTGGCCAACGAGCCCAGAAGGCCAACTGTATCCTGGGCTGCATGAAGAGAAGGGTGGGAGAAGGAAGAGAGAGGTGATTGTCCTCCTCTGCTTTGCTCTTCTGATGCCCCATCTGGAATACTGTGTCCAAGCNTCTTCTGAGGCCCCATCTGGAACACTGTGTCCAAGCCTGGGGCCCCCAGCAAAAGAAGGATGTGGAACTGTTGGAACAGGTCCAGAGGAGGCCACAAAGATGATGAGGGGGCTGGAGCACCTCTGCTATGAAGAAACGTTGACGGAGTTGGGATTGTTTAGCTTAGAGAAGAGAAGGCTTCAGGGATACCCCATTGCAGCCTTCCAATACTTGAAAGGAGCTTAAAGGCAGGAGGAGGGCCAACATGTTACACAGGTAGGTAGTGATAGGACAACAGGGAGTGGTTTTAAACTGCAAAAGAGGAGATTGAGGTTAGATATTTGGTATAAATTCTTTACGCAGTGAGTGACGAGGCACTGGAACAGGTTGCCCAGAGAAGTTGTGGATGCCCCATCCCTGGAGCTGTTTAAGGCCAGGTTGGATGGGTTCTTGGGCAGTCTGGTCTGGTGGTTGGCAATCCTGCCCGTGACAGGCGGTTGGAATTAGATGATCTTTAAGGTCCCTTCCAACCTAAGCTGTTCTATGATTCTCTAGTTCTATGATTCTTTGAATCTAGTTCCAGATACTGATCTGATAATGTCATTCTCAATATCTAAATAAGTATAGAAAATTATAACTGAAGCTGTCATCAAAATTAAATAGGGTATGAAAAAGATTGTGAAAACATAAAAGTTCCATTGGAAAGTACACTAAGAAGGCTTTTGGATTGCACATAGAACAATGCAAGAAGTGAAAATGTAGCACATCTTGGTATAATATAATCAAATGCCCCTCATCTATACCAGCATCCATATGAAAAGCAAGGAAGACAGTGCCATTGTACATGTACTGTGATTTGATATATTAGCTGACATGCTAAATATATGCAGAACAAAATAAGTTATCATAATTAAGTCATTTGTTTGTTTATAACACTACTTCTGTATAATGCACATTGGAAAATAAAAGGGATTAAGTGTGTTACAAAGTTCAATTCTTGATGCTGTTAGAAAGTCTTGACTTAGATATTTTACAGTGGAAGAAATAATGATAGACCTGCTACAGTCAGCTGGATTGGTGATCTGCTAGTCACTCCGTGTCATTCTCTCTGATTTTATCACACCACCAATAAACAATGTTGTTTTTCTGAGGGTAATGTCTTGTTTTAGATCTGTTTTAAAAGCCCTCAAGCTAGATTGCTGTCCTTCCACAGATGAAATCATCATTTCTGATACTAGCCACCAAATTAAGTAGGAAAAACAAAACACCAAACAACCACCATCATCACCAATAAAGCAAACAACATCGTAAACCCCCAAACCCTTCTACTTATCCTAACTGGAGCTGGCTGCCATCTATCAAGTTGTGGCTCACTAGTCCCCTCCTTATTCAACAAGAAACAGTAAGAGTTTGAATCCTTTGCAACATGCCTGAAAGATTTCTGAATAAGGGATTGGCTTGATCATCTGCTTCAACGCTTTTTGAAAAAAATGACTGCCTTAGAGTTTTAGTACACTGAAGGCCTGAACTCTCTCGTCACTTTGGAAAGAGCCCAGAAAACCAGCTTCTTTCTGCAAATCCATAAACTGGTTGGTTTAGGTCTGGCTTCCAGTCATGTGAATGTTTCTAAACAGAGTCAAATACAGAACAAATTCTGCTCCACAGAATTCTTTTTAAAGAAAAACCAATAATGAATTTTTTAGAGAAACTGAGAACACTTCAGCTTCAGTCAAAATGGCTTCTTTTGACAAAACATCATTGTTTCAATGTTTCATTTCTTGTTTTTTTTTTCTGTTACACTCAATACCATTATACATTTTCATTTCTATATGTTGTGGTTTGACCCAGCAGATAGCTAAGTTTCACACAGTTATTCAGTCACCCTCCCTCCTCCCCAAATGGCATGGGGGAGAGAAGTAGAGAAATACGCTCATGAGTTGAGATAAACACTATTTACTAAGATAGTAAAGAAAGTAAAAGAAATAACAGTACATATATATATATATATATACAAAGAGGATACACAGAGCAAGGGCTCACAGCCAGCAGCGATCCTTCCTCCCTGCTAACCTCTTTTGTAACAAAGGCCACCGGAACCCCAAAAAACCAATCACATGATGTTATGTGGTATGGAATAGCTCTTTGGTCAATTTGGGTCAGCTGCCCTGGTCCTGTCCCCTCCCAGTTCCCAGCTCCTTATGCCCCCCCCATCTGTTTCACTGGCAGAAGAACGCGGAACTGAATATGTCCTTGACCCTGTTCAACACTGCCAGGATGTTATCAGTTTTGTTTCTCTTCTGAGACCAAAACATAGCTTCATACTAGACACTATGAGAAAAGTAACATGTTAGAAACTAAGACACTGTACAATTCTCTTCCCTCTCTTAAAATTAAGAATAATTCTGAAGCCAAAGTAAACAAGATTTTGTGAAGCTTCTGAATTTCAAATAAAGTGCGCTTTCTCATAGAGAATGATTCCGTCTACATTTTCCTTGCCAAGTCATCATGATGCTGTCTGTATGCACAGCCTCTGCTGTAGATTGCTGTGGGAAGAACCATGACACTGTATCTTGCCCATTCCCTTTGGGTCAGAATTAGCCTTTGGAAAACCTTCGAAAGAGCAGCTGCTTAATTTCATAGGAACAATGTCCACAAATGTTGTTGGTCCTAACATGAGAAATATATTTAGAAGAGACTTTTTGCATCCAGCTAGTGAAATCCATAATGTGATCCTAAACAATACAAACATGAGAATATATTTTTCTGAATATCTGATGAACAGATAATATTTCTTGTACAGCAAACAAAATTGTGTTGTGTATTTACATGCACATTCAGGCAAGTTCCTTTCTTGATTTTTATTTTAGATGGATGAAACATAGCCAAAGTCAGAAGTTACTGTGATGGCAAACCTTTTGTAGTTACTGGACTCCACATATCAAACAGGCTGTGGTTTGGGGTAATTTAACTCAGAGATCTACAGGAGATCACCTTTAGAAAAAAATATCTTTGAGGACTTTGTGCATTTGAAAAATTTCTTTCCTTTGTCATATTGTCCCATTCTGTCCAAAGATGCATCAGCCCCCTTAAGAACTAAGAATAGATATTTCTGAAGTGTTACACGGTTTGTTTTGTAATGGACCAGATGGCATCCAGTGACAGATATACTCAAACAATACATTCCCAGAACAGAACACTTCTGTTCCTCTGGTAGTACCTGAATGATATATACTACCTATAGCTTCACTAAAATAGATTTATTACTAGTGATATTAACATACTCTATCTGGTTCACACAAAGTTGCTTGCTTCTATACACTGAGAAAGCATATTTGTTGATTTAAAAAAAATTTTTTTTTGTGCTTGTGTGTATCTGAAAACAGAACAAGGTAAACAGATTTTTATGCCTTTCACCAGCAGTGGCATCAATAAGTTCACTTAAATTTTCCGGCAAGCAGGCTCAAACAACTTGAATATATAGTACTACAGTTAGGACTATATTGGGTAATAAATCAAAATTCTCACAAGTTTAGTATATTTAGTGACATCTGAGCGGGGTCTATATGACAAAGATCACGCTCCCTTGCCTAGCCTAGCCTAGCTTTGCCTCTAACATAAGTCAAAGTGCCATCATTCACAGATGTGGTCAGGATTCAGGCCTCTAGAAGCCTGGCAATAAAACATGCTGAGGCTGAATGCACTCTAATTACTAAAAAGCTTCTTAACAGTCTCTATCAGAATAAAATAAGGTTTTTGTTTAAAGTCTGAAATGTTTTTATTTTATTTTCAGAATCATATTGTTTTAGTTTCATAGTTCTGATTCTGTTACCACATTCAACAGCAATTTACTTCTTCATGAAAGCCCAACTTAAGCTCTGGTTTTAGGGGAATAATCAGCCATAGTTTGCACAATTCTGCTGTATGTTATTTCAGGTGGATAGGCAGGGACTATGCTCAAACCCCAGAGGTTAAATTCGTTTTATTGAGATTACTTTCTAACCACTCTTTGAAAGCAGTATCTTATAAATCTCTAATGTTTCACTAGCTCATCCTACTAACAAGGGTTTTTGCTGCTGTTTTAGCAAAAATGAAACAGTTCCAACTTTTATCAACTCTTAACAACTAAAAATGTGTTTTGTTCTATTCTTGTACTTCCAGAAGTCTTATTCTAGGTCCTGCTAAACACAGGCTTTCAGAGTTAGCTTTGTCTTTTTCATGATAATGATAGTTTGCCACTCAAACTCCTGGCTACAGAGAAGACCATTATAGTGAATGTTTATGGAAAGAAATAAACTGGTGTGTTTTAAAAACAGTGAATTTAAGTCTGTGCTTAGTCTTAGAAATGTAAATCCAATACTTTGGATTACATTAGTGTAAGGATTTTGTAGTGATCATAAAAAATCAAACAGAGCAATACTTTGATACATTCACACTCAAAAACGCATTTCCAGTTTCACACTTTATACATAAATTATCAGATATCACAGTACTGCTAATAACTGATAATTCAAGAGCCATAGATTTAGTTCAAGAAGGAATGATCATTTGCACACTCACACAGGAATACAGAAACATCATCTGAAGTATAGGCAGAGGATTTGAAGTACAGAATAAGAATGACAATTTCTAAGCATCTGTTAACAACTGTTGGGATGCTTGTGTATGAGCTTTTATACAATTTGTCAAATTGCATCAATCAAGTCAAGTTACACTTCAAGATTTAATGAAATGTGACCAACACAATTAAGCACAATAACAGAATAGAATAGCGAAAATGCGTTCTTTAAGCAAGATGTTTTGTTTAAAACTCAGAAAATGCTGATTTTTTGGGAGCACTTTTTAAATACAACATGCTCCTTGTCAAAGGTTTTTAACTACCCTGGCAGAATTTTCAAAGGGCATGATCAGGGCACTTCTATCTATTACACTACTGAGGATTTAATTTGCAATTAAATAAGGAAAGGAAACTGATTGCCTGCAACTTTCTGTGACAAATTTGTTCTACCGTCTTATTAATATAAATTACAACCCAGAAACAATACATAGAGTGCATATTTCTCACATTTAAACATATTTATATTCCCTGAAACTTCACATTGTAATTAAAGAATGATTACAGACTTCTTGACCAAACTTTTACAAAAGCACTATTGCTTTATTCTACAGCCAAAATGAACTTGTGACTGGACATTTATAAATACAGTAATGATAAGCATGCCAACACCACTTCGAGTCGGTGATCTCAGACAACAGAAACCAGCAAAACACAGTGCTCATTAATTCCGCTGTAAAAAGATTAAATCAGCAAGATTTGCTTGAAAATAGACAAATAATTCTCTATTCCAAGGGGATAAATTATCTGTCAAGATTTGGTCAAATCTTTGATATCTCCTTATTTTCCTTTTGTTCAGAAAATAGTGCTGAATTTTTTAGTTATATGTATCTATAATTATCCGTAATCTTTCTGCATATTTTTCACATAACAATGCACTGCAAACCACAGATACGATAACTTATATAGAAGACTGAGCAGGCTGCTAGACTGACTCCATGCTGTTCACACTGGTGGTAATCCCACCACACACAACAGAAGAGGTTGGTAAATCCATTTGTTTCCAAGCACTGGACTTCCATCAACCCTGCATTTATCTTAGATTTAATCATTTGATTTGATTCGTTGCTTAGAGCAAGGATTCGCAAAAGTGCTTACAAGAGATAGCTAGATCAATTCATGCTGGGGTTTGTTGGTTTTTGTGCACTACTCTCCTTTAAAATAATGCAACTTTAAGCTTATGACTCCATGCCTCCAGAAAGAAGTGTGTAATTTTATTTCAGTAAAAGAATGTTACCTATTTGAATCCAAGATGTGCAAGAAAAGACATCTCAGTGGAAAACAATATAACCTAGAGATCAATCCTTAAATTATTTTTTAGTGGGGGTAGGGGGAGTAGGCAGAGGGGAATCAAAAGCTTGTAAATCCCCTAAGTCCCCTAAGTCTTATTTTCTTTGAATTGGAGTTAAGGGTCCTAGCTTATATAGCTAATTTTCAAATTTTATGCCACGTACAGAGTGTTCAAAACACAGACTTAGATCCAGAGTCCTTACAATTCCTTCAGGGTGAATTTCTTTACAAAAAAAAATTGTTTTCTGTAGAAAGGCAATCTCTTCCCACAGGCTGCTAAAATTCAAATCTGTGATGGAATCTCTGACAACAAACCAAAAAAGCCCAGAGGTGCTGTTATAGCTAAATAAGCTGCTGTAACAACAAAATCTTAATGGCATTAAAAATGCAATGAACTAATTCGAGTTTCTAAATGAAATATAAATAAATAAGTACAGAAAGAGAATTTCAGTCACAACTTCTCAAGTTAGACACGGCTGCAACACTATGAAATTGTATAAAAATTGAAGTTATCACTTTCTTACCTTAGTTGCTGCTTTTCACCAATGACATTTTTTTGAGCCAAGAAATATACCCATCCTACAACAACAACAGAAAAAAAAAAAAGGGAAAAATTGAAAAATTGCCCGCAATTTCAGAAACCATGATTCTCTTCTATCACACAGGAATTAGAAAGTAATAGTGAAGTCCTGTTCAATGCTAGAGAAAGAAAGGAGTTTAATTTTATGTTCTGTGGGGAGACTATAGTCATGTGAATCATTTAGTGAGTACTACTCTGAGAAGATAACGCAACATGAATGAAAGCCTTACTTGTGTCATGGTTTCAAACAGTTTTTAACAAGCAATCTTTGTACATCTTTGATTTACATGTCAGATCTTTTTAGCTGTTTTTCAGACAACAATTTACTTTTTTTTTTTTTAAAATGTACAGTATTTCACTATAACATATGTTGACATATTTTCACTGTAGTAAGATCTGTGAGTCCCTGTTCCTTGGCCAAAACACTGAATCACTGTTACATACACCCAAAGGAAAAACCTGGCCCATGCATACATGGGTGTATTAAAAAGTATATCTTAAGATATGACTGCTCACCCTTGCTATCCATCCCATTTCTCACCAGGAGAGCAAAGATATTCCATCCAGTTGAGAATGGAAACTTAACGTATATAGACATGCGTGCATATACATACACACGTTTATAAATATATACAAGTATATATATATATAAAATGACAATATAGAGTGGGACTGAGAGACAAAACTTCTGATATCATTGCATTTTCACGAATTGTTAAACCATCACAGGAGATGGTCCAAATACAGAAACAGAAAATCTGATGCATTATTTTCCTTGTTTGTTTTGGAAATTTATGAGAGTGTAAAGGAGGGTAGAACACAGTTCTCTGGCTTCTTTTGCAACTTAGACACATGTCAACAAGTAATCAGCTGTTGGCTCGAGGCCCACAGAGATGAAGAGGACCATAAACTCATCTACCTGCAGACTTAGTTTTTAACTATTCTTCCCCTGTTCTAGATAACTGCATTAGATACTGTGATTTTTTCATTCCTTTAC
Organism: Penelope pileata; assembly: GCA_013396635.1. NCBI lineage: Eukaryota > Metazoa > Chordata > Aves > Galliformes > Cracidae > Penelope > Penelope pileata. The sequence continues at coordinate 324,715 of WBMW01004674.1, forward strand.
GAAGCAGAAAATGTATGGTTCTCTTTGAAATTATCACAACAGAACCTAGTCCTTTTTTTTTGGCTATTTATTGTGGCAAAAATCATAAAAAGCTCGTAGCATCTTAAAAACTTCCAGAAATGATGCTATGACATCTGATCAGAGAATGCTCCTATCATTTAATGCTGAAATGGAAACTTTGATTCTGCTGATTCTGAACTTAAATCTGATCAGGGATTTGGCCTCAAACCTTACCCTCCTGGTGCTTGATTTTCAATGCTTGTCTAAAATAAATTTATGCTGATGCTTTCTTATGTGTTCATGCAGAATAAAATCATAGATGAAGTCTTCTGCAAGTAGCTGGCTCCTGCTTATTCTGTTATAGAAACATAGAACCATTTGAGTTGGAGGGGACCTTTAAAGCTTATCCAGTCCAACTCCCCTGCAAGGAACAGGGACATCTGCATCTAGATCAGGTTGCTCAGAGCCTGGTCCAGCCTGCCCTTGAATGTTTCTAGGGAAGGGGCACCCACGACATCTCTGGGCAGCATGTTCCAGTACTTCACTACCCTTTTCATAACACACTTTATTCTTACATTCAATCTAAATCTCCCCTCTTTCATTTTGAAACCATTTCCACTTGTTCTAGTACAACAGCCTCTGCTGAAGAGGGTCCTTCTTTCTTATAGCCACCCTTTAGATGCTGGAAGGCTGCTGTCAGGTCTTCCCAGAGCCTCCTCTTCAGGCTGAACAGTCCCAACAGACTCTCTCAGTCTCTTCTCACAAGTGAGATGTTCCATCCCGTGGATCACTTTTGTGGCCCTCCTCTTGACACGCTCCAACAGGTCCCTGTCTCTCCTGTGCTGAGGACTCCACATCTGGACACAGTACTTCAGGTGAGGTCTCACCAGCGCAGAGTAGAGGGGCAGGATCACCTCCCTAGCCCTGCTGGACATATTTCTTTAGATGCAGCCCAGGATACGGTTGGCTTTTTGGGCTGCAAGGGCACATTTCTGGCTCTTGTCCAGCTTACCATCCACCAGTACCCTGAGATTTTTTTTTGGCAGGTCTGTGCTTAATAACTGTCCCAGTTTCCCAGCTGTTGTGCATTAAGCATCTGGCTGCTGTAAACTAGCAGTGACAATGAAAAAAATGACAAACTGCCAGAAAAAATCAGCGGATGCAGTTTACAATAGCAAGGTTTGCTATCAAATTTTTGTGGATTGTCTTTCACACTTGTAGGGGCAAGCCTCTGTGTTGTTGCATTTGCCTTCTATAAGAAGGTGATGAAGGTAAACAAGATGAACAAGGAAAGAGAACATGTCTGAAAGAAATGTTTTCCTCAACAGAAAAACTATATACATCTTTTGTTTTCTTCTTTAATTTATGAATTTATGTAATAATATTTTACTTGTTTGAAGTTTTTACATGGAGTTCTTCATATTTACACTGCAAGTGTGAAGCATGACTGCCTCAAAAAAAAAAAAGATACAGTCACATGCAAAGATACTACCAATATTAGAGTACATTTGATACATCCTTATACAAACCCTCTTTCCTGAGAGCATTTGACTCTAATTTCTTCCTACCAGCACTTACATGGTTACTGACTTGAATTCTTTTATTCATTACTGAAAAGAAGCAACGAAGCATTAAGGAAAATGTGTAAGCAAGAAAATCATCTCAATAAAAAGTATTTGTCTTGTCCTAATGTAAATCCTCAACAAGAACACACTTATGAATGTAGTGAAGTTATAATGACTTAATGAGTTTCACCTTATCAGTTGAGTTGTTTTATTTTTTGCATGATTTTGAGCTCTTCTCTTCTTACAGGTTAATGAAATACTTCAAATTTAAACGAAGATAATTTAACTAAAATATCTTAACTTTGTATTCAGTATGGCTACAGCGGAACTGGCTGGTAGCTATGGGGCTTAGCGAAGAGAAAATTGCATTTTATTAAGCCAACGTGACTGCGGTCTATATCCAAAGGACATAATCAGATTTTTCTTCATTATGGCTTTCAGTGAATTTACTCTAGTTTGTGCTAATGTGAATGAAAGAATCAGATCAAAAGTAGTCATGAATCTAGCAGATATTCTTTTTTTAATTTCTACCCTTACATTTTCTCCTTTCTAATTTCTGTTACTGCGACTGTTTTTTCTTTGGACATAAGAGCTGACCTTCGTTCCTTCTCACACTACAGGCACTACATGTCTATGCAGTAGTTTAATGTTAATGACTGAAAAGATCTGAAGAAAAACTAGGAAAATGGGCACTTGCAACTTATAAGCACTTAGGAGAGAACGTTATTCTTTTACTCAGAGAAAAATCAATTTTTTTGACTTGGGTTTGGAGCTGGAAAAGGTGAAAAATAAAGCGAAAATTTCACATTCACACGATATGTCAGAGTTTAAGGAGGGATGAAGCACTATATACATAAGAGCAAGCGTACTATAACAACCCCATCTTCATATAAAAAAATCATACATTCAGTGATGAATTCTCTCCCATCTCTCACTCCTCTCCCAGCTGCAGTTGCACAGCAGTTTTCCCTCCCTTCAATCTGCTCTCCCAGAGGTGCTCCCGGCATCGCTCACGTCTCAGCTCTGCCCAGCAGCACTTGCTGTCAGAGCAGCTGGAGCTGACTCTGATATAACATGGGGCAGCTGTTGGGCTCTCTTCACAGCAGGTACCCCTGCTACCAAAGCCTCACCAGGTAAACCCAATGCAGTGGATGACTCATCTCAGCATGACAACAGGAGAAAGATCCCATCTTCTCATTTTCTGGCCTATGATATGTTATGTTATCATGGTTCTGAGCATGGAAATCTTTAAGAAAATCTCTGATGAGTTTTTTGAGGCTACAGGACAAATTACTTTGAACAATGTTTGAAGTTCTTTTTCCTTAAGCCTAAGTTGTATAGGAAAGTTCATCTAGTCAGCTACAGGGAGGAGTCTTGAAGACATTGTACCCCTCCTGTGACATTTTAACATCAGGAAATTGGATAAATGGCTAACGCCAGCCCCAGGCATTCACAGTGCTTGTAAGAAGTGCATTGTTCTGGTCTGCTTTAATTTTTCTTATTTATTTATCCTAAGTTTCTTTTGGAAGTTGAGCTAGAGAGTAGCTGAGTAGCTTCCTCTTGCTAAGCTATATGTTGAAGAGAGTTTCTCTATTTTTCTGTTAGTTCTTCTACAATGTTTTTCATACTTTAAAAAAAAAAAAAAGTGGACCACTCTAGACTATCCAATGTGCTTTTGTTCATAATGAAGATATAAAATGATCATAACTTCCTATCTGATTGTTTTGCAAACAAAATTGTTTATTAAACTTTTCCAATTCAGTTTTCTTTACATTCAGATCAACATTTGCTATTGCATTGCAGTTCTCCGTTACATTATGCTCTTCCTGATCCAGTTTAGTCACAATCATTAGTGGATAAACACCATTACAGATGCTTCCATAATCAACTCAGCAGTGAAGCTGAAAATATAGGTCAACTTTTTCAGTGAAAAGTGAATCAAATTTCTTTCTGATGATATTAGAAAGTGTGATAGGGAAAAATTCTACTTCATACCTTGGTAAACTTTGATAGACTCCTAAGCCTTGATCAGCATTAATAACCAATAGCGTGAAATCACAGACTTCTGCACGCTGCAACTACTAATAAATGTCCATCCGGGTAATGCTTTATTACAGATTGGGGCTTACCAACTCTAAGAACCACAATTACTGCTGTGTACTCCAGCTTCTCTCATCTCCATGCATGTGTGACCAGCTAGGAATATGAAGACAGAAATTAGCCCCCATGAGTCTATCTTATGGGAGAATTACATAAGTAAATGAATATAACTGAAAACATGGATTAAAAGAATACTAAATAAGGTGTTATAAATCCCCTGCTCTCCTGTGCAGTTTCAGAGCCTCTTTTATACTCTTACTTTGAATATCTTAGCAAAAATATCATTTCTATGAGGCCACTATGTTTCCAGACATGAAATTACTATCTAGGGTTTACAGTGCTTTATGAAGGACATTAGGATAGATTTCGGACTTCACTAATTTCATTTTTAATACTACTATCTTGCCAAACAGCTTGGCAAGTTGTGCTCTGCCTTACACTTGCAGTCTTTTAATCCTCAGTCAATCCCATAGGAACAAACAGACACATTTGAAACCTTTGTTGTTACTCAAAATGAAGACTGGTTACACAATCAGAATTAGTGAAAGATCTGATGTTGTCTAGCTTTTGGGATAATCTTCTGGTCAGGTAGGTTGGTTTTCTTCTGTTGCTGCCCTCACTGATGATGAGGTGTTGGCTAAGTAGTACAATGTCTCTGTACTTCAGCTTCTTCCTTTGCAAAATGGGTAAAAGGTAATCTCCCATATCTTTCGTGTTGTTCTTTGAGATCTTCTGATGAAAGGTGCTAAAATAAGCACTATGCATTATTCATATTTTAATTCTCTCTGGCATATTGCTTTCAGGAAACTTCATTTAAGAGCATTGGGAAAACAACATCAATGAAATGAAGAGTTACACAGAGTGAATACACACAGCAGTGGAATAGTCCAGGCCTGACACAGCTCTGAGAAGTATATACAAATTAAGCATAGAAACTCCATAATCTCCACATGACCAGAGGGGAAAAAAAAAAAAAAAGAAGAAGAAGAAAGAAAGAAAAGGTCCCATAAAACCTTCTAATTTTTCTACAGCTGGTACAGCAGTCTTGTATGTTTCAGTAGATAATTAGATCCTGGTTATAGAATTTTGTAGGGCAGTTCAAAATATTTAGAGGGAAAATTTAATTGAGGAAGTGATGCTCTGGGACAAAATCATAAGTAATTAAGATCCCCTGGGTTTCTTTGGTCTTTGTGCTTGATTTTTTTATGGGAAATTAATTCTTAGAGAGTTTTGAGATTCTGATGTGTTCTTTCAGTATTTGAAACACCCAAACGTTGACTACTGCAAAGTCCTACATCACTTATGAGATTGTGGTACAAGCTACCAGCCCTAAAGTTTTTTAAATAACTCTTTCTTATTCATTCCCTATGACATTTCTTTAGGAGCATTGATTTAACCATCATCAACTACAAAGTAAATATACACATATATATGGCAACATTTTTTCCATTTTTCTTATTTATCTCCATCGCTTTGATAGACTGCTTTCGCATACTCATATAAAATGAAATATGTTGCAGAAACATACTTTGGACTCTGGAGGTAAAAGGAGAATTTCACCCAGCAGCAGTAGTGTGTTCCCAAAAAACTTTATAGCATAATTTCCTTAAATGAATCTTGAAGTTTAAACTCTCAATTTGGTAAACAAAGGCAGTATATGTGCACTGAGGGAAGACAATTCATTGTAATTTTGTCAGCAAAATTGTTACAGTAAAGGCCTAAGCAACACTTCATCTACCTGTCACTTGTCTTGAAAGGGCAGATTACTTTTTCCTCAATCTTGGCACATCCAATTAAGGTAGACTTACTAGCTAGGCAGGTGTAAAGTGCAAGCCAGCACTTGTTCACATTAGCAATTATCAATGGAAAAAATACATGAGTGCTGAGGCTTGGCACAACAGTTGCCCTGGCAACTGTTAGCACTCAGAGTCTCTGCAGAGACTAACATGACAGTTTGACATTTTTTTCCCTATAAAAAAGATGATTGTATTCTCTTTTTCTATCCTGTTTCTCCTTTCCCCTCTTTTTGTGCTGTTTTTCCAAGGCTCCCAGCAATGACCGTGCCTTGTTTAACTCTAGCTGCTCACCTATCGAGGTGCGGGGCACTGAATTGTGCTCCCCTGTTTTGCCAGCCATTAGTGCAACCTCTGCGGAAACCAAGTGTTTACTGCTTATCTGGCCAAATGTGAAGAGGAGGAGGGAAAAGTGGAGAAGCTGCATTAGCATTACTGACTTAAGGCAATCAGAGACCTGCTTGTCAAGACAAGTTCACTTGGTGTGATCTTTTTTCATGCTGATATTCTGTAATTGTGTAGGGTACAAAATTCATCTATGGCAACTTGCCGTGAGATACCACTCCCTGTTGTTTCTTTTTGGACCTGTTCTCTCCTTATTCACTAACTTCTATGAAAGGAAAAGAAAGTCAGTCAGGAGAAAAGGATGCGTATTTCATATACAGAGGAAAAGCTCAACCTCATTTCCACCAAGGAACTCTGGCCAAGCAAGGACTGCAAAAATTATGGTTTCAAAACATCCTCAATCATCACATCCTTGAAGAAAGGAGAGCTTGAAGGAAGCACAACATCGCTTTGTGCAGTGCAATGCTTACAGACTCAGTTGTTTGAACTTGCTTACTGAGTTAGCTGACACTTCTGTTATTTCTATTTGGTATTTTTATGTCAAATAGATTTAAAAAGTGATACATTGACATTAGCATTTTGTGATTAGTGACGGTGATAGGACAAGTGATAGGACAAGAGGTAAGGGCTTTAAGTTTCGCCAGTGGAGGTTCAGGCTGGATGTCAGGAAACATTTATTCTCAGAAGTAGTGGTGAGGTATTGGAATAGGCTGCCCAGGGAGGTAGTGAAGTCACCATCCCTGAAGGTTTTCAAGAAAAGGGTAGATGTGGCACTGAGGGAAATGTTATAGTGGTATGGTGGTGATGGGTTGACGGTTGAATGAGATGATATTAGTGATCTTTTCAATCTAAATAATTCTGTGATTCTGTGTGATTCTGTGACAGTTTCAGTTCAAGTCTATCTGTTTTTCCCTTGTCCTTTCTCCTTTTGATATTAATATCCCTTTTGACATCTGTTGCTTTCATTTCATCTTACATTCTCCTTCATTTTGTTCATATGATTCAATTTCAAGAAGTTAAATTAAAATCTTAATTTTAAAGTTGCATATATTATTTAGTTTTAAGTGCTTTACTTTCTTCCCTATTTCTCCCTTAATGTATGTCGTTCCTGTCCTCCAGCTCATTGTGTTCTTACTGTCAGCCATCCCCAAATGGATGAAGAGAAAAGAAGACTAGGGAAAAATTGTCGTCTTTTCTGGATGGAAGGAAAAAAAGACACTCAGAAAGCTGGGTATGCAAGAAAAGTTTTCATGGTGAAACTGAGCTGATACTCTTGTCCTTACGAATGCCAGACAAACAGAACACATACTCTGAAAGACATGCAGAAAATCAAAGTAAACAAATCTCAGTGTTTAGAAGAAAATTCCACATCTGCTTATTATTGCATATACTGCACCCTCAGACCTCACAGATTTCAAAAGAGTAGGCTTTAGCTGTGGTATAACATTGACCTGAGAATCCAAGATGCAGAGCCAAATCTTACTGCCTATATTCCTGTGATCTGTTCCCATGGGCAAACAGAATCCACGCTGTAACTTAGTTCTGTCAGCAGGATGAAGAGACAATAAATAAAAGTAATAAACATTTTACAACATTAAACAAACTTTCGCAGCTAGTCAATCTGACAGCTTTGACTAACATTAAATTTACTACAGTGTTTCTAATCATGGAGAAGAAACAACGTCATACTTCGTCTGGTACAGTCGCATCGATTAGATGAGTATACCAATAACCATTATTACTACTTTCATATTCTGGGGCTAACAGAAACTTGTTCTTTTTTCCTCTATTCTGTGCAATCTCTTCCACAACAACATAATTTAATTTAAAAATCATGATGCTATAAGTACTTGAGAAGCAGTTACAGCCATTCAGTCAGAGAAAGGTCATGTTAACATAAATATTGAAAAGAATGATAATTAGGCAAGGAAAACAGAAAAACACATTAAACAGAAATGAGGCAATTTTTAAATGTTAACATCTCAATTCAGAAATGTTTACACTACATTTAATGCTCCATTTTCAATGAACATTCCAATAAAAAAAAAATACTGGGTAAAATTATGGAAGACAATTACAGCAAAAATGACATTGCATACGTTTTACCATCCTGAGAGAAAATGAATTATCTAAACCTTGTTAAGCACAACAGAATTCAAGTAGTCCAAGCATGACTTGCTGCAGAATGTAGCAAAGTACTCCCTTATTAAGAATAAAGTGTTTAATCTTTTAGTGATGGTTCAGCACTTGATATTCGGAATATTTGAAATAGTTGCAAAATATTTAATTGTCTGTAAATTATCCAACTCATATCAGTGCAGACTGATAAAGGTAAGAATATCACTGCAGTGCTAGTGATTTCATAGCCTGTAACACACTCTGGTGTTGCTTTCTGTGCAATCCAGATTTGATACCAAGAAACGCACATTTAATGAGACTTTTAAAAATCCTGAACAGTTTAATTGTATTGCTGTTTCAGGGTGATTTCCAACTTACATCATGTGTGTTTCAAGTTTAATTTTTAGAATGGCTTTAACATACGAAAAATATTATAGAAATCCTCAAAACTTTCATCCAAACATTCATATGTACAGCTGCTCTTCCTGCTCTCTCACTTTTAGCTGTTGCCAGTTAAAAATATTCATTTTAAAACTTTTAAAGTAAAAAACTACAATTCTGTCCCAGGACAATGTGAATCATTTAAATTTGTGTAAACTGCTTAGACATTGTAGTCCAAGTTAGATTGTCACTATAATGCTGCAGTAGCATGACAGTCCACAAATCATGACTGTACAATTACAGTAAGCAAGGCTGAAAAAAATTAAATAGGCACAGAAAGGTGCAGAGCAAAACAAAAAGGGCTTGCAAGTCTTTTTATTCATTTGTTGTATTTTCCAGAATATAAAGCCACACAGTTTATCTTACATATTTATCAAGTTAAGGGAATGATCCTGGTTTTGTTTATTCTCAAAGAAGAATCAAAGCAAAGGAGGTATATCAGTCAGATATTAGGAAGAAGTGATCAAGACACTGGGAGATAGGACAAATTTAACTAAGAATTCTTTCTTTAATTACAGCCTCCTACACCCTTAAAATGTGAATGAGTCTAAAGTGAATTTACTTTAAAAAGGCCGTCATGTGAGACCATCTCTATTTTCAGAGACTTAGGAACTTGAAATTTAAATAAGAATAGCGGAAGAGATTTCGGAGATCATAGAGCTTTAAGTGTGTATAAGACACCTTGACAAAAATGTGTTACTGTAACTTTTATTCCCAGGGGCCAGTCTGTGTTGCCCTCATACAGCAAATCTGACCACAACATAATGCCAGCAAACATTAGGTTGGGCATCACAATAAAAGCATGAGAAAGTCATTTCCCATTGTTGTAAGCAGCATTGTCATGATTTTAGCAAGGAAAATCCTGGATATTAGAAAGTCCAGTAACCCGTAACACTTCTTATCACTTTTTTCCCAATACTTACTTCAGAATTTTAATCAAAAAAGGGACACACAAAAGGAGCACCAATATATGTTCAACCTCTGTGAAATGACAGCAGCAGGAGCAATAAAAACCATAGCTAAACTGTGTTTTTTGTTCTTTTTTTTTTTTTTCCCCAGTTCTTTGATACAAACACAGTTACTTATCCAGCATTTGTCATTGAGGGCATTGTTTGGTCATTTTTCAAAATACCTAAAGGGACAACTGCTGCGATTTCTGTAAGTAGCCTATTAGATTACAAACAAAAATGGATTTGGGGATTTGATCAGACTGTGTCTCATTGCACAATACCCACCTGCCAAAAATTTATCTAAAGTGTAATTTTACTGAAGAAACTCAGTCCCAAGTTTCTCAGCATTACTGGTACTGGGGAATAGGATGTCAAAGCATCGCATAACGTTTGAGGTTAGAAGGGACCTCTGGAGGTCATTTCATCCAGCCCCTCCTCTCAAACAGTGCCACTTAAAATAGATTTCCCAGGATCCAAATGGAAATTCTGTCCCTAGTAAAACAAAACAAACAGAAATCTAAAAACTGAAAAAGGAAAGCACAGTACAAAATTGTGTTAAAAAGTTGTTTCAAGAAACAATTCCTTGATAACACAAAGAAAATGCAAATATATATATATATATATTCCTTACAGCGTTATGGGACTTCCTGTAAAGCTGAGATGAATTCCACAGCTTGCTAAGCAACCTAGCCTTGTATTTTCCTTTTTCCTTAGAAAGTTCTGCCAGCAGTTTCACTCAGAACTTCCCGATACAGTTTAAGCCTTTTCTTCTTACTCTGTTCAATGAGTACAAAAAGAATAGTTTTGTTCCTTTTCTCTTAGAAGATCTCTTCTGCATGTTTGGAAATGATTATCCTGTCTTCCTTCAGTCTTTTCATCTCTAGACTAAACAGCCTCAGCTCTTCCAAGGATTACACTGATTTCGCAATGTCTACTTGCCATTTTTGGAATTTGAATGGACTCAACAGAGGCATAATGATACTCAGTCAACCCAACAGAGTCTTTAAAATACAAATATGCCTTATACACAGATTCTTGTGAAGGAAATTCCTGTTGACTGAAACTAGGAAAAATAGCAAGGAATAAATTGTATGAGCTGATCTCGGTAGCAGTGACCACTAGTTTACCATATTTAATTAGTGAGTCAGAAGTATCTGTATTATTTATCAGAGGTCAGCGCTTCGGGTGCTATTATTCCTTAACTCAAAGAGTTTTGGTGACCAATGTCCGTGCAATTTTCAAACAAGGAAGCATTCTTGTTTGTGTTCAACTATTTGTGGTATAAGAAGATTTGTATAAAACAGTTGATGAGATCTTGTCAATGGCGTGCAGCTCCCTCTTGAGATCTGGGGCTGGAGTGATGATATGGACATGAAAAACCTTAACTTTCATGCTTATTGTGAAATCAGGATTTGGTGTTTATGACAGTCATTTAATATGGGGAAGCAGCCTCTTTTCAAAGGGATTCACTGTGCATGCAACAACTTAAATCTGTGAAAACGAATCAACTGAGTCAGCTGCCGATGACTGCAAAAATGTCCTGGATGCCATTTGCTGTTACCTTTTCAAGTAGAAGCTTGAAATTAGGAGAATTATAGCAAAACTGTCATTGAAGAGAGATCAATTGCCTGCAATTTGTAACGCAAACCTATTCTTACACCTTATGCAGGAGAAAGATAAGTAAAAAAAAAATTAACAGCCGTAAGCATTCTTTCCCAGATGCACCTTCATCTTATTTATTGTTGATATTTATTTTTGTATATATATTTAAAACTTAAATGATTTGTTAGCTGGGTATCAAGCTAACCCATATAATTGCAAGTTTTATTGCAACCGTTATGGCTTTTAATATTATTTATTATTATTCTCTTAACACCTAGAAACTAGTGTGGAGCTTTAGGGCCCCATTGTGCATTTCTGTATAAGCAAGTGATACAAGGGCAATTTTTGCCCCAGAGGGCTCACAGCATAGAATTTTGAAAGGACAAACTGAGTGGCTAGACAGACATCAAGAGGGACAGGTAGGGTGACAGGGTAATGCAAAAGTCAACATGTTTACTTGAAGAAGCTTTGTGGCAGAGATAGGCACAGCAGCCTGTAGTGCACAGGGATAACTCTTTCTCTGCTTCTTTATGCTTTGTGTTACATCTGTTTGTTGCTTTGTGGATTCAGATAGAGCCCCATCCAGAAAGCCATACTGGCTCTTTCTGGGCTCGTCATGGTATCTGCACAGAGCCAGTAGTGGAAGAATCTCAAATTACTTCCAATAGAGACAAGCTCTGGGTTTACCCAGCACCACAGGGGAGTCTTTTGCAAAGTCAGAAGAAAACATTGATACAAATAACTTAGATTAAAATTACCAGCATCCATCTTGTGCTGTGAGCATCTATTCCTTTAATGAAAAAAATATAACATCAGCAAAGAACTAGAAAACTTCCACAGACTTAAAAGATCAAAGGAAAAAAAATAATAATAAAAAGAAAAAGAAAAAAAGAAAAAAAAGAGATTTCTATCTGATTAACAAATGCAGCCTGGAAATGCGAACACTGTAGCTGAAACACCTTGTAAAAAATGTCCGTCATCTCTATTTTTTTCACACTGTGGGAGATCTAGCCTGTATTCCCCTTTCCAGTTGGTCATGACAGAAAAGGAGATAATTTATTAACTACTATTGACCTATCTGAGTCTTTGTAGTTCAAACCTAGCATTCTAGTTTCCAATGACTGTCAGAGAAATGTGCATTCCCTGCTGCATAGCTTATTCTGTGAAGTCTAGTTCTATGGCAGATCCATTCACTGGTCATTAACATTTTATTCAAAAGGATTCTAAATATGCCAAGGCACATTTCAAAATCATCTACTATCTAAACAAGCCATCCCAGGGTCTGAGATCAGCTGAGGAGGTTTCAGGAGTAGTTGATGGACAGAAAAATATAATGAGTGTGGCAAGGTTGTGTCCTCAATGGATGGGCTCTTAGCTATGCAATTTCCTCACCCCTCTTCCTTCTCCCTAGTATTCAGAGAGGGTTCTGATTCAACAAAACAGCAATATATTTCCTGAAGTTCTTTTCAACTACAACCATTGTACGCTAACCTTTAGGATCCATTATTATGGTCATATGTTCAGTGAGAAAGAAGACAACCGAAAACAGCGGACCATTGAGATTGATCTCAGGAGTGAATAAATTTTAAAAACACAGTCTGTGGCACTGAAGGCCAGCTTAAGCATCTGACAAAACAGCACATACTATCAAAAGAATCAATACTGTTTGTTGTTGTTGTTTGGTTTATTTTTTCTTCCTTAATAAATAGTTGGCCAACATTTGGTGCTGCAGAGGCTGTCAAGATGTTCTTTTCTATCTATCATGCTACCTCTAGAAGCCAAATGTATAAGGGTTGCTAAGACTTGCATCGTCTTTTCATATAGATGCTTAGCATGTTGAAATATATACCTTTGTAGAACTGAGATAGCAGTGTGGAATCTCAGAATATTGGAATCGCAAAATGATTGAGGTTGGAAGGGACTTCTGGATCCGTCTGGTCCAACACACTTGATCAATCAGGGACAAGCCAGCACCACATCCAAGTGCCAGCAGGGTCACATCATGGATATGTCAGTGTTCAGTTTGGTTGCTAGAACATGGACGCATTTGTGAAGCAGCCATTACAGAAAAGTGCAGATCTCCCTGTGACAGGCACATTCAGCATCAGAAAAGGTATTTACATCTGCGCTTAGGCAACTGAACTGTCTCTTATCAATTGTATTGACTGCTTCTCCTTTGACTGAAATGATTTTCTTCTTCAAATTTTTTCTTTAATTCTGGATAATTTGCCATCTTTGAAGGATCTGAGGGAGAGTGGAAGGGAAAAAATACTTCATATTCTAAGACCATGCTCACAGTCGTATTTAGAGATCCATATTATCTAGCAATTGTAATGAAGGAGTTCCATTATTGACTCTCTTTAGACCTCCATATCCTTAGTGAGCTATACAGATCTTTGCCAAATGGTTTTCCTATTTTCTCCTTCCCTTAGAATTACAGTTTAATTCATTTGGGATCCAGTACTTTGTCAGTTTTTCAATGATTCTAATTACCTTGTCATCTGATCTTTGGTAATATGAGATCTTTTTAACATCTTCATTTCCCTCCAGAAAAATCTGCTGTTCTTTTGGATGTGTTACCATAATTTCTCTCTCTTTTGTGAGTACTGATAAGTAGCACAGGACCTCATTGACATGAAGCTAAATTTCAGTTTTGTCCTTCAGAGGTGAGTAGGGAATAGGATTTCGCAGTGTGTGACTGATAGATGCTAAATCTCATAAAGATGCCATTCTTCTAGTTCCCATATGGAAACTCTAAGAATGCACACATTTTTCCATTATGTATAATATATAATATTTATTATATGTATACATAATCTGTATGCAAATATAATATAAAATATTTTATATAAAATATTTATTATATATATAATATAATATGAATACTACTTATGCACCTAATTAAACTATTTGTATTGGACAAGGGGAAGAATGAGGCACTTAAATAACAAACTCAGAGACCTAAATTGTCTCCTATATCATTATTACCTATTTGGAAATCAGTGAACACAGACATTACAGAACCTGGCACACAAGTCCATACATTTTTTGACCATCTCATGATATCCCTATGACACAAAATGCCACACTCTGGGAATGCTAAATTTTCTCTTTCAGCTGATTTGAAGCACAAATTTGGAGCACACTATCGTTAATTGCCATCAGTCATGCATTTTCTGGAACTGTATTTCTGGGAATGGTTTCAACAAAAAGACAATAATCTTGAATATAGATAGAAAAACATACAAAAAAAATTGCATTTGTCAAATTGCATTTGTTATCAAAACATGCATATTCTTTTTTTTATTTTGATTGTAGTAATTGTTGGGATTGAGCTTGATAGACTCTGCTCAATTCCATCCATTCCTTTTTCTCTGTGTGACAAGGGCATGGGATCTCCCCACTCTTCTGATGTGAGAAGGAGCCAGAAAAGGCCTTTCCTTAAAGAAATGTAGAGATGTCCTGGAGGATGATAAATGCAGGGCTGTGATAAACCGTAAGTATTGGAACCAGAGCTGCTTGAGACTGACAAATGTGCACTTCTGTGGTTATTTTCTTTTCTCTTTTGTCCTTTTTTTTTTTTT